>CM040117.1:18164790-18646884 GCA_022559845.1 Amorphophallus konjac | reverse complement strand
GGTCGGGGCGGGGTCGGGCCCCGGGCCCACCGAACTCCATCGATCAAAAGAGGAGGAAGACGAAAAAGGGGGCAAGCGAGTTTCGGCGGAAGGAGGGCTCGTTTGCGGGTAAGGCACGGGAGAAGAAAGGCCACCCGACGCTTTAAATTTGAATTCAAGGATTAAGACGCGTCCTCGTGCCTGGACGCGCCCAAAAAGGGAGAAAGGAACATAATCCCCCCGTGCAAAGTAGTTCCCTTCTGTCCAGGGCAAAAGTCTCGTGAAGCGTAAACAACGTGGTCCAAAAGAAAGTGCGGGAAAGAAAAGGGCATGCCACACGAAATCCATTTCATATAATAGTCAAAGTACATCATACAGTGAGAAGGGTGACGTGTACAAGCAACTCTCTAACTCTCACTACCACCCTCCTGGTCATATCTCTCCTCCCTCCTCTGCCGGGGATCCCTAGGGGGCCTCTGCGAACCCTGAGAAGCCGTGCTCGCCTCGCCCTGCGGTGGCACTCTAGCCTCGAAAGCGCGACGACGCTCCTCGGCCGAAGAAACCAGATAGATGCCCATGGAAAAAGAACCAGACTGACGAAGTCGCGCCCCGCGTTCCTTCGCCCTCTGGTACCGCTCCTCGCTCTCCCGAAGCCTCCCCTCCGCCGTGCCGAGACTCAATCGGAGCTCCAACAGCTGGGCCTCCAGAGCCCTCCTCTCGGTCTGATCCCGCTGTCGCTCCTCCCTCTCTCTCTCCCTCTCCTCTCTCTCTCTCACCGCCTCCCTCCTCGACAGCTCGAGGGCGATCCGCAGATCCAGCACGTCACGAGGGAGCTCCTCAGCCTCCCGTCGACGCTCCTCCTCCAGCTCCATAATCCGGGTGTCACGCTCCGCCACCCGAGCGTCGCGCTCTTGCTCGACACGAACAGCACGCGCCAGGGCCTCTCGGACCTCGGCCACCTGTCAAAGCACGCATGCACCGTAAGAGAACAGTGATAAAAGGAGAGCAGCCAGAAGGAGAGTCGAGGTCAAGCAAACACTCACTCGAGCCTCGCGGTCACTCTCGGCCTCCTCAGCCCGAGCCACCGCATACGCCAGCTGCTCCTGGAGGGCAAAAACCTCCGGAGGAGGGCCCCGCGAACTGGAACCCGCTCCACCAGCCATCCCGGTTGTCGTTGCCAGGTGGGCCCGCTGAAACACGGGGCAAACGTCGGTCAAAGGCTAAGCATCAAAAATCCAGGTCACAAAAAATGCATTGCATAGACTCACCAGGATCTCCAACTCCTGTCGGATGGCCACTAACTGCCGCCTGGCGTCTGCCAGCTGGGCCCGCAGGTCGGCGATCATGTTGTCACGAGCATCCTGCATTGCACATAAGTTAGTGCCACATGCATATACATATAGAAGGGTGAAGCATTTTCATTTCACTTACCCCTGCCATACCACCAAGGAAGAGGCGGTCCCCGTACGTAGCCCGGTACCGTCTCAGGTAATCAGTACTGTCCTGTACATGGGACACCACTGGGACCCCGCCCTACTGCCAGTCCTGGTACTATGCTGGGAAGCGCGTACGCCAGTCCACAATCTTCACCTTCCCCTTGGTCTTCCGCCCGATGCGGGCCGGCTCATCTACATCAACCCACTCCTGGGCTAGCCCCAATGTCCTCATAACCAGCCTCAGCCGAAGCGGCTCGATCTCGTTCAGGCAATGGACCCACACGTCCCGCCTGAAACGAGGAAGACCCGCTACAACCCAAGGCTGGCCAGCGTCGCCCATGCCCAGGTAGGGTCTCCACACCACCTGCATCACCATACATACATCATGTTAGTTACCATTCAGTCACATGCATAAACACAAAAAATCATACGCATCATACCATGGCCTCGGGATACTCGCTTAGCTCCCGACGAAGTGACGCCAGCTGGTAGCTGTGTGGTGCCGCTACCACGACCGGCCTCCACTGTCGCGCTAGAGGAACGGCTCTCCTGTTCCCCTGCCTGGCCCTCCCCATCGGGAAGTAGTAATAACTCCACACCTGCATCCATCATACATCATTAGCACGAGTAATTGCATATTTAACTACGGTAAAATGCATAAATAAATTGTGTACCTGAGAAAAGGTGCGAAGCCGCTGACTGTCGTCTCCCTCTCTGAAGTCTGGGAGAGATCAGCAATCAAATGGGCAAGCAGAGCCGCTCCCCACGCGTAGTGCCCCACTCTGTCAAGGTCCGCCAGGATCCCGAGGAAGCGGCAGTGGATGCCATCCCCCTTCGTCCCCAGCAGAAGGCGGCCCAAGAAGAAGAAAAGAAACCTCCGAGGTCTAAGTCCACCAGCTCCCGCTCGCTCGGGTCCTGGGTGAAAGCTGCACGGGCATCTCCCTCCAGTCGTGCTAGAAACTCCGCTCCAATCTCGCTAACCCGCTGGCGCGGGTCGACGAATCCGAGCGCCTCCATAATCTCCACTCGGCCAACTACCCTGCTGTCTCTATCAGTCATGCTCGTCTCTAACCACAGCAGGTCCAGGGCACTCTCTCGGTAGTCGGGGTAGGTGACCCCACTCACCGCCTCTCCGTCCACCCGTAGTCCGGTGATCCGAGCCACGTCCTCCAGTGACGGCACCATGTGCCCCCAGGGCATCAGAAACGCCCGGCTCGGCGCGTGCCACCGCTCCCTCAATGCCTAGATAAGAGGAAGGTCGAGCCGAAAGGGCTCGATCCTAAGGAAAGCTCCAAAGCCCATGGCGTCCACACGCGCCCTCTGAAAGTCTGGCAGCCCACGGTATGCTGCCACCACTAAGGACCAGCTGATCCGGCCCTTCATCACGCCCTGCACACCACAAAACCAACAAAGAACACATCAGCATTATGAATAGTAATAAACAATAACACTGTATATACTACTTATTTATTTTATTTTATTTTTATTTTTAAAAAATATTTATGTTTTTTTTGGAGGCGCCGAACACCTTGGACGCCTCCTTTACATTTTCTTTATTTTAATTTTAGAAAAACCCAAAAACAAAAACAAATAAATAAAAAATAATATATATATATATATATTATCATGGAGGCGTCCTAATCCCTGGACGCCTCCTTATTTTAATCCTATTTTATTATTTACGTGAATAAATAAATAAATAAAAAGAAAAAAAAGAAAATGTGGAGGCGTCCAGGCCCCTGGACGCCCCCTTCCCTCACTCACCGCTCCTCACCACACGGCCTCTCGTCCGCCTATCCAGCCTATTAAACCAACAGATCGAAGTTCCGAAGGGCTTACCGGGTCGTGATCGTCCTCTACCGCGTCGCCAGCATCTACTGCAGCCTCTACGGCCAAAGAAGGAGCCTCCTCCTCCACGGCAATCTCCTCCGCCGCAGTAGCCTCCTCGGCATCATCCCTCAGCCTCCTCGGACGACGAGCCCGTCATTTCCGCTTCTCTCCACCCTGACTCGGGCCTCCTTGCTCCATTTGGACTAAGAATGGGTCGTCAGGTTTGACTGGGTCGTCTGAATGAACAATAAATGAGCTAGGGGGGAGGCCCCCCATATATATAGAAAATCCACCTTATTTGGGGCGTCCAGGCGCCTGGACGCCCCCACGTTTTTATTTTTTTCAAAATTCAAAAAAAACTTAGGGGCGTCCAGGCGCCTGGACGCCCCCAAAACAAAAAAAACTAAAAAATAAAAAATTAGGGGCGTCCAGGCGCCTGAACGCCCCCAAAACAAAAACCAAAAAAAATAATAAATAAAAACTTAGGGGCGTCCAGGACCCTGGACGCCCCCAAAACAAAAAAAACTTAAAAAATCAAAAATAAAAAATTAGGGGCGTCTAGGCCCCTGGACGCCCCCATAATAAAAATTTCAAAAAAAAATATAATAAAAAAAAAGATAATAGTATGTATATAATCCAAACG
This sequence comes from Amorphophallus konjac, assembly GCA_022559845.1. Taxonomy (NCBI): domain Eukaryota; kingdom Viridiplantae; phylum Streptophyta; class Magnoliopsida; order Alismatales; family Araceae; genus Amorphophallus; species Amorphophallus konjac. The sequence goes on along the minus strand of CM040117.1, from coordinate 18,642,996 downwards.
AAAGAAAAAACACAAAGAAAAAGAAAAATCACAAAAAAGATAATAATAATTAAGGGGACAAGGGTCCAAAACATCCATGCCATATTTTATTCCATCAGAAAAGCAGAATAGGCTACATCAGGGGTTTAGGCGCCTTAGGCCTTAACTTCCCCAGTTCGGTCACATAAACTCTTCACAGCTCGCATTCTTCCCCCACATGCGCTAAGGCCTTTCCCGCAACACTTGTCTTCCAGGGTGCTTTGACGGCCTTCACTTCCTTCGCATCCGCTTCAGTACCCAACTCTCTCTTCTTCAAAGGAACGATGCCAGTCGATAGTGGGAACGAATGGCGTGGGATGCCAATCTGGAGGCAGCACCGATGTGCATTATAAAGGACGAACTCGGTCGCGCCGATCAGTTGAAGATCAACTTCGGGAGAAGGCCTCATGAGGAGCTCAAGCGAAAGCAAACATGCCGGTGCGCAAGTAAAGAAGCCTTGTGTCACGGTGCGGAAGTGAGACCGCCAGTCTTCACGTTTCTTCAGCCACGGAACGCGGTTCACTACAGTACCACCGAAGCCTAACACGTCGGCTATGTGATGAAGAGGGCTTTGCTGGAAGAGCTTCGAAGCGGTTGGCATTCCCTCACGGTGATCAAACTTGAAATGCAAATCCAGCCAGCAACTCAGGACAAGTGCGCAACCAAAAGGAGGCTTACCCATGCTCGAGGCAGTAAGGCCACTATACAGGTAGGCAAGGACAGCGGGTCCCACCCTCTTTCCACGCCAGATCCCGCAGATAGCACTTAGTTGGTCTTCCTCCACCATGTTGTCGGTATAAGGAAACAAGAGAGCACCCGCCAGACAAATGGTGAACCCCTTCATGATTCCCTCCAAATAGTCATCGTCTGGTGACCCTCTCAGGGCGTCCATGACCCACTCCGCGAGCTTTTGGAGATCGATCCCCTTTTGAGTACGAACCTTTCAGGCTGCGTCGGGTGGCATGAAGCTTCCAAGGACGCTTTCAGAAGTCCCCCGTGTCAGCATCCGCATAGCCTTCACCTTCCCGTCACTCTTGAATTTCTTCAATCCGAGCAGAAGTTCCACCTCCTCGAGGAGGATGGTCACCTCGAAGGTCGGGAAGATAAAAGTGTGGGTCTGGGGATGCCAGATCTCCACTAGTGCGCCCATAGCCGCCCAGTCCATACGAATCTTCTCGTAGTGTTTGGCGTGAATAAGGAGCCCCTGCAGATGCCACTTCGAGAGTATGGCCCTCATGCCGATGGAGATGTTGGAAGTTAGCTTTGAAAGCCATGGCAGTTTGGAAAACTTCCTCGGGCCTGGGAAGAGTGGATATGGCTGGAAGAGAAAAGAAAGAAGAAGAAATGAAGGAAGTAAGAAGAAGGCTCACGTGGAGAAATTTGAAAAGAATCAGCTTACCATATGCGACATGATCGTCCCACTCAGATGACCCTCGAGGTCGGAGAGTCGCCTGATCTCGCCGCTAGGCCTGCTCCTCTTCATAACGCGGGAAGACTCTCCTTCCATCCTGAAATCTCTAGATTCTCCTCTCCTTCCTCTCCTAAGCTTCCAAAACCCACCTTGGTGCATTTGAATGAACTAGCCTAAGGGGAGTTCTTATAGGAAGGGTAGGGCGCTACAGGACGGAACATGTCACATCAGCGGTCAATGTCAGGATTTTGGCTAGATTTCCTTTCCATTGTGGTGCGATTCTGTTATGATTCTGCTACTTTCTGATGTTGCTAACCTTTGCTAGTCTGTGCAGGTTTTACTAACGGACGTCTTTGTCCTGTCTCCTGTCCCACCTTTCAATGGTTGGTCCCACCATGTCATGCATCATAGTATATGATACCTACGCTACTAGAACATGTCAAGGACCTTGCGACCCGAACGAATCCGGGATTTGAGTTCCCCTTCAACAAAAACAGTGATGATCCCGAAGAAATTGGGTTGTACGGATAGGCCGTTAATTTGTGGTAGCATGGGGACGACGGTTCCAGTCAGTGAGTTGGTGCGCGGATAAACGGGCCCCAGCCCAGTATCAGCTCACCGGATTGGTATCCCGACCCATTCTTAACAAGTTGACAATATTATCCTTGGCTATTTTCTATTTTAGTTTGTTTTAAATTTCTCTTTAAGCCCAGCATGCATTCATATAGGACTTTGATTTATTGCGGAAGATCATTCAAGTGATTCGATTGCGAAAGCCGCTGTGCTTCAATTCTTACAAATATGAGATATTCCACTCCGAATGAAATACTGAATTTCCTTGAAACGGCCCTACGCTGCTCTTCCAAAGGAGACCCTTGTTTGGACAGACTCTCAGATATTTCTTTACTTTTTACCTTGTTTGACCCACCTTGGCTGCAGCACTTCCACATTGGCTGGTAACCGCTCACCAAAGGTAAAACCTGCGGGTTTATGACCCAGGTACTTCCACACCGAGAAGTTGGTCTCCTTTATTTTCGTGCCTGAGTGCACATTTCACCATCCCTTATTTGATCTCCGTCCAAGCAACCTTCAAAACTTGAAAGTCCTCCTTCAAGGTCGCCTCATTGAAACTTCAGGAAAGGATCCAGACAGTAACGTCAAAGGCGTGTCTCATCACACCTTGGCATCAACTTATCAGTCCGCTCCCACTTCATTCCACTACGTGTCGCTCCCTTGCAAAGCAGACGCCAAGGCGGGGCAGCTGTAGACACGCCATTCCTGACGTCTCCTGAGAAAGTCTCATGTTACTATATAACGCCCCGCGACGGCTTACGCGTTTTGAATCACTTGAGTGCTTCCTTTTCTTGAGTCTTCTTCCGCCCTTTTCGGCATCCGGAATCGTCTCGTCACGGCATTCGGACGGCATCAACACAGTCAAACGCATCAGGAGGTTCCGGAACCAAGAAGGGTGTCTGCCGGGCGGCCGCCAACGCCTGAACTGAAGACCCGGGTGGGTCTTTATGGGGGCGTCCAGGCCCCTGGACGCCCCCATTCTTTTAATTTCTTTTTAATTTATTTTTCAAAGAACAAAATCAAATAAAAAATAATATATTAATGGAGGCGTCCAGGCCCCTGGACGCCTCCATAAAAACAAATATAAAAAATATATAATGCCAGCTTTGGCATAAAAAGACAAAACAAAAAATAAAAATAATATATTTATGGAGGCGTCCAGGCCTCTGGACGCCTCCATCAACTCCCTCACGGGCGCCGCCCACCGAACGACGGTTTGTCGTGTGTGAAAAAATCTAAATTAAGGAGACGTCCAGCCAGCTGGACGCGCCCATTTCTGAATCACGAGGCGCCGCTCACAAAACCACGCGTTGTGCCAAACCGCGTGCGGCCGTCGGTGGGGTTCGGTAGACCTGTTTGAGGCGTCCGGGGCCCTGGACGCCTCCACAAAAATATTCGGAAAAAATAAATAAAAATAAAATAAAATAACTTTTTTGCCCTGATGGAGGTGTCCAGGGTCCTGGACGCCTCCACCCTCCGGAGCTCTATAAATAGAGGCCCACCCCCTCAATTCTGGAGGAGCTTTTAAGAGATCCGATAGGCTGCCGGAGCCCAGAGGCTATCGGAGTCATTTTCTAACCCGTGGGGTCTTTTGTAGGTGGAGGTTCTGCCGGCTTCTCGGGTGCCCACGCTCGCGAGAGGAAGGTCGTCTTCATCCACCGCGCTTCCACGTCGTCCCCACGCTGCCGGAGCTCCGCCAGATCTCGCCCTCGGCTCCTCCAATAAGCCTTTTCTTCCCCTTTTTCTCCATAGTTCTTTACATTCATCATACTGCATCCTCTATCTCCCTACATAAGGGCGCCGTCTCTTGCATACTTCTTGCATTCATCGTCGCATTTTCCTCCTACTCGAGTCCGAGAGGGGTTTAAAACCACACCAACCAGGTGTGTGTCAGGTCACGATCTCGTTACTTTTATTGCAAGGAATTGTTACTACACTGCCATTTTCTAATTCCGTTCGTTTATTGTCTACTGTTTTGCAAGGGTACCCAAGGAAAGCCCTCTCCGTCAGCCGGCCGAAGGGGGAGGAAGAAGCAACCCGCCATCTCCCGCTCTTGAGGTAGGCGCGATCACTTTCTTTATTTGGGGTCTTTTGGCCCCTGGCGATCACATCTTGTTCTCGAGGCCGCGGCGAGTCACTTCCCCAATGGCCGTTTAAATTCCCGTTCTTATATTCTCTTTATATTCTGTTGTATTCTGCTCATATTCTCGAGGCCGCAGCGAGTCACTTCCCCAATGGCCGTTTAAATTCCCGTTCTTATATGTTATATTCTTATCTATTCATGTTCTCAAGGCCGCGGCAAGTCACTTCCCCAATGGCCGTTTAAATTCCCGTTCTTATATATTATATTCTTATCTATTCATGTTCTCGAGGCCGCGGCGAGTCACTTCCCCAATGGCCGTTTAAATTCCCGCTCTTTATATTCTCCTTATATTATGTTATATTCTTATCTGCTCATATTCTCGAGGCCGCGGCGAGTCACTTCCCCAATGGCCGTTTCAATTCTTGCTATTTAATTTCTACACCATTCCCGTCCCCCCGAGGTCGCGGCGAGTCACTTCCCGCTATGGCCGTTTAACCCCCATATCTTGCTATATTACATTTGTCCCGCTCGCTCCGCCGGAGCAATCTCCTGTGGTGGTCCCTTCTCTCTTCTCTTATTTCTGTGTTGCAGCAAACAAAAGAGGAGCCCGCGCGCTCCGCGTCCTCTTCGCTCTCCGAACCGCGTGACGTCACTCACACCGCTTAGACAATTGCATCCCCCATTCGCTTTTTCAAGCAAATACTTTTCAACCTTGTACCTCTTAGATCAGAGCATGAAGTATATTAACTTTTTGTCTGCCTTTTTGCTTTGTCCCTTTGGGATCTTTTATACCACACATGATGATGCACTACCCTTCACTGCTCAACGTGAACCTCAACTCTTGCCTTATGAGAAGCAGGCCCGATTTCACAGATGAAGGTTTTCTTTTCCGTTTTACGCGAACCTCAACACGTCTTAGGTAAAGTAGGCCCGGTTACTAAGACTAGGGGCATTTTTCATGGTATATATTTTTTTCTTCTTTCTCTCTCTCTCTCTCTCTCTTTGTGCCATTGCGCTTATTTGATAGATAATTTGGCAGAAAACTTTGTAAAAAGATCTCTTTTCTTAAGAAGTGCATAATATCAGATAACATACCAAAACTAGCAGAGGGCTTATCTTACTTGTTTCATTAGTGTGCAACATGATTTTTTTTTCAAAGTGCACATGAACTTTAAAGGGATTCTTATATCAATTTTTCATGACTAGATTAACTAAATTTCCCATCATCCTTCTCCTTTGTCTTTTCTATTCCAGAATTACTTTTAATTTAAGTATGAATCATGAAACTCAAAATGGGGTTTACATCTTTCTACTTTCATGTAACGATGACATGCAAGATAGAACTCCTATCAGGTTGTACTATATACATCATGAAAATTTCTATCTCCCCCCCATCTTGAATGACATTATCCTCAATGACATATAGAATTGAAAGTAATAGAACAATGTATCAATAAATACTTCTGAGTAGGAAAAAGACAACCGGATATGCGGGACGAAACCTCCATCAATGTCATGGACGGCGACGACTTCCTCTCCTTGGCCTTAACCTGACTACTAAAACACACTCAAACAAAAATGTCAAAAGAATAAAAACTGTGGGTTGCCTCCCAGAAGCGTTAAGTTTTTCGTCTTCAGTTAGACGCATGAGAGCTCACAAAGATTTTATTCCAGACCACTTAGAACAATATATTCTTTTTACAACTAGTCTTTTTCCAAATATGGTTTCAATTTTTTGACCATTGATAGTGAAAATGTGACAATTTTTAGTATTCAAAATTTTGACGGCACTGTGGTCAAAAATATTAACAACTACAAATGGTCCGTCCCATCTGGATTTGAGCTTACCAGGGAACAAGCGCAGCCTAGAATTAAAAAGCCAGACTTTTTGATCAGGTTGAAAAGATTTTCTTAAAATGTGCTTGTCATGAAAGGCTTTGGTCTTGGCTTTGTAGATCTTGGAATTTTCATAGGCTTCATTGCGTAGCTCCTCCACCTCATTGAGTTGAAGAACTCTATGGGAACCAACTTGGGCCATGTCCAGATTCACTTGTTTTATGGCCCAGTACGCCCTATGTTCTAGCTCAACTGGTAGGTGACAGGTTTTTCCAAAAACCAGCCTATAGGGGGACATACCAATGGGAGTTTTGTAGGCAGTCCGATAGGCCCAGAGAGCATCATTTAATCTTTCAGACCAATCCTTCCTATCGGTCCGAACAGATTTTTGTAGGATATTTTTGATTTTCTAATTAAATATTTCCACTTGGCCACTTGTTTGAGGGTGGTAGGGGGTGGCGATTTTGTGAGTGATACCATATTTCTTAAGCAAAGCTCAGAATTGGGAGTGAGTGAAATCTGAACCCCATTCACTGATGATAGTCCTGGGACACCCAAATCTAGAGAAGATGTTCTTACGAATAAATTTCGCCACAACTTTCTGATCATTGGTTCGAGTGGCTATTGCTTCTATCCATTTAGACACATAATCTACCGCCACAAGAATGTGTTCGTTTCCAAATGATGGCGAAAATGGTCCCATGAAATCAATCCCACAAACATCAAAAATTTCAATAATCAAGATGGGACTGAGTGGCATCATGTCTCTCCTAGAATTGTTCCCCACAACTTGACACCTTAGACATGTCTTGCTAAATTCATAAGTATCTTTGAAAAGTGTGGGCCAGAAGAACCCACTTTGCAAGACCTTAGCAGCAGTTTTCCTACTTGAGAAATGTCCCCCACAAGTTAGATTGTGACAAAAATTCAGCACAGATTGTTATTCCTCTTCGGGGACACACCTTCGAATTATGTGATTAGGACCAATGTAAAACAGCTCCGGGTCCTCCCAGAAATAATGCTTAACTTTGGCGAAGAAATGATCCTTCTCCTACTTAGACGACCCTCCCGAAATCTGTCCTACTGCCAGGTAATTGACTATGTGAGCGTACCATGAGTTGAGGTGTGAGAGATGGAAAGAATTTGCTCATCGGGGAAGGAATCGGACATGGGAGTACTCTCGGGTATCACTATTCTTGACAAATTATCAGCCACAACATTCTCTAACCCCTTCTTGTCTTTGATTTCCAAATCAAATTCTTGTAGTAATAGAATCCATTGAATCAGACGGGGTTTAGCATCTTTCCTTGTGAGCAGGTATTTCAAAGCAGCATGATCGGAATAGACAATGACTTTGCCCCCAAAAGATATGAGCAAAATTTCTCTAGGGCAAAAATAACGGCCAGAAGTTCTTTCTCTATGGTGGTATAATTCAATTGAGCATCGACGAGAGTGTGACTTGCATAATAGATCACTACATGTTTCTTATCAATTCTCTGGCCTAAGACAGCTCCTGTAACATAATCTGAGGCATCGCACATGATTTTGAATGGCAGCGACCAATCTGGTGACTGCAGGATTGGGGCTTGAGTGAGGCCCGCTTTAAGAGAGTGAAAAACCTCTAGACAAGATTCATCTAGGTGGAATGGAGTGTCCTTGGCTAGGAGCTTAGTGAGCGGACGAGTAATGGTAGAGAAGTTCTGAATGAATCTTCTATAAAAATCTGCATGGCCAAGAAAAGAGCGAATTTGCTTGATAGACGAAGGGGACGGAAGATTGGAAATCAGATCAACCTTAGCCTTGTCTACCTCTATTCCCCTTTTAGAAATAACATGACCTAACACAATGCCTTCTCTTACCATCATGAAGTGACTTTTCTCCCAGCTTAACACAAGGTTAGATTCAATGCATCGTGCCAGCACCTTCTGTAAATTCTCCAAGCAGCAATCAAATGAGTCACCGAAGACTGAGAAGTCATCCATAAAAATTTCTAAAAGTTCTCCTACTATTTCAAAAAAGATCGCCATCATACATTGCTGAAAGGTGGCAGGGGCATTACAAAGTCCAAACGGCATTCTTCTAAATGCAAACATGCCATACGGACACGTGAATGCAGTCTTTTCCTGATCTTCCAGGTAGATAGCAACCTGATTGTACCCGGAGTATCCATCCAAAAAGTAAAAATATCTTTGCCCAGCCAATTTTTCTAAAATTTGATCCACAAACGGGAGAGAGAAATAATCTTTATTTGTTATTGAGTTCAATTTTCTGTAATCAATACATACTCTCCACCCCGTTTGTAATCTCATTGGCACCTCTTCACCCTTCTCATTTTGAATCACAGTCAGCCCGGATTTCTTTGGAACAACGTGTGTAGGGCTGACCCACTTGCTATCAGAGATGGGATATATGATCCCAACATCTAACCACTTCACCACCTCCTGCTTAACCACTTCTTTCATGTTCGATTTAGCCGACGTTGCATCTCCCTGCTCGACTTGGCATTGTCCTCTAAATAGATATGGTGCATACAAACATCCAGACTGATCCCCTTGAGATCCGCCACTGACCAACCTATTGCCCCCTATACTCTTTAAGAACAGTTAAGAGTTGGGCTTCCTATGTAATAGTGAGGTTGGAGGCAATGATGATAGGTAGAGTGTGTTTAGGTCCCAGATATGCATATTTAAGGGAGTCCGAGAGAGGCTTGAGTTCCAGAGCGGAAGGATGTTCCAGAGATGACATGATTGGTTCAGATTGAAGTGCAGGAAGTGGTTCTACCCTAGAGCAAGGTGCAGAAGAGAGAGGAGAATCATGAAGCATGTTACTCTCTTCTAGGGTGTCCTTAATGTTATCCGGAATCACATCTTCAAAGATATCAATGACATTGCATTCCTCTCCTTGATCCGAATATTGAGATACCTTAAACACATTTAGAGAAACTTTCTCACCTCCAAAAAAAATATCCATCATTCTCGTGGCACAGTTGATGTTGGCCTTAGCAGTTGCTAGAAAAGGACGTCCCAAAATAATAGGGGTATGTTTCAATTCTTGAGACGAGGCCATATCCAAAATTAAGAAATCCACGGGAAAATAGTATTCATGCACCTTAATAATGACATCCTCCAACAAACCCCTTGGAGTTTTAACCGATCGATCCACTAGTTGAAGGATTATTAAAGTGAGTTTTAACTCCCCTAGATCAAATTGCTCGTAAATGAAGGTAGGCAAAAGATTCACGCTAGCACCTAAGTCTAACAATGCTCGATCAAAAATGACCCGCCTATATCACATGAGATTAACGGGGCTCCGAGGTCCTTCAATTTTTTTGACAAATGATTCATCAAAACATCACTCACATCTTCAGATAGGCGGGTCATTTGAGTTATCGCATTGGGTTCCCTTTTTGGAGTGCACAGCTCTTTCAAAAACTTTGCATATGCCGACACATGCTTGATCGCGTCCAAAAGTGGAATATTGATATTCACTTGTTTAAACAATTCCACTAGCTCTTCTTGGTGGACCGACTTTTTCTTTTGAGCCTTAAATTTTAGAGCATCGAAAAAAGGGATCTTAGGAACATACTCTTGAGGGCTTTCTTCATCCACCTTTGCTTTTCCTTTATCCCTCTTGTTCTCTCCACCCTCTGCCTTTTTCTTCTCTTGCATAATCACAGGCTCCTCATCCTCACTATCACTCTCCTCATGGGCGTCTTGGCCACCCGAACTACTACCTACATCCTTAGCCTGATAAGGATCATTAAGAATTTTCCCGCTCTTAAGGGTAGAGATGACTTTGTCATTCTCAAACTGAGGACCTACAGGAGGGGGCGACTGAGGTTGATTGGGCTGATTGGGTTAAGGAAGAATGGGGAGCTCTTAGAGGGAAGCCTAGAGGTTGTTGATTTCGGGGGTTGGCAATGGGCTGACTTGGTAATTGGCCCATTTCTCTTCTCATGGTGGCTTCAGCCAATTGGCCCAATTAGGTTTCCAACTTAGAAATAGTTTGTTGGTGGGTATGGAGAGTCTGTTGGAAAGATTGACTTTGGGCTTGCATGGTTTGTTGGAAGGATTGGTTTTGGGCCAGAATTAGTTGTTGTAATTGATAGAATTTCTCATCAGTTTGTGAGTCCTGGTGGTGTTGCGGAGGAGGTTGATAGATTTGTTGGGAATTGGAAGATTGTCCGTAATTGGGCTGAGGAGGTTGGTATGGGGCCTGACCCTGGTTAAATCAGGGAAGTGGTTGTTAGGCTTGCGGTCCCCGACCATAAGCATTGAAATGGTGGTTGTGCTTCGAATTGGTGTTGGATGGGTGGTTTGTGAGTTTGAGATGCGGAGGGGATAGTGGGCTGATTGGGAGCTTGTTGATTTCTCCAATTGAAATTGAGATGATTCCTCCAGCCCGGATTATAGGTGTTAGAAAATGGGTTATAGTTGGGCTTAGAGAACCCCTGGGCTGCTTGGACTTGCTCCTGTATAAAAGGTGGTAACTGGGCTACTGTTGGGAATCGGGCACATGATGGTCCAGGCTAGCACATAAAGCACACACCTCATGGCGTGTCGGGTCCGAGTATGTGTTGGACGTAGGTAAGATGGTGGTTTCTTATTTTTTTTGAGCCAGGAGCTGGTCTAACTTGTGGGCCAGCATATCAACTTGTTCTAGCTTTTGGGCCATGATGTCCACCTTGTCCAATTTTTGATGGATGAAATTCACATCCACTCTAGCTTCAGGTTCCACACGACACATCCCGACCCATTTAGAGGGCCCAATGGTTCTCTCATATGAGGATAAGGAAGCATGGTTGATTGAATTCTCGCTCAACATTTCAAATAAGGCATAGGCCTCATCCTCACTCTTGCTCATAAAGGCCCCACAACATGATGCATCCACAATCTGCCTAACTTGATCATCTAAGCCCTCATAGAAAGCTTACACTATTTGCCACTTGGAAAGCCCATGATGTGGATATTTCTGAGGAGTTCCTTTAATCTCTCCCATGATTCATGTATTTGTTCATTTGGGATTTGCGCGAATCTTGTGATTGCACGTCTCATGGTATTGGTTCTATCGATGGGGTAGAACTTCTTAAGGAACTCATGCTACATATCTGCCCATGTGCCAATAGGTTTTCCTAAGGTCCCTAGCCAGTATTTGGCTTTGTCCTTAAGTGAGAAAGGGAATAGTGTCAGGCGGAGAGCATCGTCTGTGAAATTTTAAATTTTCACAGTGGAACAAATTTCTAGAAATTCATCCAGATGTTTATAAGGATCTTCATTGGTCTTCCCATAAAAGGATGGGAGCATCTGAATGGTGCTAGATTTGATCTCATAGTGCAAAGCAGGGACATTAGGCGGATACAAGTGGATGGCTGATAATTTGAAGGAATGAAATATTCCTTCATTTGTTTGGGCACCCCTAGTTGGTGTTGTTCAGCCATGGGTTGGATTTAATCTTAGGCCTGATTAAAAATGAATCGCTCAATCTTTCTAATGGGCTCAATTAAGTCAGGGTGTTGAGATCTTCTCCCTTGCATAAACCAAGGTTAAAGATGAGAGATGAGAGAATTATTTTATGATGATTTTTATTTTTTTTATTTTTTTTGTTGACTCAAATTAGGACTAAGAGAGATAAGAGGAGACTTTTTATTTTTATTTTATTTTTTTGTTTTTATTTTTTGTATGCAAATACAAATAAATTATCACATAAATTACCTAATGACCTAGATGTGACCTAGACCTACAAATTGGGTTTCACAAAATGACTACAGTGTAACTTGAGTTCACCCTCGATATTTCCACTAGTTAGGTAAGGGGTGGGGTAGTGGGTGGCACCCCTTACTTTCACAAGGTCCTACTTAAAAACCACTATCCCGTTTAAGACATTTGACGTCCGACCGTCTTACCTTAGGCACCGGTTTTCATAAGACGGTAAACCCAAATAACACAAGAAGCACAGTGTGAACCTGGGACTAACGTCTACTGGATTTTATTTAAGGTCTAGGTAATGCAAAGATGCAAGGGAATTATGGTTTGTGGGCTAAGGAAGGGTGATGAAATTCCCACCTTATCTTGCTTATGGGTGTTGCCCTTAAGATACTTTGAAGTGATATGCAACAAAGTAAGTTCAAACAAGGGGTTCTATGCAAGCATGGAAATGCATGAGCATGCTTTTGAAAAAGTTAGAGTACTCACCTTGCCTCCCACAATCTTCAATAATACAAATAATAATAATTAAACAATAATAAAAAATAAATACTATCATAAATGATGGATGACCAAAAATATGAAAGTGTGATTTCTACTCTTGGAATTAAGACTTTTATCGAGTTCAAGTGAAGAAATTTTTTTTTGTGAACCTATCTAACTACAATATGTAAGAACATTAAGGAAATGACACAAAATGTGAGGAATAAGTTTGAAGACTTACTTGATGAGCAATCTCTCGTTTTTTTTTTTGAAATGAAATGACAAAAAAGACTAAGGAAATGGAGGAGAGATTACCTCTTAACTGCTTCTTTTTTTTACTCTTTCTTCTTTTTTGTTTTAATTTTTTAGCTTCAATTCTTGAAGTGCGTTCCCTTGTTCTATTTTTTTCTGTAGAAATAAGAAAAAAGAGATATTTGTATACTTATAAACACAAGGAAAATAAAGTTCTTAAATAAAAAATCATCGTTCTTCCCTGGCAACGGCATCAAGAATTAATAACGCGAAAGTTCATCGTTTAAAATACATGTATCAATTTTAAAATTTTCAACTCGCATTAGATGAAAGAAAGACGTAATATGGTGGCAAGAAGGGTCGAATCCACAGGGAAGAAGAGATTTTTAAGTTAAAAACTTTAGAGTCCTTTGAAAAACACTTGTGATTTTGCTTTGTTTAAAGAAAATAGTGAAATGATGAACGAGCCAAACACTTAATTAAAAACACCTATGACTATGTGCCTATGCTATAGAAAAATAATTGCATGGAGTGAAAAGGATAGATAGGAGAAGGAGGTAGAGAGGGAAGAAGAGCGAGAACTAGATTAAAAGACTAACTCATTTCATTAACTTAAAAGAAAGAGTACATGAAATACGAAACAAAATTACACTAACGACGCAATGAGATTATAATGAAGTGAAATGACATAAAAGTAATAAAAATAAGAAAAGTATGGAGTTTAAAGTTTGGAGAAGATAGCAGTAATGGTGATGATGGTGTTGTTCTCTCTTGGCCTTAGATCACGAATCACCTCGCGGAAGATTTCGTCTACGCCGGGAGGAAGCCACCTTCGTCATTAAAGCTACCTTTGGAGGGTGAATAGCTTTGAAAATAAAAAGAGTTAGAAGAAGTGGTAAAAATAAAAGTTAAAGATCAGAGGAGTGGGAAGAAGTTTTGTGAAGAGTGCATAGAGAAACGAAGAGCTTAAGGGCATGAAAATGGAGGAAGAACAAGGTGTAGGGCCTCAGATGAACAGTAAAAACACAGGATAACACCTTGAAAAAGAGGTTATAACTTAAAAATGATATAGAACTGGAAGATGATGCAGAAGAAGAATTTTAAGATCTTTTAAAACTAAAGAACTTTTATGAAGAAAGCAAGAGGATCAAATGACTATAAGGGGGAGAAATAAGGAGAAGAACAGAGAGAAACACTAGTTCGCAGATGAACAGGATAGTACAGTGAAAAACATGAAATAACTTAAACAGTAGAAGGAATTGGAAGCTGATGCAGAAGAAGAAGTTGTAGAGTACGTAAAAACAAAAAACTTTTGTGAAGAAAATAAGAGGAGAAGAGAGACGGAAGGGGGATAAATCGGTGACCTAAGATGTAAGAGGGAGAGGGTGAAAATTGTCAAAAGAAGAACTCCCCTTCTCCTCCTTATCATGGGCTATTTATAGGGAAAGTTGGGTTAATGGAGGGTGGAGATTGTATCAAAAGGAGATGGATGGTTAGGATTTAGGTAGAAGATGATGTATGGGAAAAAGAAAAAGGAGGTGGGCGGGGTTTTCTTGGACTTTGGGTATCCCCTTTCCCAAGGCTCATCATGTCTCTCCTTTATTTCAAACTTTGAATTCAATTTTCCCTCCAATCAAAATATGTGTTCCTTTCCCTCATTTTTAAAATTTTAAATTTTCTTTTCCCTCCAACCAAAATATGTGCTTTTGAGTTGGTCAAAGTGGTGATGACAGTTTTGCCCCCGGAGTTTCTTGCAATTACCTTCAGTGTCCTGCACACAGATAATTACAATTTATTCCATAAAAATTATCATAATGTGCACATAAATTTTAAATGCTCATGGTTATGCAATGGAGAATTAATGCTCATAGCCCTCAACTTCAATTTATTAAATAATATCATCAAATTAATCAATTTACGTGAAAGCTCCAATTTAAACGCGGAGTTGAGGTTAACTATAAAATATGCATAATTACCTAATTATTATGCACATAAAACGGTGTACATGCGATGAATTACAAATAGAAAATGGATACTTATCAGCGTCTACTTTCACGGCAGGGTGAAATTCCAAGGCTCGGCACGGCAAGGAGACGACGGCGTTCTTCATCGAAATATTTTGGCTCCACTTCTTCTTTCACTCTTTTATTTTCAATCAAGTTTTAATTTTTATTTCCATAGAGTTGTACTTGTCACCCTTCTTAGTAATAAAATTCAAATTTTGGGAAATTATGTTCTTCTATTTCTATCTCCTTCCAATTTCTCTTCTTTAATTCTCTCATATTATTTAATTAGTTTATTTTCATGTAATTTTTTTTCTCTTTAGTTTAATCTCACTCAAAAATTTGGATCTTTCAAATATAAGGATTTTTCATCATGTTCAATTGAAATATTTCTTCTCCGTGAGATCGACTCGTTCTTACGACTTTATTCTTATTCAAATCTTTTTAAGTGAGTAAGTTCGGTTATTTTAAATTGTGGCACGACTTTTCAACGATGAGTTTAGTGGCTATCAATTTTTAGTGTCACTGTCAGGGAAGAAATAATTTTTAATGGTTGAAAATTCTTGTGTTTGATTTGTATATAGTTTTACTAATTTTTTTATTTTTATTTTATAGGAAAAACAAAAAAATTAAAAAATCTACAAAAATTTGGATCTAAAAATTCTCAGAAAATAAACTGTCACAGAAAGTGTCACTGAAGCCTGAAACTGTAGCAGAAAGTAGAAATTCAAAAATTCCAAGAAATTCGAGCATCGTTAAAAGGTCAGTAAACGTAAGAAAATGACATGTTCTGAAAAATTCTGAAAAATTCTAAACAAAATCTTAAAAATTATTAAAAATCTAAAAATAATCAAAAAATCATAAAACACCAAAAACATGATTCTATGCTTTATGTTTTAGTAGTTTTGCATATTGTTTGCTATTTTTAGTTGATAGTTATCTTTTCCCCATATTTCTTTCTTTCAAAAAAAAAATTCTATGAAAAAAATCAAAAAATTGAAAAAAAAATTTCTCATCATGTTGTCATGCCTTCATCTTATTTGCATTAGCTTCATGTATTTTACATTCTAGTTGATTTCTCATTTACTTGCATTATCATTTGAAAAAAAATCTTTATCTTCTTTTCTTTTTCCCCTTCTTAAGGGTAAGTTAGGATCCTTACATTCTTCTTGAAATTGGAAAGACCTTCCATTGAGCATTCCGTCTCTTTGGATTGAAAATTCTTTTTCCAAGACCTCCATAAGTCTCCGCACCCGTGGATTCCCTCACAACGTCGGGCCGGTTGTACCAAGAAGTACCTTGAAGGTAGATTACCCTTATAAGGTTTCACATAAAAAAAGACTTTCAGAATTTATTACTATTTTAAAAAATTGGTGTCTAAGGCTAGAGATTTTGTGACAAACGCCCAAGTGAGATTGTGGTTAATTAATTAGGACCCTACGAAAGTAGGGGGAACCTCCCGCAACTCCGCCTCTTACCTGGCCGGTTGAACAATTTAGTAGTGAGTACCAATTCTTCTTTTAAAAAAAAAAGAGAAAACATCACCATTTTACATTCATATAGTGTTTGATTCATTATTTTTTAAAATCATTTGCATTGAAAAAAATCATCATTTTTTTGCATACATAATTCATAGAGTTAGTATTGCATTTGCATTATTTTGATCAAAAATAATAATAAAATTCAAAAATTGAAAAATAACTATTTCTCTTTGGGCCCTTTTACATTGCATGCAAGGTAGGAGATCCCTACATCCACATTTGTTAGGACCCATTAGTGAGATAGAGAGGTTAGTGCATTCGAGAAATCATCCACAATCTAACTTCATGGAGAACCAAAATCAATAACAAGTTGCTCCAAAGCAAATGAAGGACTATTGTATGTAAAATCAATACCAACCGTCCTTCTATGTCAAAGCACCTCAAAACCAGGCGGTTCAGTATGACATTAAATCAAGTACCATCCAAATGTTGCCATCCTTCTATGGCAATACCAATGAAGATCCATATAAACTTCTTGATGAGTTTCTCCAAATTTGCTCAATAGCGAAAATTTAAAACTTTTCAGATGATGCTTTTCGATTGACTCTCTTTTCTTTCTCACTCAAAGATAAGGCTAAATATTGGTTAGGTACCTTGGGTAGATCCATAGATATATAGGCAAAAATGCAAAAGGGATTTTTGAAGAAATTCTATCCCATAGGACGAACCAATACCATGAGGAGAGCCATAACTGGATTCACACAAAACTCTGGAGAATAAATCCATGAGGCATGGGATAAATTGAAAGATTTGCTAATAAAATGCCCCCACCATGGATTATCAAGATGACAAATTGTCCAGGCATTTTATGAGGGTTTGACAGAAAACTATAGATACATGGTGGATGCTTCATGTGGGGGAGCATTTATGAATAAGAGCGAGGACGAGGCCTATGATTTATTTGAGATGTTTAGTGAAAATTCTATTAGTCATGTCTCGCTCTCATCTTATGAAAGAATGATTATGCCATCTAAGAGGTCAGGGCTGTATGAAGTGAAAGACCAAGGAGAATTTGAGAACAAGGTGGATATTAATGCCATAACTCAGAAATTGAATAAAATAGATTTGTTGGCTCTAAAAATGGAGAATGTTGATTTGGTAGCTCCGAAGTTAGATCAGCTATTATCTAGGCAAGAACCTTCTTCTTATTTTTCTGCTCCTCAACCTCAACCGCTCTCAGCTCCCAATCATGAAGAAATATGTGCTCTATGTTCTAGCCCTAATCATGCTGTCATTGATTGTCCTACGGCGGCCCAGCTACCCTCGTTCATCCAAGAACAGATCTTTGCTGCTCAGGGTGTCTCCAAACCCACTTATGATCTCTAACACTTATAACCTAGGTTGGAGAAACCACCCTAATTTTTCTTAGAAATCTCAGCAAGGTCCACCTATGCAAGCGAATCCCTCAAATCAGGCTGTTCCAAAATAACCCTTTCAAGTGCCAAGCCAGTCTCACCAACATTTTCCACCTCCTTATCAACAAGCTCAACATCAATACCCTCAACCTCCGTTTCATCAAGCTCAGGCCCCATATCATCAAGCTCCATTTTCTCAGGACCCATATAATCCATATATTTCTAATCATTTTCATCAACCCGAATATCAACCACCTCCTACGCAGCCCAACTTTGATGAGAAATTCGAACAACTCCAACAACTTATCCTCACTCAGCATCAATTTATTTTCAAGTTGGAGAACCAAATAAGGCAGTTAGCAGCAAATAACATGAGAAGAGAGGTAGGCCAGCTTCCTAGCCAACCTATGGCTAACCCCAGGAATCAACCCCCAGGTTTCCCTCAGAGAGCTCCTCCTATTCTTCCTCAACCTAACCAACCTCAGCCTCTCCCTCCTGTTGGCCCTCAATTTGAGAATGCCAAGGCTATATCTACCCTTAGGAGTGGGAAGATTCTAGATGATCCGTATCAGGCTAAGGATGTTGGTAGTAGTTCGGGCCAAGAAGTCTATGTGGAGAGTGATAGTGAAGACGAGGAGCCGGTGATTGTGCAAGAGAAGAGGAAGTCAGAGGGGGGAGAGAACAAGCTGGATAAAGGAAAATCAAAAGTCGATGAAGAAGGTCCCCAAAAGTATGTTTCTAAGATTCCTTTTCCTGATGCTCTGAAGTCAAAAGCTCAAACGAAAAAGTCGGTTCAAAATTAATGGAATTATTTAAACATGTCAATATCAATATTCCACTATTGGACGTAATTAAGCATGTGCCGACATATGCAAAGTTTTTATAAGAGCTGTGCACACCGAAGAGGGAGCCAAAGGCAATAACTCAAAAGATCCGTCTATCTGAAGATGTTAGTGTTGTTGTAATGAATCATTTACCTAAGAAGTTGAAGGCCCCCGGAGCTCCTCTAATTTCATGTGATATAGGTGAAGTTACATTTGATAAAGCATTGCTAGACTTAGGTGCTAGCGTGAATCTTTTGCCCACCTTTATATACGAGCAATTTGATCTGGGAGAGTTGAAGCCCACATCTATTATCCTTCAACTGGCGGATCGATCTGTGAAGACTCCAAGGGGTCTATTAGAAGATGTGATTGTCAAAGTACATGAGTGCTATTTCTCGGTGGATTTCCTTATTTTGGACATGACCTCGTCCCAGGAATTAAAGTATACTCCAATTATTTTGGGACGTCCGTTTCTAGCTACGGCGAAGGCCAACATAAATTGTGTCACGGGAATGATGGACATATTGTTCAGAGGTGAGAAGGTTTCCTTAAATGTTATTAGAGCATCCCAATATCCAGAACAAGACGAGGAATGTAATGCTATTGATATTTTTGAGGAATTGATCGATGAAAATCCAGATGAAGTGAAGGATACCTTAGAAGAGGGTAGCATGCTGCAGGATTCTCTATTTTCTTCCGCACCCTATTCTAGGATAGATCCACTCCCTCCATTGCAAGCTGAACCCGTTCTTCCGTCTTTGGATCAGCCGCCCATTCTTGAATTAAAACCTCCGCCCGATTCTTTGAAATATGCTTATCTAGGCCCCAACCACACTCTGCTTGTGATCATTGCTTCCAATCTCACTTCTACTCAGGAGTCTCAGCTTTTAGATATCATTCTAGAGCACAAGGGGGCGATAGGTTGGTCAGTGGCAGATTTGAAGGGTATTAGTCTAGATGTGTGCATGCATTATATTTACTTGGAGGACAATACCAAGTCGAGCAGAGAGATGCAGCACTGGCTGAATCCAAACATTAAGGAGGTAGTAAAGAAAGAGGTTATAAAGTGGCTGGATGCTGGGATTATATATCCCATTTCAGATAGTAAATGGGTTAGCCCGACGTAAGTTATTCCTAAGAAATCGGGGCTAACCGTTGTTACAAATGAGAAAGGAGAAGAGGTACCAATGAGATTACAAACGGGGTGGAGTGTTTGTATAGATTATAGAAAATTAAATTCAATGACAAAGAAAGATTATTTCCCACTCCCGTTTGTGGATCAAATTCTGGAAAAGCTGGCTGGGCAAAAGTATTTTTACTTTTTGGATGGTTACTCTGAGTACAACTAAGTTGCTATTTTCTCAGAGGATCAAGAGAAAACAACATTCGCGTGTCCCTATGACACGTTTGCTTTTAGAAGAATGTCGTTCGGGCTGTGCAATGTCCCAACCACCTTTCAGCGGTGCATGATGTCTATATTTTCTGAAATGGTGGGTGAATTTTTGGAGGTATTTATGGACGATTTCTCTGTGTTTGGTACTTCCTTTGAGAATTGTTTAGAAAATATGACGCAGGTGCTGAAGAGGTGCATTGAATCAAATCTTATGTTAAGCTGGGAGAAGAGTCATTTCATGGTGAGAGAAGGAATAGTTTTAGGCCATGTGGTGTCAGAGAGAGGAATAGAGGTTGATAAGGCTAAGGTTGATTTGATTTCCAATCTTCCTCCTCCTTCTTCTGTCAAAAAAATTCGATCTTTTCTTGGCCATGCTGGATTCTATCGCAGATTCATCAAAAACATTTTCACCATTGCTCGTCCTCTCACACAATTGCTTGCCAAAGACACTCTCTTTCAATTTGATGATTCTTGTCTTGAGGCATTTAATTCCTTAAAAGCGGCCTTAACTCAAGCTCCGATTCTTCAATCTCCTAATTGGTTGCTACCTTTTAAAATCATGTGTGATATCTCAGACTATCATATTGGAGTTGTCTTAGGTCAAAGAATAGATAAGAAGTCCGTGGTAATTTACTATGCAAGCCGCACCCTCGCCGATGCGCAATTGAATTACACTACCATAGAGAAGGAGTTGCTAGCTGTTATTTTTGCCCTGGAGAAATTTTGATCATATATGTGAGGGGCTAATGTTATTATTTTTTCTGATCACTCTGCTTTGAAACATCTCCTTTCCAAGAAGGATGCGAAATCCCGTCTCATTCGGTGGATTCTATTGTTGCAAGAATTTGATTTGAAAATAAGAGACAAAAAGGGGTTAGAGAATATTGTAGCTGATCACTTGTCTAGGATAGTGATACCTGAAAGTACTCGTATGTCTGATTCTTTTTCCGATGAGTAAATTCTTTCCATCTCTCAAGCCTCAACTCCCTGGTACGCTCACATAGTCAATTACCTGGCGGTAGGATAAAATCTGGGAGGGTGGACTAAGCAGGAGAAGGATCGATTCTTTTCAAAGGTTAAGCACTATTTTTGGGAAGACCCGAAGCTATTTTACATGGATCTAGATCAGATAATAAGAAGATGTGTCCCCGAAGAGGAATAACATTCTGTTTTGAACTTTTGTCATAACCTTGCTTGTGGGGGACATTTTTCGGAAAAGAAGACTGTGGTAAAAGTGCTACAAAGTGGATTTTATTGGCCCACACTATTTAAGGATGCTTATAAATTTTCAAAAATATGTTTGAGATGTCAAGCAGTGGGTAATAATTCAAAATGAGATATGATGCCGCTGAATCCCATTCTAGTAATTGAAATTTTCGATGTTTGGGGAATATATTTTATTGGACCATTTCCACCTTCATTTGATAATGAATATATTTTGGTGGCAGTAGGCTATGTTTCAAAATGGATTGAAGCTGTTGCTACTAGGACTAATGACCATAAGGTAGTAATGAAGTTTGTGAAGAAAAATATATTTTCCAGATTTGGTTGTCCTAGAATTATCATTAGTGATGGGGGTTCTCACTTTACGAATTCTCAATTACGAGCTTTGCTTCGTAAATTTGGCATCACTCACAAGCTCGCTACCCCTATCATCTCAAAACCAGTGGCCAGGTTGAAGTATCCAATAGGGAAATCAAAATAATTTCTCATAAGACAGTTAGGCCGGATAGGAAAGACTGGTCTGAGAGACTAGATGATGCATTATGGGTCTACAGTACAGAACTGCATATAAAACTCCCATTGGCATGTCACCTTACCGTCTCATTTTTGGAAAAGCCTGTCACTTGCCTATAGAACTGGAATATAGAGCATATTGGGCCATTAAACAAGTCAACTTTGATCTGACTCAAGCTAGCGCCCAAAGAGCTCTACAACTTAATGAGCTGGAGGAATTAAGAAATGAAGCCTATGAAAATTCAAATATTTACAAAGCTAAAACCAAGGCATTTTATGATAAGCATATTCACCAGAAAACTTTTTCTGTTAATCAAAAGGTTTGCTTTTTTAATTCTAGCATGCGCTTGTTCCCCGGTAAGCTCAAATCCAGATGGGATGGACCGTTTGTTGTTGTTAAAGTTTTTGACCATGGTGCTGTTAAAATTTTGAATCTTAAAAATGGTCACATTTTCATTGTAAATGGTCAAAGATTAAAACCTTACTTTGAAAATGATCAGCTATTAAAAGAGTCCATTGCTTTGAGTGATTTAGAATAAAATCTTTGCGAGCTTTCATGCGTCTGGCTGAAGATGAAAAACTTAGCACTTCTGGGAGGCAACCCAAAGTTTTTGTTATTTGATATTTTTTTATTTAAGTGTGTTTTAGAAGTTGGGTCAAAGTCAAAGAGGAGGACGTCGTCGCCGTCTATGACATTGGTGGATGATTTGCCCCGCTCACCAGGTTGTATCCTGCTATCTCAACTATATTCTTTGTTACATTTTTCTATTGCTTCCAATTCTATATTTCATTGAGGAGAATGTCATTTAAGTTGGGGGAAGAAAAAAATTCTCAAATTTTCATGCACAACCTAATATCTTGCATTTTATATTGCTTTACATGAAAATGAATAGATGAAATCCCCATTTGAGTTTTATTGATTCATGCTTTAAATTGAAAGTAATTCTAGATTAGAAAAGGCTAGAGAGAAGGATGAAGGAAATTTTATTTTAATCTAGCCATGGAAAACTGATATAAGAATCTTTTTAAAGTTCATGTGCACTTTAGAAAAATAAAAATCTCATTGCACACTAATGAAACAAGCATGGCAAGCCCTCTGTTATTTTTGGGTATTGTGTTTGATATTCTGCACTTCTTAAGAAAGAGATATTTTCAAGCTTTCTGCCAAGTTATCTGTTAAATAAGTGCAAAAGCACAATGAAAAAAAATGATGATGAAAAATAAACACCATGAAAAATACTCCAATTCTTAGTAATCGGGCCTACTTCACCTAAGACATGAAAAAAAATGATGATAAAAAATAAACACCATGAAAAATGCTCCAATTCTTAGTAATCGGGCCTACTTCACCTAAGTCGTGTTGAGGTTCGCGTCAAAAGGAAAAGGGAACCTTGATCTGCAAAATCGAGCCTGCTTCTTCTAAGATAAGAGTCGAGATTCATGTTAAACAGTGAAGGGTAGTGCATCATCATGTGTGTAGAAAGATCCCAAAGGGACAATGAAATAAGGCAGACAAAAAGTTAACATACTTAATGCTCTGGTCTGGTCTAAGAGGTACAAGGTTGAAAAGCATTTACTTGGAATAATCAAATGAGGGGCGCAATTGTCAATGCTATGGATTTAGTATTTCACATGCACAAGTGCTATTGAGCTTTGATTTGAATTTTTGATCGTGTACGTTAATTTCCTACATAAGGCTAGTGTGCATTAATGATTCTGGATTCCTAATCTTTGATTGATTCTATGAAAGGAGAGCTAGATATGAAGGTATGGATTTTGTAAACTCTTGTTACTCCTAAATTTTAAATTATTTACATTGCTAAGGGACTAGCAATGAGTAAGTTGGGTGGTGTGATAAGTGCTATATTTCATATCATAAGTTGCACCATATTTATCATCTTTGTGCATTAAATGAATACAGTTGTGCTACATGAGCAGTTAATTTCATTCTCACACATTATTTGAGTATGCATGCATTTTATCATCTTTTTGAGCCAAAATGACCATGTGAGAAATATTCAAAAATTTGCACAATTCATTGAAAGTCATTTTGGGATGAAAATGTTGATGTTTTGATTTTTTTTTCTATATTTTTAGAAAATTGCGACAATGAGCCAGGCGCCAATTAATGAACGCCCCTCTGAAAGGGTGCCAATTCATTTTGCTGGAAAAAGAAAAATAAAGAAAAAAAGAATCCACGACTGCATACAAGGGCACATATTCATTTATATAGAAAAAAGAGAGAGAAAAGTTAGAAAATAGAAAAAGAATGAGCGGCGGTTCGAAGTGTCGCCCATTAAGAATGGGCGACCGTGTGTGCGGGCGCTTAATCTAGGCGTACGAGAAACCAGACGAAAACAAAGAAAAATAAAAAGGATGAACGACAGTTTGCGCAGTCGCTAATTCCTTGATTTATGGGAAAAAATGTCAAAAAATGGAAATAAGGATTTGACGATCGCATGCGCAGTCGTCATTTGAAATTGCGCCCAGTACTCAGTCGCCATTTTCATCAGAGTTTGAAGCGGGGAAGTCTTCGCCCGATCGTTATTATCTTCTATTATTTAAGCTTATCTCTACTTATTTGAGGAAAGGAGGATTCTAAACATGGATAGACACCTCTTTGATCAATCCTTGATGCTGCAAAATCAAATTTTGTGTTGATCTCAAAAAACCACGACCGTGAGAAGCTTCCTTGTGCATTATAAATAGAGCATGAGAGTAACCGTGGGAAGGATCTTAGCCTTTCTTCTAGCCTAGTTTTTATGCCATTCTAATCATCTTTTCAATCTACTTTCTTCTTAAAAGTTGTGCATTTTTAAGTCTTCTACAATTTCTTCTTCTTCCTTTTTCTCTGATTCTTCTCCGTTTTCAACTTATTTTCAGTTTTTCAAAGCCCTAGTCTGCGATTTTACTGTTCATCCAGTTTTTACATATCTGTTCTTCCTCCATTTTCTCCCCATTCTGGTCCTCTTTCCCTCTTACTGTCTTCACAAACGTTGTTCGCTTTTAGGTGTTCTTAAACTTCTTCTTCTACCTCTTCTTACAATTCTTCCTCGTATTCAAGTTATTCCTCTATTTTCAAAGTTCATTTTTTTAAGGCTTTTTCACCATTCATTCACGCACCACCTTCTATTCTTCCATATTTTTCACCATCTGTCTCTCATCTTCTGTCTTTGAGTTCTTCAACAACTTTCTTTCTCTCTTCATCCTCTATAACTTTCTCTTCTTCCACTTCTTCTAAGTCCCTCTAATTTTTAAGTTATTTCTCTTATAATCTTCCTTTATTTTCAATTTAATTTTCACTGTGTTTCCATTTTTTTTCCTCCACCGTAGCCCCCCTCTCTTCATCTTTTCTCTCCGATCACAGCACACTCACGCACACACCTTTTTGTTTTATTTTTATTATTCTATCTCCATTCACACATCCCTTTGGCAGATCTTCTTCCTTCGATCCTCTCGACAGCATCTACTTTCACGGCGGGGTGAAATTCCAAGGCTCGGCTCGGCACGGTAAGTAGACGGCGACGTTCTTCATCCAAATATCTTGGCTCCACTTCTTCTTTCACTCTTTTATTTTCAATCAAGTTGTAATTTTTATTTCCATAGAGTTGTACTGGTCACCTTTCTTAGTAATAAAATTCAGATTTTGGAAAATTATGTTCTTCTATTTCTATCTCCTTTCAATTTCTCTTCTTTAACCCTCTCATATTCTTTAGTTAGTTTATTTTCATGTAATTTTTCTTTTCTTTAGTTTAATCTCACTCAAAAATTTAGATCTTTCAAATATAAGGATTTTCCACCATGTTCAATTGAAAATATTTATTCTCCGTGGGATCGACTCGTTCTTACCACTTTACTCTTATTCAAATCCTTTTGAGTGAGTGATTTTGGTTATTTTAAATTGTGGCACGGCTTTTCAACGACCAGTTTAGTGGCTATCACGGGGATAACTAGGGGCAGAGAGACTGGTTCTAGTGTGGACGCTGGAAATGATATGAACTCTGGGTTTATGAGGACGTGGTATTGGCTTGGACGGCGGAGCGACGGACCCTGACCCGGCAAGGAGCGGGCAGGTCCTAGCTCGGGCGTGGAGCAGCTGACACTGGATCGGCAAGGAGCAGGCAGGTCCTAGCTCAGTTGTAAGGTCCGTTCGTCTAGGGGAGTTCGGACCGAGCCGAGAGATAAATGGCGGTCTGCTAGGCAGCTTCGAGGTTGACAGCTGGCAAGGATGGGGATA
Organism: Amorphophallus konjac; assembly: GCA_022559845.1. Taxonomy (NCBI): domain Eukaryota; kingdom Viridiplantae; phylum Streptophyta; class Magnoliopsida; order Alismatales; family Araceae; genus Amorphophallus; species Amorphophallus konjac. The sequence continues at coordinate 18,617,548 of CM040117.1, read as the reverse complement.
TACTCTTGGACTGGATTACATCACTATATGCCATGAGGGGCGTTTATACGGGGCGTGCAAGCCCGATTACAAATGTGTGCCAACCACGGGACAAGTCCGTCGTTTGTGACGGTCCCCGGGTCATTACGTTATTGTGCGGGTATTTCCGCATTGGTACATAGTGTCCGTCAAAGGACTTGTGATGCGGCAGGATGCCGCCTGAGGGGCGTCACAATGTGCTCCCGATTTGAGACAGTGTCGAGATCGGGGAAGTAGGGGTGCCATGGGCACTGCTATGTTGGAGCAGTTGGGCGTCGCTAGGGCCGAGGCGACTGAATGGCGCAGGCACCACTTGTGACTGGAGCGGTCGGGCGCTATTGAGATAGGGGCGGTTGAGCGCTGTTGAGACTGGATCGGTCGGACGGTGTAAGCATCGCCATGACTAGAGCGACCAAGAGCCATTGAGCTTGAAACTGTCGGGTGTTGTGGGCACCGTTGTGACTGGGGTAGTCAAGGTTGTAGGCGTCACTTTGACTAGAGTAGTTGGGTGCCGTTGGCACGGTGGTGACTGGAGCAATGAGGTGCCTTTGAGCACCGCCGTGATTGGGGCGAGCATGCGCCGTTGGAATTGGGAGAGTTGGGTGCCCTGGACAGCATTGTTGGAACGACCAGGTGCCATGAACACCGGTGAGACTGGAGAGCCTGAGCGCCGCTGGGGCTGAAGTAGCCGATCTTCGTCGGGGATGGGCAATCGGGTGCTGTGGGCACCGTTGTAGCTGGATTAACTGGACATTTGGGTGTCGTTGGCATGGTAGTGACCGGAGTAGCTGGGCGGTCAGGGTTCTGTGGGGCACCATTGAGACTGGAGTGGCTAGAGAGTCGAGTGCTGAGGGCACCGTTGTATCTGGCGTAGCTGAGGGAGCTGGGAGCCAGGAGACCCTGGTGGTTTGGTGCAGCTGAGATTGGCAATCGGGTGCCTTGGGCACCGTTGTGGCTGGAGTAGCTGAGCAGTCGGGTGTCGCGGGCCCCGACTCAGAAATTGAAAGGAGGCCGAAGGAGGGCCTGGTAATTAACACGGTGCTCCTTATGGGCACGTTCTTGAGGAACGCGGTAAAAGGAATGGTCACGTTGTCAGTGCAACAACGGGATGTGGAAGTTGATTCCTTCCTTGCACCAAGGCTGGCCAAGGGGTAAGGGCCTCATGTTTCCCTCTTCTTGTGCGAGACTATAGTAGTTGGCTGTCGGGTACCGGCGGCACCGTTGTGATTGAAGTAACTGGGCAGTCAAGTGCCGAGGGCACCGTTGTAGCTAGAGTAGCTGAGGGAGCTGGGCGCCAGGAGACCCTGGTGGCTTGTGCAGCTAAGATTGGCAATCGAGTACTGAGGTGTAATGCCTCGAAATATTTTATAAATTATTTCTAGAATATGTAGGAATTTTATGGAATTATCAAAGTCCCAAATGAATTAATAAATGAATATTGGGTCAAATAAATCATTGATAAAGCCAAAATAAAGTAATCAATTAACCTAGCCTATTGAGTTGAAGCCCAGAGGATTTAAGGATCAAGCCCATGAAGTTTGGCCCATATTCTAGAAGGTTAATTAGTCTATTCACGGAATTTAAGGATAAATACTCCTTATGGAGATAATTTAATGGATAAATCGAAATTAGAGTTTGAACTAGTTTCAAATTCGACGCCCAGGATCTGTAGCGGTCTATCGTAAAATCGCTAAGGCAAGTGTGGCGGACCAATCTTCGACCGCTAATTCCTGTCAGTTCCGTGAATTGAAGAAAGAGCAAAAAGATTAGATTTTTGATAGTTTATCTCTTAGAGGCCGAGATGGGAGGACTAGAAAACATCTTAAGGACTCTCAGAAGTCGATCTAAGGTTTAATAAGGACTCTAGGATCGATCTAATCCTCAAACCCTAGTAAAACCCTATAAATAGAACCTAGTTTTGACCTGCGCGACCCTTACATTTGACTCGCATGGAATCAAGGTAAGGAGGTATTACTTCGAGTAAGTTCTTTAGAAGTTTTTATTTCTAATACATAGGACTAACCTCTCCCAAAATTTCGTGCTAGGAGATCAAGCATACAAGGAGATATAAGCCTACAAAGTTGCTGGTTCCATATTAGCGACCCAGGAAACTGAGCAAAAGTCCGGTGAAGATCAAGGAATTAGGGAACCAAATCGAGGTATTTAGCATTAGTGCCTTTAGAACTTTTTGTTCCCCTTAGTATCTTCTTCTTACCCTCTAAATTTCATGTCCATAGGTCAAGAGAGTAAAGAGTTAGAGCAGCGTGAAGTTGCTGATTTGTCACAAGAAGTGCAAGGAACTAGGGGTAGCATCCAGCCTTAAATTTGAAGTTAAAAGTTCAAGACAGAGGTAGATCATCTCATGCACGGCAAAAATATCATTCTAGGAATAAAAGTCCTCTCGTTTTACTTGATTTCATGCATTGTGTATGGAGAATTTCATGTTTTATACATCTAGTATACATGCAAGCATATTCTTAGCCTAAATAAGTTAAAAGGAACCTTATTGTTAATTGACAAAAAATCCATGCATATTGTAGCCTATCCTTCATTCTATCATGGTAGGAGAAGTTTATATATGTTGATTTCCAGACATGATGTGTCTTAGATTGTCACTTGGTTAAATTGTTAGTTTTCTGTCAAGGCTGACGGCTTATTCATGGACCGCCATATTTATTTAGCGGCCCTACAATAAATCGCTTGACAAATATTAGCGGCCAATGTATGCACCGTTAGACATTCTGGCGATTTCACTGTTATAGAACCTCAGGCGTCCTTACGATAAACCTCCAACTTTATGTAATGGTTCTATAGTAGACTGCCAATTTTCTAATTTCCGTCAACCCAAAACAGGTTTAAGAACATCCCATTAAACTTGTAAATAAGCCTAGTTAACTATATACCAACCTGTTTTAATGTTTCTTACTATTCTGAGTTTTCTCATAATCATGGATTTTCATGTCTTTATTGTACTTAGGATTATTTTTTTACATGAGTTAATTTATGCCAAAATTATATACTTTTGTAAATGAACACATGTTTGCTAAAGGATAGATGATTCATGGTTTACATTGATCACTATTTTAATGAATCTTTTCTCAACTATAGAGTCGTTTTCATCAGTACATGGCATATATTCCGGTATATGACCATTAGTTACACTTATGCTATATAGGAACATAATCTTGGACTTGATAACCTCTCCTTTAGATATTTCTTCCAATGGACTAAGAAATCTTGTTTCAAGGCCTCCGTAATTCTCCGCGAGCCTGGGATTCCCACCAGGACGCCGAGTTAGTTGTACCATCAAAGCATAATTGTCTAGAAAGGACTACCGATGTTTTCTGATTCTGTCCAGTAACGGTTCAATACTTGACCGCTAAGGCCATTAACGGTCCAGTATCTGACCGCCACGTTGTCTGAGTCCAAACTGATTTCTTTCTGGATTCAGCCCATTCTAGCGGCCTAAATACTAGACCGCCATATCAATATAGCGGCCCAGTTATAGATCGCTAAATTTCTTGAGTATTGTTAGCCCAAGGTTTGACCCAAAGGGTTAATATTCCTATTATCCTAGATTGACTAATGATAGTCTAGGACTTGTGACTTTATTCAAAGACATCTAAGATAAATTATGAAAGATAAAGAACGTACTGTTATGCTGTCAAATTTTCTCCATAGCATAACTTAGTTATTAATGCATTTCTTGAACTCATGAATCTATATTCGGTGCATTCTTATTGACATTGAGTCTTGAACATTCATTGAACTTATTACCTGAATGGCCACCTTTATCATTATATACATGGAAGTAGCTTGATTTATACTTGAAGAGGCAGTTCGAGCACTGACTGTGTTCAAGGGCTCTATGCTAGTCTCCTCTGTTGATTGTCGGAAACATACTATTATAAACCATAGGGTATGATGCTACTGGCGTCGCATTGCACTAGGAGTACTTTCTTTATAAATAAGTGAAAATCCACAGAATCACGGAAATATTTACGGCTCATGAAGTGAAAATATCCACAGAAATTCACGAAGTACCTGCTACTAAGTGAAGAGTATGTTCTTGCTTGTTACTTGACGTTCTAGTACATTCTCGTCACATTCTTGTTCATGAAAGGCCATAATTATATTCTTGCTTGGTCGTAATTGCTCAATCCTATCTTAACTTGATCATGTCTTGTTACTATGGTTTATTCACATGATTTACCACATTTCGCATGGTTTTACCTTATTCTTTAGAGCTAAAATGCTAATCACTTTAATATTGCCTTCATGTTGATGCGAAAATACCTACTAGGCAAGTGTGCTCATTACCTACTTTCCAATCTTTTCAGGAGATGCAAGTAGTTCGGATTCGGATTCGAGCTATTCGAGTGATGGGTCCAAGAGCGAATGAAAGTCACATAAGATTGAGAGAAGACTTAGGGAGTTAATGATGTCTAGATCGAGTTCATGTAATTTTCCTTTTTTTATTGAGTCTAATGGATTAATGAAATTTATGTACTTGGATTGTTATCATTTGATATGAAATAAAGATGAAGTTTTTGATTAAATTCATTGTGCAATTGCATCTTATGTGTGATTGTCTTGCGCTCTGATTATTCTTGCTTGCAAGAGGCTTATCATGCCGGTTGTTCACGTTTCTCGAGATTATCTTTCACTGTATTAAAAGCTCGGGGTGTGATAGTTAAGTTGGTATCAGACCCTAAGTCCAAGGACTTAGGGAGAAAAGTCATGTCAAAGGATAAGTCAAAGGTTTTAGCACCCATACCTATAAATTAAGGAAGAAATTTCTCCACCCATGTGAAAATTGGGTAGAGCCCGGGATAAGATATTAAATTAGCTCTAGATTAATCCCTTTCAAAAATTCCATGAGAATTAAACAACTTGTTATTCTCTCAGATACCTTATTCTTATAATGGCTCATCGCGTAGACTGGGATGATATGCAGCAGACTATTGCAGGCCTCACTCAGGCACTGCAAACGATAGCCTAAGTAGGCACAGGAGCAAGAGTTGGGGACTTGCATCACAATTTTAGAAGCTTAAATCCTCCACGTTTCTATGGTTCATCGAACCCAGACAAGGCCGAGAACTGGCTCGATGAAATGAACCGTATATTTGACGTCATACAGTGTACAAACCAGGAAAAAGTGTGTCTTGCTACTTTTCAACTCAACAAAGATGCACGTACATGGTGGAAGTCGGTTCCAGCACCTCCAGCTGATGCACCACACACATGGGAAGACTTTCTTACCTTATTCCGTGCCAAGTATTTTTCAGAACATGTTAAGGAGAGAAAGGCTATGGAGTTCGCCTCTCTACATCAGGGAATGATGATAGTTGCCGAGTATGAACAGTAATTTTCCAGGCTAGCATCATATGCAACTCATCTGGTCAGTACCGACCTATTGAAGGCCAATCGGTTTATGGACGGGTTAAGACCCGGTTATATTCAGCAGCTCGAGACCCAAAATATCCTTACTTATGCAGAGATGGTCCAACGGGCATATCTTTGTGAAAGGACCTTGGAAAAGGTCAAAAAATTAAAAGGCAAAGGTGAAGAGTCAAGCCGATGGTCGGATCGGCATAGTAAGATGGAGAAATTTAGCATCACGGAGCCCTACAAACCCCGTGATAGCAGGAAGAGGTCAAGGAATGGGAGCGGGAATAGCTCCCAGAAGAATAAGAAAGTTAAGGAGGAGGATAAGCAAGTCATGGCGGCTTGCACCTTTTGTGAAAAGTTCGGCCACTCGACCGAGGAATGCTGAAAGTGCATCGGCGCTTGTTTAAGGTGTGGCAACCGTGAGCATCGCATGCCAGACTACCCTCTTATGAAGGAACAATCGTCTAGTGGTGGACGTAAGAGGCAGGCTCGCCTCAATGCAGTTCTAGAAGATGATGAAGCGCCCAGGGATAGCGGACTTATAGAAGGTACTTTTCAAGATTGTTTTCGTCGTGCATTTGGGCTATTTGATACCGGTGCTTCTCATTCCTTTATATCCACTACTTTTTCAAAAACATTGCCAATTTCATCAGTTCCCTTACCTTCGGACCTTTCTATTACTACACCCTTAGGTTCTGGAATAAAGCTTACCGATTACTACCCTAATAGTGAGGTAATAATAGAAGGTCATAATCTCCCCGTAAACTTAGTATGCCTTGACATGAAAGGTTATGATGCCATTCTAGGGGTAGATTGGCTAGTGGATCATGATGCCGATATCAATTGCCAGAATAGGATAATGTCTTTTTGCAAACCAGGTCTTCCAAGATTTTCCTTCCTCGGTATCAAGTATAAGAAACATCGTACCATCATTTCTTCTCTACACGCTTGCAAACTTATTTCCCAAGGATGTGAAGCTTTTCTCGCTTCTGTGATTGTTACCGAGTCTAACGATATCATCTTAGCAGACATCCCCATTGTAAATAAGTTTCATGATGTATTCTCATCAGATCTGCCCAGTTTACCACCCGAAAGGGAAGTAAACTTTTTCATTGAACTCATTCCCGGAGCAACACCTGTTTCAATAGCTCCCTATATGATGTCCCCCACAGAACTTAAGGAATTGAAGATGTAGCTTCAGGAATTATTGGACAAGGGATTCATACGACCTAGCACATCCCCTTGGGATGCGCCAGTCCTTTTTGTCAAGAAGAAGGATGGATCACTCAGGCTCTGTATCGACTACCGGTGACTAAATCAACTCACAATTAAGAACAAGTATCCATTGTCGCGTATCGATGAGCTCTTCGATCAGCTTTCGGGAGCAGAATATTTTTCCAAGATAGACCTCAGGTTAGATTATCACCAGCTCGGAATTAAAGAGGAAGACATATATAAAACTACTTTTCAAAGCCATTATGGTCATTATGAGTTTGTTGTAATGCCGTTCGGATTAACCAATGCCCCATTAGCATTTATGCAACTCATGAATAAAGTTTTCCATCCTTATCTGGACCAGTTTGTTGTCGTCTTTATTGATGACATTCTTATTTACTCCAAGACAAAGGAGGAACATGAAGAACATTTGAAAATAGCCTTGCAGACTCTGAGAGAACACAAACCCTATGCCAAACTTAGTAAATGTGAGTTCTGGCTTAAGGAAGTCTCATTTCTAAGCCATATCATTTCAAAGGAAGGTATCGCTATGGATCCTTCTAAAGTGGAAGCAGTTAAGAACTGGAACCAGCCAACGACCGTATCAGAAGTAAGAAGCTTTTTAGGGCCAGTTGACTATTATAGAAGATTTATTAAGGATTTTTCTAAAATTACTGTCCCTTTGACAATACTTACAAGAAAAGAAAATCATTTTGTATGGTCGAAGGACTATGAAGAGAGTTTCCTAACTCTTAAGGAACATCTCACGACAGCCCCCATATTATCATTGCCCGTTGAAGGTGGTAGATTTGAAGTCTATATGGATGAATCGGGCATTGGCCTAGGGTGAGTTCTTATGCAAAATGGAAAGGTGATCTGTTATTCTTCAAAATAGTTGAAGCGTCATGAAGAAAAGTATCATGTGTGTGATTTAGAATTGGCGGTTGTTATATTTGCCTTAAAAATTTAGCGTCACTACCTGTATGGAGAAAAATTTATGGTTTATACAGACCACAAAAGTTTGAAATATTTGTTCTCCCAAAAGGAGCTGAATATGAGGCAAAGAAGATGGTTGGAATACCTAAAGGACTTTGATTTTGCTATTCAATATCATTCGGGCAAAGCTAATGTTGTAGCGGATGCACTTAGTAGAAAACCAATGGGAAAACTATCAAGTCTTATGATTAGTATGACTAATCTCATTCCTCAATTTGCTCAGTTGAATTTAGATGTTGACATGAAGAAGAAAGATTATTTTATAGCCATTATTCGAACTCAACCCACATTAATAGAAGATTTGGTCAAGCTAAAAGACAATGATTCAGTATTGCTAGAGGTTAAAGCCAATATTGAGCAAAGACCGGAATTCTCTGTTGCCAATGAGGGAAGGCCGAATTTGTATGCCGGATCATGTTGATACTAAGAAACTGATCCTGGAAGAAGCTCACAATTTCAAGTACACCATTCATCCTGGTGGTACTAAAATATATCAAGATCTTAAAAGAAACTTCTGGTAGCCAAACATGAAAAGATAAGTGGCAGATTTCGTGTCTCGCTGTCTCACTTGTCAGCAAGTAAAGGCAGAACATTTAAAACCTGTAGGTAAATTACACCCCTTAAATATTCCTGAATAGAAATGGGAAAGTGTAGGGATGGATTTTATCATGGGTTTACCTAAAATAAGAGGAGGACACGATGGTATATGGATAATCATAGACCGATTGACTAAGTCTGCACATTTTCTGCCAATTAAAAGTAGATGGTATGTGGATATTCTAGTTGCATTATACATAAGAGAGATTGTCAAGTTGCATGGTGTCCCTGTCACTATTATATCAGATAGAGATCCTCGATTTACTTCACAATTTTGGAAGGGTCTACAACATTCTTTAGGGACTTGACTGAACTTTAACATGGCATTCCATCCACAAACTGATGGTCAAACAGAAAGGACTAATCATGTGGTGGAAGATATGCTCAGGACTTGTGCTATTGACTTTGGAGGAAGTTGGCATGATCATTTACCTCTAGTGGAATTCTCATACAATAATAGCTACCAAGCTAGTATACAGATGGCACCATTTGAAGCTATGTATGGAAGAAGTTGTCATTCCCCTATTTGTTGGAATGAAGTAGGAGAAAGGCAATTTCTCGGTCCCGACATTATTAGGGATACGACCAAGAAGATAAAACTCATTAGAGAAAGACTTCATATGGCCCAAGACAAACAGAAGTCATATGCCGATAATCGAAGGCGCAACCTAGAATTTCAAGTAGGAGACCATATGTTCCTTAAAGTTTCTCCAGGGTGAGGTATTCGAAGATTTGTTATTAAAGGCAAGCTTACTCCAAGATTTATTGGCCTTTTTGAGATTCTTGAAAGAGTTCGTGAAGTTACTTATAGAATTACTTTACCCCCTCAATTATCTAAAGTTCATGATGTATTTCACGTCTCAATGCTTAAGAAATATGGTCCCGATCCTTTCCATGCCATCACCTATGACAATCTGGAGATTAAGAAGGATTTGACATATAAGCAGAAGCCAATCAGGATCCTTGAATGGGAGGTACGTCAACTTCGGAATAAGACTATTCCTGTGGTCAAAATCCAGTGGACAAAGTGAGGGGAAACATGGGAAACCGAAGAAGCTATGCGTAAAAGATTTTAAGAATTATTTGACTGTAAGTACACTCTCCACAATCCATACATTGAATTTGGGGACCAAATTCTCTTAAGTGGGGGAGGGTGTAATGTCTCAAAATATTTTAAGAATTATTTCTGGAATATGTAGGAATTTTTTGGAATAATCAAAGGCCCAAATGAATTAATAAATGAATATTGGGTCAAATAAATCATTGATAAAGCCCAAATAAAGTAATCAATTAACCTAGCCTATTGAGTTGAAGCCCAAAGGATTTAAGGATCAAGCCCATGAAATTTGGCCCATATTCAAGAAGGTTAATTAGTCTATTCACGGAATTTAAGGATAAATACTCCTTATGGAGATAATTTAATGGATAAATCGAAGTTAGAGTTTGAACTAGTTTCAAATTCGACGCCCAGGATCTGTAGCGGTCTATCGTAAAATCGCTAAGGCAAGTGTGGCGGACCAATCTTCGACCGCTAATTCCTGTCAGTTCCGTGAATTGAAGAAAGAGCAAAAAGATTAGATTTTTGATAGTTTATCTCTTAGAGGCCGAGATGGGAGGACTAGAAAACATCTTAAGGACTCTCAGAAGTCGATCTAAGGTTTAATAAGGACTCTAGGATTGATCTAATCCTCAAACCCGAGTAGAACCCTATAAATAGAACCTAGTTTTGACCTGCGCGACCCTTACATTTGACTCGCGTGGAATCAAGGTAAGGAGGTATTACTTCAGGTAAGTTCTTTAGAAGTTTTTATTTCTAATACATAGGACTAACCTCTCCCAAAATTTCGTGCTAGGAGATCAAGCATACAAGGAGATATAAGCCTACAAAGTTGCTGGTTCCATATTAGCGACCCAGGAAACTGAGCAAAAGTCCAGTGAAGCTCAAGGAATTAGGGAACCAAATCGAGGTATTTAGCATTAGTGCCTTTAGAATTTTTTATTCCCCTTAGTATCTTCTTCTTACCCTCCAAATTTCACGTCCATAGGTCAAGAGAGTAAAGAGTTAGAGCAGCGTGAAGTTGCTGATTTGTCACAAGAAGTGCAAGGAACTAGGGGTAGCATCCAGCCTTAAATTTGAAGTTAAAAGTTCAAGACAGAGGTAGGTCATCTCATGCACGGCAAAAATATCATTCTAAGAATAAAAGCCCTCTCGTTTTACTTGATTCCATGCATTGTGTATGGAGAATTTCATGTTTATGCATCTAGTATACATGCAAGCATATTCTTAGCCTAAATAAGTTAAAAGGAACCTTATTATTAATTGACAGAAAACCCATGCATATTGTAGCCTATCCTTCGTTCTATCATGGTAGGAGAAGTTTATATATGTTGATTTCCAGACATGATGTGTCTTGGATTGTCACTTGGTTAAATTGTTAGTTTTTTGTCAAGGCTGACGGCTTATTCATGGACCGCCATATTTATTTAGCGGCCCTACAATAAATCGCTTCACAAATATTAGCAGCCAATATATGGACCGTTAGAGATTCTGGTGATTTCACTATTATAGAACCTCAGGCGGCCTTACGATAAACCGCCAACTTTATGTAACGATTCTATAGTAGACCGCCAATTTTTTAATTTCCGTCAACCCGAAACAGGTTTAAGAGCAGCCCATTAAACTTATAAATAAGCCTAGTTAACTATATACCAACATGTTTTAATGTAACTTACTATTCTGAGTTTTCTATAATCATGGATTTTCATGTCTTTATTGTACTTGGGATTGTTTTTTTTACATGAGTTAATTTATGCCAAAATTATATACTTTTGTAAATGAACACATGTTTGCTAAAGGATAGATGATTCATGGTTTACATTGATCACTATTTTAATGAATCTTTTCTCAACTATATAGTCATTTTCATATGTACATGGCATATATTCCGGTATATGACCATTAGTTACACTTATGCACTATAGGAACATAATCTTGGACTTGATAACCTCTCCTTTAGATATTCATTCTAATGGACTAGAAAATCTTGTTTCAAGGCCTCCGTAATTCTCCGCGAGCCTGGGATTCCCACCAGAACGCCTAGTTGGTTGTACCATCAAAACCCAATTGTCTAGAAAGTACTACCGATGTTTTATGATTCTGTCGAGTAACGGTTCAATACTTGACCGCTAAGGCCATTAATGGTCCAATATCTAACCGTCACGTTGTCTGAGTCCAAACTGATTTCTTTCTGGATTCAACCCATTCTAGCGGCCCAAATACTAGACCGCCATATCAATATAGCGGCCCAATTATAGACCGCTAAATTTCCTGAGTATTGTTAGCCCAAGGTTTGACCCAAAGGGTTAATATTCCTATTATCCTAGATTGACTAATGATAGTCTAGGACTTGTGACTTTATTCAAAGACATCTAAGATAAATTATGAAAGATAAAGAACGTACTGTTATGCTGTCAAATTTTCTCCAGGGCATAACTTAGTTATTAATGCATTTCTTGAACTCATGAATCTATATTCGGTGCATTCTTATTGACATTGAGTCTTGAACATTCATTGAACTTATTACCTGCATGGCCACCTTTATCATTATATACGTGGAAGTAGCTTGATTTATACTTGAAGAGGTGGTTCGAGCACTGACTGTGTTCAAGGGCTCTATGCTAGTCTCCTCTGTTGATTGTCGGAAACATATTATTATAAACTGTTGAGTCCCGAAAGGCTGCAATCAAGAGGGGAGGGGTGAATTGATTGGCCAATTAAAATTTCTTCCAAGGAAAACAATGATAAGTAAACATACAAGCACTAGATCTCACCCGAACATGGATACACTTGTGAATTCGTGTGGATTATGGTAGGTGTTTGACAAAGGAATTGGTGTACGCTCAAATCACCGTGAAGCACACTCGACTAGAGATGCGGAAGAACAAACCACAAGTGACACATGGAATTTTTATGTGGTTCGGGTACACTGCCGTGTCCCCTACGTCCACCCCTCACTTGTGACGATCAAGACTTCACCATGATGTAAGCCACACACACGCTGTGTAGAACAGCAAACACACATACGCGGCACCCGATCTGGGCTACCACAAACACACACACACACACACACACACACACACACACACACACACACACACACACACACACACACACACACACACACGTTCGTGTTTCTGAACACGAACAATCCACACACAGAATTGAATCAAGTTTTACATCAAATGCTCAAGTAGACACAAAGTAAATCTGAGAGTAAGGAGTGAAGAATGATTTATCCTGGTTGAAGCTCCCCCTTTCACTTCCTTGAATGTAATTGAATGCTTCTGCAGGAGGAAGATCAATCCTTGAGGAAGAATGAAGCTTTGTAGTACAAATGAGGTTGCAGCTTTGCCAATTCACGCAGCTTGTTGTTGGGGATGATATGGAGGCTTGATCCAAGCTTCTTCCCTTCACTTTCAGGCTTAGAACAAGGTGGAAGAAGCCCCTGGAGCTGCTGCTGTGAACCTGCACTCACAAGGGTTAGAAAAATAACACAACTTTAGATGCCTCTCTCTCCTTAGGGTTTCATACCCCAATAAGATGTATATATATAGAGTTTGGAACGTTCAAAGACACCCTAGAGACCAGATCCATAATTCCTGGAACGATTTAGGGATGTTAGGTTTGATTGGTATGACTTTTGGTGCATACGCACGCAAGTCAAAAATCACGACTCGGGTTCGAGACTGAAAGGGTCGACCCTTGGGGTCGACCCTCGTGAGGGATTTGAGGGTTTAAAAGGGCTCTGGGTCAATGGGTCGACCCTTGGGGTCGACCCTTGCAGATGTGATGAAGGAACCTGCCGGGTGTAAAAACATGCTAGCATGGGTCGACCCTTGGGGTCGACCCTTGTGGCTGGGGGTCGACCCAATGGGTCGACCCTTTCAGTAACAGATTCTGTTTCAAGATTACAGAGTAAAGGGGTCGACCCAATGGGTCGACCCATGTTCCAGAGCTTCCAAAAGGTTGATTAAAAGGCAACTATGTCCAAGAACAAGCCAAGGGGTTCCAAGGTTGGTTTTAAGCCATCAAAGGGAATGTGCTAGGACATGAATAAGAGAAACCCAGTACAATTAAACTTAGATAAGACCCAAACCAATTTGACCCTTGAGATCAAAAAAGATGAACATCAAAACAGAAGATCAAGGGCCAATAAGTTAAAGTGGATCTCACCAACCGTCCTTGAGCACTTATGCACGTTCCTTGCCCTGTCAAGACATAACTTGTGAATTAGATGTAGCCTTGCAATTTGAGTTGAAAAAACTTACCCGTTGAGGTTGTTTTTTAACCTCCTTAGCTCCAAGATCTCAATAGAATGTTTGAGCTTTTTAAGACTCTATATGCTAGAACACTTCAAAGACAATATATATATACATATAGTGTTTGGTCATCATCAAAAGCTATCAAATTAGACATTCACTTAAGGAGAGAGTTCAACAATCTCCCCCTTTTTGATGATGACAAAATACTATGTGCCTTGTAATAAATATATGACTTCAAAAATGATTTAGCATACATATGAGATTCAACCTTCAACCTCCATATCAAGAAACAAAACTTTCATTCTTCACATGCATCATACCGATCCAAAACATGTGAGATTGATCACAAAGGCATATTCCAAACATATCTGCCGACAACCGAATTTAAAAGGAAGCAGGGTCTGAGTTCAAAAGCAAATTACAAGATGCAATGTTAATGCTAATTGAAATGCAACACAACTAACTGAGATGCGAAAAATGATGAAAGCATACATGCATGTAAGCACACATCACACAAATACATATAAATAGATGGGGCCCATATATAGGACCAAAGTTTCTCCCCCTTTGGCATCATCAAAAAGGAGGGGGTGAAAGTCAAAAGAGGCGTGCCAATTCGCAGGAGCATAACCCTCTAATCATTACTCGGAGGTGGAGGACTTGGCGGACGCCTAATATAATCAACGATGTCACCAAACATGGCGGCTTGAGTGGCCAAGGCGTCGTGAATAGACTGAGTGCTTTCTTGATAAAAGAGCTTCAGATCAGACAATTCTTGTTGCATAGCCTCCATTGTCTCCCCATACGTGTCTAAACGACCATCAATTGTATCCAACCGATCCATGATTAGCTGAACCGCCACGGAGGGCATCGCTTCAGCAGGAACATCTGGTTGTTGGTTGCCGGCCTGTTCTTCTTCATCATCCTCATCTTCTCCCGAGCTAGCAGCGTGTGTACCTCGTTTCAATTGACGCACCAGCACCCCATCTCGCATTTCATAACCCATGTGGTGACATATGGAATGTATGGTGTAGATATCAGAAGCTCGGATGGTTTGAGATGCTTCCCTTGCAAGATTAACCCCCATATACTGAAAAATACCCGTTAAGGCCGCAGCATATGGCAATGTCCGATGTTTGTGCTTCACACTTGAACAGATATGATCTAAGATAAGTGCTGGAAACTTGATAGGAATGCCTCCTATAAAACCGCAGAATAGTAACATGTGTTTTTCGGTGACCTTATCATGGCCTCCCCCTCTTGGCAGCAAAATGGTGGTGATCATTATATGTAAAATTTGTTGCATGGGGGGAAATGATTGGCATTTAGTCCAGCAACCGATCTATCACCCATATCCTCAGATGTCATGTATCGATACACTGTGGCTTCAGAAACTTCAACATCCCCAAAAGCATAGCCTTCATTTGGTAAATTAAATGCTTTGCCTAACATTTGCGGTGAAAGCATAATCCGCTGCCCATTTACTGTCGTAACCGGAACATCACCCGAAACGGACAAATTACTGTAAAATTGATGTACCAGATTCGGATAGATGCGATGATGTGCGGACATAAACCCGTCTATATTTGGTTGACTGCAAATGACATCAACAAGGCCGGGAAGATGACGGCTAAGATTACCAAAGTCAACCGCACGTGGACGGAGTACGGTTCTATCCAACACCGTGCTAGAGAGTGTTGGCGCGGCTGCTCTGGATCGATGCCCCCTTGCCGAGCTCGATCCCTCTCCACTGCGAGAAGAATGCCTCTTTGGGGCCATCTAAAACACAAATCGAAAGAATCGCATGACGGGGTTGTAGATCGAGATGGTTTGACAATATTGGAGAGCTATAGCCTTGAATTAGTGATCCTCCACACATCAAGAACATACCTCAGAGAGTTTGAAGCTCAAGGAAGACGCGTTGAACCGTTTGGAAGGCGGATGTGCGTGGGACGCCACTGGGACAACCGCGGCTAGATCTTGAGAGTTTTTGTGCCAAGAAATACTTGGAGAGCTTGCAAGAGATGGTGGCTAGGGTTAGAAGGGGGCTTGAGGGGTTTTTATGAGATGGGAAGGGGGAAACATAGGGTTCCCCCCCCCTAGGGCGGTTCGGATGCGGCTAAGGCCGCCCAACCGTAACGGGTCGACCCAATGGGTCGACCCCTGTAACCCCGGCCCCAGCCAGAAGCGGATCCCACGAGGGTCGACCCTTGGGGTCGACCCTTCCTTTGAATTTCATCAAAAAAAGGTTTTTGAAATGTGATGGAAGATCAAAAAGGTTCGGCTCTATTCCCCAATGATAAATTCAGGTTAGAATCAATAAATTTTGAGTTGTTTTAAGGATAAATCAATTGGGGAACATGTTTCAATGAAATCTAAGCTCATAATAGACGTTCATTATCCAATGCTTCTGGATTTCAGATTTCGAGGGGTTTTGCTCACTTTTTGACAATTAAGAGAATTCAAGGGAATATTGGCCATAGAAATAATTGTGACATGGGTGTATACTATAGATAGAAGGAATGCAATACACACAATCATGGTGTTTCACACATATCTAATTTTTGTTTTGTTTTCAATCAATCATAATGCACATGCATGACAAGGGGAAATGCAACTATGCACCATACTAATGCAAATGCATGCTATGCAATGACGTATACACATAGTAATGCAAATGATCATGACTCAGACTCGTCTATCCTACAAACCCCTAGTTCTCTCCTAAATGATGTGAATTTTTCTTCACTAAGAGGTTTGGTGAAAATGTCGGCAATTTGTTGATCTGTTTCAATGAACCTGATTTCTACATCACCCTTGCTGACATGATCCCTGAGAAAATGATGTCTGATTTCAATATGCTTTGTGCGAGAGTGATGGACTGGGTTCTTTGACAGGTTTATGGCTGAAGTGTTGTCACACAAGATGGAAGTGTTTTTGAAGGAAATGCCATAATCAATCATCTGTTGTTGGATCCATAGCACCTGGGCAACACAACTCCCGACAGTCACATATTCAGCTTCGGCGGTTGATAGAGCCACTGAGTTTTGTTTCTTGGAGGCCCATGAGACCATGCACCCCCCAAGAAATTGGCAATACCCACTGGTGCTTTTCCGATCCACTTTACAACCCGCATAATCGGCGTCAGAATAAGCAACTAAATCAAAGCTCGAATTATGCGGATACCACAATCCTAAATTACTTGAACCAGCAATATATCTGAAAATTCGTTTAACAGCCGGCATGTGTGATTCTTTTGGATTGGAATGAAATCGTGCACATAAACACATAGCAAATTGAATGTCAGACATGCTGACAGTTAAATATAACAAGGAACCTATCATGCTTCTGAAGAGTTTTTGATCCACGGATTTACCTGATTCATCTTGATCAATTTTTATTGAGGTGGACATGGGAGTTGATTGTGGTTTGGTAGAGGTCAAGTTGAACTTTTTCAGCAGCTCCAATGCATACTTCTTCTGATGTATGAACATACTGTCAGTCGTCTGTGTGACCTGCAATCCCAAGAAGAATGTCAGCTCTCCCATAAGACTCATTTCAAACTCACTTTGCATTAATTTGGCAAAGTCTTTGCTGAGAGCATCTTTGGTGGAGCCAAAAATAATATCATCTATGTAAACTTGAACAATTAAGATTTCCTCACCGTTCAACTTCGTGAAAAGGGTTTGATCAACATTACCTCGTTTGAATCCATTTTGAATGAGGAAATCACTTAACAGTTCATACCATGCCCGGGGTGCTTGTTTCAGACCGTAGAGTGCCTTGTCTAGCTTGTACACATGGTCTGGATGCTTTGTGTCCTCAAACCCCGGTGGTTGCTCCACGTACACGTCCTCCTGTATGTAGCCATTCAAAAATGCACTCTTAACATCTATTTGAAACAATCTAATGTTGTTACAGCATGCAAATACTAATAGGACTCTTACAGCCTCGAGTCTTACTATTGGAGCAAAAGACTCATCGAAATCAATTCCAAGCTCTTGGCTATAGCCTTTAGCTACTAGCCTGGCCTTATTCCTAGTTACCACTCCTTGATCGTTTGTTTTGTTTCGAAAAACCCACTTTGTTCCGATCATTGAGTGATTTCTAGGTCATGGCACGAGGAACCACACTTTGTTCTTTTGGACCTGGTATAGTTCTTATTGCATAGCCATGATCCAAGACTCATCTTTCAAGGCCTCTTCAATAGAGTGAGGTTCAAACTGGGAAAGTAAGGTAATATAGTCATGATTTTCAACTTCCCTGAAGGAGGCTCGTGTTCTTGTTCCATCTTCAATATTGCCGATCACATTCTCCGGCGGATGGTCCTTTTTGAAAGTCCATTGCCTTGGAAGCTGTTGTTCCAACTGATCTTCCGGATTTGCATCATCTTCTTGTGCTTCTTTTGCTTCTTCTTCTACAGTTTTTTCTTCCATCATCTCGATATTACTGTCATTCAATTCATCATCCTGCAATACAGAATTTTCATTAGTACTTTTAGAAGATGATTCATCAATGATGACATGGGGGCTTTCCTCAACTACAAGAGTTCTCAAGTTATACACTCGATAAGCTCTTGAGCTAAGAGAGTATCCAAGAAATATACCTTTGTCACTTTTGGGGTCAAATTTAGCCAGGTCCACCTTACCATTATTGTGAATGTAACAAACTGAGCCGAACAGTCTAAGATAGAAAATATTTGGCTTCTTACCTCGGTACAACTCATAAGGAGTTTTCTTCATCAGTGGTCTTACCATGACGCGATTGACAATGTAGCAAGCAGTGTTCACTGCTTCAGCCCAAAAGTACCTCGGCAAATTATTCTCGTTTAGCATGGTTCTTGCCATCTCAATTAGCGTCATGTTCTTCCTTTCAACAACACCATTCTGTTCGGGGGTTCTTGGTGCGGAGAAGTCATGCGTATAGCCTTGAGCCCTGCAAAAATTGCTGAACTCATGGTTATCAAATTCCTTACCGTGATCGCTCCGCACGGCCTTGATGCAACACCCCTTTTCATTTTGGACTACCCTACAAAATGCTTCAAATTCTGTCAGGGCATCATTTTTATGTGAAATGAAGTAAACCCAACAAAATCTTGAGTAATCATCCACAATGACAAACCCATACAATTTACCACCCAAGTTATGTGTTCTGCTTGGTCCAAATAGGTCTATGTGGATTAACTCAAGGGGCCTTGATGTAGTTACATCATTCTTGCACTTGAATGATGTCCTTGTTTGCTTACCTATGTTGCATGCCCCACAGACTCCTTCATCAGTAACCTTCAGCTTAGGCAATCCAACAACCAAATCATTTCGAGATAGTTTTAGCAAAACATTAAAACTGGCATGCCCAAGTCGGCGATGCCAAAGCCAAACATCATCATTATTCCTTGCAACCAAACACAGATTTTTATGAGAGGGTTCATCCAAATCAATCATATATATATTGTTATGCCTGATACCAATGAACTTTATCTCATGAGTATTTTTATTCACAACGGTGCAGTAGTTAGAATCAAAAATCACATTACATCCTTTATCACAAAGTTGACTTATACTTAAAAGATTATGATGCAACCCTTTCACGAGCAAAACATTCTCAATGGCATGATTTTGATTCTTACCTATCTTACCTTCTCCGATGATTTTGCTTTTGTCCTTACCACCAAATGCCATTGTTCCACCATCCTTTTCATGCAGGTCCGTAAACAATTCTTTGTTTCCCGTCATGTGCCGAGAGCATCAACTATCCAAATACCACCTATTCCATTGAGCTCTCAAGCAGACCTGCAGTCACAACAACCGTACTTATATAAATTTTGGTACCCAAGCAAGCTTGGGTCCATGATGGTTAGAAACCTGAGATATGTATGATCTATTTCTCATTCTAGCAAAACTTTCATCATCGAATTTCAGAATTCTGCAATCATACATATCGTGGCCTAACCTTCCACAATAAAAGCATGTAATGGCTCCGTCCTTGTTTCTTCTCCTTCCTTTATTCAAGAATGAATTATGCACATGTGTTTTTGACGTGGATGGAGATGAACTTCTGGGAGGCGTGTGAGTTGAATGTGTTTCAGATTGTAAAGTTTTTCCCTTTTTAAAAATGGCAATAGCATCCTTCAACTCATGGTTTTCATGCATTAGAGAGTGGACTTGATTTTCGGCCCTATCTTTTGCTTGATTACATGCCATGCTTTCAAGCTTTTCTTGTTCCAGATTATTTTTCAAATCATCATGCATTTTACTTAGTGTGAATTGCTCCTCTCTCATGTATGAAATCTCTTCTTCAAGCAATTCATTTTTTGACACAAGAATTTCTTTCTCATTTATCAATTTCTCAGTTTCCGATTTCAACACATGGCAATTTTTACATGAGTTTTCAGCATGCACTAGATGTTCAATTTTCTTTTTCAAATGTCTATTTTCAGATCTGAATTTTTTACATTTTTCATATAACGACTCATATGTAATTTGCCATTGTTCACAAGTAAGAGTTTCAGTTTCAGAATGTACCTCATTTCCATCGTCGTCATTGGCCATGAAGCATAGGTTTTGGACCAGCTCATCTAGTCCATCTTCATTCCCGGACTCTTCCTCATCTTCATCGCTCCAAGTGGCCACCATGGCCTTGGGCTTCTTGAATTTTCCTTTCATCAGCTTCTTCATCAGATCAGGGCACTCACCCCGCATGAGACCGAATTTCTTGCATTCGTAGCATATCACTTCTTCTTTCTTGCTACTTTCTCCTCTGTTCGGACCTTGCCTTCTTGGTCCCTTTCTGAATTGACCACCGAAATTTCTGGTCCTTTTGACGAACCTTCTTGCCCTTCTTGTAATCATGGCAACCAGCTCTTCATCTTCAGTGTTGCCGGTTGAATCATTGTCACTGCCCTCTGAATCTTGTGGATTCACTTTTAGAGCCAAAGGTGTGACTACCTTCTTCTTTTTATGGTCCTCCTCGCTCCTCTTGATGTTGATTTCGTATGTCATCAAGGAGCCAATTAGCTCGTCCAATTTCAAAGTGCTGAGATCCTTTGAGTCCTCGATTACAGTGGCCTTTGTATGCCATTGTGATGACAAGGATCTCAGTACCTTTCTGACGAGTTCCTTGTCGGAATACTCTTTACCAAGACTCTTTAATCCATTCGTGATTTCTGTCAATCTTGCAAACATATCAGAAATGGACTCTTCTGGTTTCATCATAAATAATTCATAGTCCCGGACTAGCAGATTTGTCTTGGTTTCCTTTACTTCCGATGTTCCTTCATAGATCAACCGCAGCTTGCTCCACATCTCCTGCGCGGAAGAACACATAGAAATACGTGAGTATTCATTAGGATGAATGGCACATTGTATTATATTCATGGCTTTAAAATTTGCTGAACACTTCTTTATATCTTCATCATCCCACTCATCCTCATTTTGAGACAGAGTATACGGACCCTTGCTTATGATGTGCCACACGTCATAGTCTTGGGCTCGTAGAAAAACATACATTCTGTTCTTCCAATAAGGGTAATTTGATCCATCAAAGAACAGGGGTCTTTGGATCGAATGCCCTTCGGGCATCATCCCCTTGTTTGCCATAAGGAGGGATCTACTCTACGACCGTGTGGTCGAGTGAAACAGAGACCAAGGCTCTGATACCAATTGTTGAGTCCCGAAAGGTGGCAATCAAGAGGGGAGGGGTGAATTGATTGGCCAATTAAAATTTCTTCCAAGGAAAACAATGATAAGTAAACATACAAGCACTAGATCTCACCCGAACATGGATACACTTGTGAATGCGTGTGGATTATGGTAAGTGTTTGACAAAGGAATTGGTGTACGCTCAAATCACCGTGAAGCACACTCGACTAGAGATGCGGAAGAACAAACCACAAGTGACACATGGAATTTTTAGGTGGTTCGGGTACACTGTCGTGTCCCCTACGTCCACCCCTCACTTGTGAGGATCAAGACTTCATTATGATGTAAGCCACACACACACGCTGTGTAGAACAGCAAACACACATACGTGGCACCCGATCTACCACACACACACACACACACACACACACACACGTTCGTATTTCCGAACACGAACAATCCACACACAGAACTGAATCAAGTTTTACATCAAATGCTCAAGTAGACACAAAGTAAATCTGAGAGTAAGGAGTGAAGAATGATTTATCCTAGTTGAAGCTCCCCCTTTCACTTCCTTGAATGTAATTGAATGCTTCTGCAGGAGGAAGATCAATCCTTGAGGAAGAATGAAGCTTTGTAGTACAAATGAGGTTGCAGCTTTGACAATCCACGCAGCTTGTTGTTGGGGATGATATGGAGGCTTGATTCAAGCTTCTTCCCTTCACTTTCAGGCTTAGAACAAGGTGGAAGAAGCCCCTGGAGCTGCTGCTGCGAACCTGCACTCACAAGGGTTAGAAAAATAACACAACTTTAGATGCCTCTCTCTCCTTAGGGTTTCATACCCCAATAAGATGTATATATAGAGAGTTTGGAACATTCAAAGACACCCTAGAGACCAGATCCACAATTCTTGGAACGATTTAGGGATGTTAGGTTTGATTGGTATGACTTTTAGTGCATGCGCATGCAAGTAAAAAATCACGGCTCGGGTTCGAGACTGAAAGGGTCGACCAAGGGTCGACCCTCGTGAGGGATTTGAGGGTTTAAAAGGGCTCTGGGTCAATGGGTCGACCCTTGAGGTCGACCCTTGCAGATGTGATGAAGGAACCTGTCGGGTGTAAAAAATATGCTAGCAGGCGTCGACCCTTGGGGTCGACCCTTATGGCTGGGGGTCGACCCATTGGGTCGACCCTTTCAGTAACAGATTCTGTTTCAAGATTACAGAGCAAAGGGGTCGACCCAATGGGTCGACCTATGTTCCAGAGCTTCCAAAAGGTTGATTAAAAGGCCACTATGTCCTAGAATAAGCCAAGGGGTTCCAAGGTTGGTTTGAAGCCATCAAGGGAAATGTGCTAGGACATGAATAAGAGAAACCCAATACAATTAAACTTAGATAAGACCCAAACCAATTTGACCCTTGAGATCAAAAAAGATGAACATCAAAACACAAGATCAAGGGCCAATAAGTTAAAGTGGATCTCACCAACCATCCTTGAGCACTTATGCACGTTCCTTGCCCTGTCAAGACATAACTTGTGAATTAGATGTAGCCTTGCAATTTGAGTTGAAAAAACTTACCCGTTGAGGTTATTTTTTAACCTCCTTAGCTCCAAGATCGCAATAGAATGTTTGAGCTTTTTAAGACTCTATATGCTAGAACACTTCAAAGACAATATATATATACATATAGTGTTTGGTCATCATCAAAAGCTATCAAATTAGACATTCACTTAAGGAGGGGGTTCAACATAAACCATGGGGTATGATGCTACTGGCGTCGCATTGCATTGGGAGTACTTTCTTTATAAATAAGTGAAAATCCACAGAATCACGGAAATATTCACGGCTCATGAAGTGAAAATATCCACAGAAATTCACGAAGTACTTGCTACTAAGTGAAGAGTATATTCTTGCTTGTTACTTGACGTTCTAGTACATTCTCATCACATTCTTGTTCATGAAAGGCCATAATTATATTCTTGCTTGGTCGTGATTGCTCAATCCTATCTTAACTTGATCATGTCTTGTTACTATGGTTTATTCACATGATTTACCGCATTTCGCATGGTTTTAGCTTATTCTTTAGAGCTAAAATGCTAATCACTTTAATATTGCCTTCATGTTGATGCGAAGATACCTACTAGGCAAGTGTGCTCATTACCTACTTTCCAATCTTTTCAGGAGATGCAAGTAGTTCGGATTCGGATTCGAGTTATTCGAGTGATGGGTCCAAGAGCGAATGAAAGTCACATAAGATTGAGAGAAGACTTAGGGAGTTAATGATGTCTAGATCGAGTTCATGTAATTTTCCTTTTTTTATTGAGTCTAATGGATTAATGAAATTTATGTACTTGGATTGTTATCATTTGATATGAAATAAAGATGAAGTTTTTGAGTAAATTCATTGTGCAATTGCATCTTATGTGTGATTATCTTGCGCTCTGATTATTCTTGCTTGCAAGAGGTTTACCATGCTGGCTGTTCACGTTTCTCGAGATTATCTTCTGTTGTATTAAAAGCTCGGGGTGTGACTAGAGTAGCTGGCTATCGGGTACCGGCGGCACCGTTGTGATTGAAGTAACTGGGCAGACATGTGCCGAGGGCACTGTTGTAGCTGGAGTAGCTGAGGGAGCTGGGCGCCAGGAGACCTTGGTGGTTTGGTGCAGCTAAGATTGGCAATCGAGTACTGAGGACACCGTTGTAGCTAGAGTAGCTGAGCAGTATGGTGCCGTGGGCCCCGACTCAAAAATTGAAAGGAGGCCGAAGGAGGGCATGGTGATTAACGCAGTCCTCCTTATGGGCGCGTTCTTTAGGAATGCAGTAAAAGGAATGGTCACGTTGTCAGAGCAGCAGTGGGATGCGATGGTTGATTCCTTCCTTGCTCAAGGCTGGCCAAGGGGCAAGGGCCTCACGTTTCCCTCTTCTTGTGCGAGACTGGAGTAGCTGGCAGTCGAGTGCCGGGGGCACCATTGTGACTGAAGTAACTGGGCAGTCGGGTGCCGAGGGCACCGCTGTGAGTCGAGTAGCTGAGTAGTTGGGTGCTGGGGGCACCGATGTGACTGGAGTAGTTGAGCAGTCGGGTGCCGGGGGCACCGTTGTGACTGAAATTATTGAGCACCGTCGGTGCTAGAGTAGCTCGACGTCGTCCGGACTCGACAGTCGGGTGCCGGGGGCATCGCTGTGACTCGAGTGGATGAGCGATCGGGTGCCAGGGGCACTGATGTGACTGGAGGAGCTGAGCAATCGGGTGTCGGGGGCACCGTTGTGACTGAAATTATTGAGCGCCGTTGGGGCTAGAGTATCACGGCGCCATCCAGACTCGACAGTCGGGTGCCGGGGGCACCGTTATGACTCGAATGGCTGAGCGATCGAGTGGCGGGGGCGCCAATGTGGCTGGAGCAGTTGAGGAGTCGGGTGCCGAGGGCACCGTTGTGACTGAAATTGTTGTGCGCCGTCGGGGATAGAGTAGCACGGCGCCGTTCAGATTCGACAGTTGGGTGCCGGAGGCACCGTTGTGACTAGAGTGGTTGAGCGATCGAGTGCGGGGGCCACCGATGTGACTGGAGTAACTGGGCAGTCGGGTGCTGAGGGCACCGTTGTGACTGAAGTGGATGGGCTCCATGAGACCTCGATGGTCGTGCTTGGGGCTCGCATGGGGCTGGCAGTCGGGTGCCGGGGGCATCGTTGTGACTGAAGGAGAGGGGCTCCGTGAGACATCGATGGTCATGCTCGGGGCTCGATGTGAGTGGCAGTCGGGTGCCAGGGGCACCGTTGTGACTGAAAGTGATGGCCCCTGTGAGACCTCGATAGTCGTGCTCGGGGCCTATCTATGACTGGCAATCTGGTGCCGAGGGAACCGTTGTGACTGAAGGAGAGGGGCTCCGTGAGACCTCGATGGTCGTGCTCGGGGCCTGATGTGACTGGCAGTCGGGTGCGAGGGGCACTGTTGTGACTGAAAGAGACGGACGCCGAGAGGCCTCGATGGTCATGCTCGGGCCCCATCTACAAGGGCAGGGGCTAGACCGGGTGCTTCCATCCTGCAACGTCAAGCGATGCATGATTATAGAGGTAGGGGCAAGACCGGGTGCTTTCGTATTGTAACATCAGGTGATGCATGATTATCGAGGTAAAGGGAAAAGCCCGGGTGCTTCCGTCAGGCGGTGTCAGGGTCATGCACGAATATTGAGGCGAGCTCAGGCAAGGTGCCTTCATCAAGTCTCATCTGGGGTCGTGCATGAATATCGAGGCAGGGCCTGGGTAGAGGGCTTTCGTCAAGTAGCATCCGAGGTCATACGCGATTATCGAGACTGGGCCCAGCAGAGTGCTTTCATCAAGCAAGATCTGGGGCTGTGCACGATTATCGAAGCAGGGCTCTGGTAGAGCGCTTTCGTGAACAACGTTTGGGGTCATGCACGAATGTTGAGATAGGGCCCAGTAGGGTGCTTTTGTCAAGCAACCTCCGAAGTCGTGCACGAATATCGAGATATGGCCCAACATGGTGCTTTCATGAAGCAAAATCTAGGGTCGTGCATGATTATTCCGCGATAATTAGGGTGCGTTCATCGTAGCAGGGGGGCCACCTTTTAGGAGGTTTATGTTTGGGCCATACGCCGTATAAGGGATAATCATACGACATGCCCTCGGCGTGAGCCTAGCAAACACAATACCAGCCAACCAAAGCCTTCACGTGCCGTTCGTAGTCCCGAGGGTGAGTTCCATGCATTCTATGGCCCTTGGGCACCCATGGGGGGGGGGGGGGGGGTTATAGAGGTAGGAGAGGGGTTTAGGTGGACCAAGTTGAGGGGGTCGACTTGGTCCGCCTAAAGGGGGGGGTATAGGCGGGGTTGACTGGCCACTTTTTTTTTGACTGGGGCTCTGAGAACGTTGTCGCCTAGGCGACCGCATTCTCAGTGCTACCTGGGGTTTTAGGTGGAGTTGACTAGGGGTTTGACCCCCAAGAACACGGTCGCCAAGGTGACCACATTCAAGAACGGGCAGTCTGGCCCGCGTAAAGGGTGTTTACGGGGGTTGGAAGGGTTGGGGTTCCTGGTTTGAGTAAACCTCTCCCACTAAGGGGTTCAGATGGACCGAAATGACTGGGATTGACCTGGAAGAGAGGGAAAGGTCATGTAGGGCCTACTGGGGGTTAAGACGGGATGGGGCATAGAGTTTTAATGAGCTATAGTTGAGTCAGTCTGGGATTTATGCGGGTTGGAATGATTGGCTGGGTTCAGGGGTTTGAGTCGGTTGGGTGAGCTGGGGCTTACGAGGGTCAGGCGGACTGGGTGAAGAGATAACTCACTTGAATCTGGCCCCGGGTCGGCCGAACTCAGTGTTCGCCCGTGCTCCATCTGGAACGCGGTGAACCAAGGTGTGATGTGACTTGCTAGATTCGTCGATACCAAGCTGCTTGCAGGAGGTGTGTCGGACGTTGTTCCTTGCTTTTCTGTTATGCATCGCGTGATGCGATGGGTTGCTGGGAGTCTCAGGTTGGCCCGGTAACTGAGGTGTTGGCATGATGATGCCGTTTTTCTAGTAGTCGGGGTGACCCCCGCTTCTTGGCGAAGAGTCGTATGGGACGGCAGGCCGTTATGAGCCCCGGGTTAACCCAATTGTTGAAGCACCAGCGGTGTGATATCATATGCAGGGTGTCTGAGGGTGATCCCCGAATCTCTTCAGAGTGCCCCTCAATACGGTAGGTTGTCCCGAACCTTGAATCCAACTCGATTATCGGGAAACTGGCTGGTGTAGTGCCCTGCACTCGGGGGCGATCCCCGGTTGTTATGTTGTGCCGCCTGACCTGGCGACATGTCTCAATTTTTAAGCTCAACTCTACTGGTAGAGCATCTTTGGCGTTGTGCCGTTTTGCTCTATTTAGGGAGTGTTTTCATATACTTAATCCCTAATTAATTCGAGAAAATAAGCAGGTGCCAACAGTAGCATAATGATGTTTATGAGGACCTTTAGGAAACTAGAGACATGGTAATGTAGAGAAAAATATGGAGATTCTGAAAACGTACTCATGCAGAATTAATAGAATCAGATTCCATAATTATTAAATTTTAAACATGGGTTAATTATTAAATGCTCTACAAGAAATAGCGTCAGGGTGATGGTCACTCATTAATTTTCGTCCAAAAGACTGACGTCAATCCAAGAATTAGCGACTGTCTACACGAATGTCCATTAATAAGCGACCACTGTTCTGACCGCTATTTTCACATGAAACAAGAAACTATAATCTTCATAAAACTTAAGAACAAGGATCATGTAATCGTAACATGGAGACAATAATCAATGGTTTTTATACATGCAGTACTAATCACTATCGTCTTGAGCTTTATTTCTTGAGATAACCTACCATTCTTTTGAATCATAGGAGAAGGAGACGAGCAGAGAGACAGTTGCAGAAGAACGGGGAAGAAGATATCTTCTTCTGCTGCTTGTTCACAGCAACAACGAACGGAAGAAGAGCTTGCTTCTTCGTGCAGTAACGATAACAGCAACCGTGGCAGCAATAAAAAGAAGAGGAAGAAGCAGTGATCGGTACGCAGGAAGAAGAGGAAGCAGAGGTCTTCTTCTCACACGGTAACAGGAGGAAGACGAGGGCGTCGACGCATAGTCATAAACAGCAGCAGCAAGGATGCTTCCGCGTTCGATCAAGGGTCTTATTTAGAGGAGTTTTGGGCTCTAAGAGTCTTATTGAGTGCATGGTATCCTAATGGGGTTTAAACTTCCCAATTCATAATCCTAATGGGTCTCAAAATTTCCTATGTTAATCCTCTCCCTGCTACATCCGCAACCACCTTCCCAGTTTGATTAAAACCCTAAAGCCCTTCGTGCGTGATCAAACGTGATAAGAATTTGGTGTAACCAAAAAGCCCTATATATGTATATATATATCCTTCAGCCCTACCATAAGGCCCATTTGGCTAAGCCCATTCATTTAATGTGTTGGTTGGGCCATATTCTTATGTGGTTATTGACTAAGGCCTTTGCGCATACAAGGGTTTGGGTAGTACTAGGCTTTTACAAAGGCTTTTTGTTATTAGGCCTTTAGTATAGTTTATAGTTTTGTGTTTTATTATTTTAAGTCTATTTCCATTCTTTTTCTATTATGCACACATATATATGTACTTTTATTTGGGGTGCTACACAATGCATATTAAGCAACCGACTTGTGGTAACGTTCACACGCCTCCACGGTAGAGGCCATAATCGCATGCACGAGCGCTCCATTCAAAGCTATTTTCCCACACTAATCCCCTTTGAAAGATTACAAGGTGTCTCATTAAATGTAGGACCCTTGTCAGATGCTTATCTCTCAAGAAGCGTAATTGTCGCTCTATCATCGCTCTTGGCCCAAGATACATGTCACGCATTGCACCATAGAATGGCGTATCTACTGCACCGATCCCTACCATGTGTCCTATATCCCATCGAACATGGGGCTCCCATATAGTTTTGAGGCTCCCATGTGGTTTCAAGCGTTCAGAGTGCCATCATACCCAACCAATGTCAACAGATCGATTTCTTGAGAGATATGCCAAAGTAATAAAGGCCTCTTCAAGCCTACAACCCTTGTTGCCACCAACATGCCTCGTGTCTATAAAAGAAACTCTTCCCAGATCTAGGTATGAAAGAGAGATATGCAAGAGGGGAAGCAGAAAAAGAGAGGCGAAAGAGAGAGGAAAAAATGTTTAATATGAGAACTCCTAGAGAGATAGGGTGAAGCTATGATAGCAATGTCCCTCCTCCGCCACCATGCCACTCCTGCAAGCCCTGCAAGCCCTGCATGCCCTCCACTCCAGAGAGCCCTCTCTTCTTCCTCTTGCCCACTTACTGATTAAGGTATTGGATGGTTCCTTCGGGGCACCCCCACCCCAGTGAGAACTTTTTTTTAACAGAAAGTAGATCGATAATATCCTCTGATAGCAACGGCCACCCTGGACAACTCAAAGGAAGAGCTTGGCAAGATCCTTTCAGGACCCTATTTGGAAGTTCTCACGCCATTTGTCCCAACTCTATCGGTGACGAAGCGCCTCCGCCTCCAACCACCAATGATGGTTGGACCCCCGAAGGGTCCTCCAACGTTGATCTTCGGGCGTACCATATACAATGGTGACACATCCCCTACGTTGAACCTCCAAATGCACCTCGAGGCAAGGCTTTTAACATGCACTTAGCACCATTATCCAGTGCCTCCCTTTCCTTTGGGAAAACCCATGAACTAGTCACTCAAGCTTCCGCATACTAAGTTTATGATAGAAATGTATGCCTTACAAGCCAATCACATGAGATGTGATGGTGACATTTCTTATAATATCTCTTTCTTATTTATATTAATGGCATTTCTTCGTTGCATTTAATGTGTCTTACTGATCTGAATGTATTGAAGTCCCTGAACATGTGCGACGATGACTGAATCATAATGAGATTATGATAATGAGATAAATCATCCAGATGCACATGTTCTAAAAGTTCTAAATTGTAGGATCTTCAAGAAGGGACATTGAAGATCCGGATAGACTGACACACATGATACTTATTCATATGATGGATATGACTATTCTCATAGTCATCAGTGTAGAAACACTGAAGTACGTGTGTAGGTGCTCATTAGTGAAATGAGTACGTTGAACTGACCCGATCTAGAATCCCTGGATGATAATCATACTAACTGTCAATCAAGGTATTCTATCATCTTAGTAGCACAATCGAATCTTAGACCAGAGTCACTAAAGATGTCTTGCATGAGAGATGCTGAGTGTTTGATTGTTGACTTATGGACTCCTATTAAGTGGTCCTATATTGTTAGTTATTCAGACTTAATAGAACTCTTGAGAAGGTAATTAGTTTGACAACATGAGATCATTCACTCTCAGTATCATTTATGAGAGAGAATGCCTTACGGATCTGTACTCAGAAAATCCCTGGCCAAGGTATGAGAGTTCATTATGAAAAAGGAATTTTTCTAATGAATCTGTTTGGAGTACAAAGTTCAGTTGAGATGAGACATAATAGGGTTTGACAATTGGACCATACCCTAGTTCTGGTGGGGGCATTAGATGAATGAAGATCTATAATTATGTGAAATCTATAGACAGAAAGGTTCCAGTGTGGGTTGCTTATTCCTAATGTCATTTGGGATCACAAGGTGTTGCTTGGTGCCTTTCGTGATCAGAAAGCTCGATGAACCCATTAAGAGTTAATGGATGATATTTATTAAGTTGAGATGGGTTCTTGACTTAATAGGCTGGAAAACCAAACGGACTATTAGGCCTAGAGGGTCACACACAATAGATTATTAGACAGACTAGGATGGATGGACTTTATAGACAATTACTGGGTTTTATGAAAAATGTCAGAGGTCTATAAATATATGTTGAAGGGAGAAACCCTGGCCCAAGCTCCAGTAGAACCCTAGCCGCCCTCTCTCCTCTCTCTCTCTCTCTCCTAGGGGCGCCCCCTCGTTCTCTCTCCTTCCTCCCTAGTGGATGGTGGTGCTGAGTCGGGTCAGCGTGTGGAGATCGTGGAGGAGATCTCGTCTGCTTCGTCTGCCCGTGTGGATACGTCTAGAGGTCAGACACTTGGATGACACGTGACTCCGGGATCCTCCTCTCGTTCATCTTCGAGTTTATAAGAGATTCTCAACCCTACAAAGATATAGAATCGTTCTTCTCACTGCGAGATTTACCATTATTGTTCAATTTTAAAAAATCAGCAACGATATGCATCTAGGGTTTCAATGTTTTTCGCTATGTTTCTGGTCGAAACCTTACAGTGGTATCAAAGTCAGATTGTTGGTTTGCTCAAAATCGGCACGATTTTCTTGAATTTCGTCATTCACGTTCTTGCATAGGGCTCAATGTTCGTTGCTCAATCGGGTCGCTCATGTGATGAGCAATAATGAGTTGAGTCTAGAGAATTGTTCCCAACATTAAAAGGATCGAAACACACATGTTGATGCGCTGTTTGACCAAACGGGGAGAGCGAACTGGACACATCTTCGTCGCCACGATCGCCATTTGTGGCGATGGGAGGAGGCCACTTGAGACCTTGATTCCTCGATTGCAGGTGCCCATAACGGCTAGCGATGGTCCTGAAGGGTCCTCAACAGCATGCAGCGGCGTCTGACGGTGTGGGGTGGTTGGTGTCAATGGGTTCGGCGATGTTCTCCATGAAGGGAGCGAGCAACTTTGGCTTACGTGGTTTTCGGTGACGGCGATGGGGACAGAGGACGGTGTGGCTGGCGGGAGACCACCGGCGGTCGAGGGTAGTGGTAGCTGTAGGCGACCGGGGCTCCTCGGCATGCTCGGGTGGCGGCTAGGGTTTTAGCCTAGCCACGTCCGCGTTCGGGCAGAGGGGATGAACCCCGTGGGCCCTTAACGGGTCAGATCCGGCCTATGCCAGATCTGAACCCATTAAACCCCATTTATATTTTTTTGGATTTAAGTAGGTTTTAAAATGTTTAAAATTCATAAAAATCCCAAAAAAAGTAAAAAATTAAAAAATATTTTAATGAGTTCTAAATTTTTTTAGTGACTTATTAATTTATTTTTCAATATTTGGCCGGTAGTTAATTAATTAATGGGAATTCTAAAATGGTTTTAGATATTTCCTATTATTTAATTAACTAAAGTTAATTAATATAAGAATGTGATTCTTATGAAATTAATTAACTATAAATTATAGTTGAGCCTATGTCTTAAATGTGAATGGCAGTGGTCTAAATTTATTTAGGCTTATTTTGTTTAACTAAATTGTTTAGTTTCATGTTCCAAATGTGTAATTTCAAAATTAATTATTATACTTTTGAAAGTAATGATATATCTCACGATAATTATATGATAACTACTGTTAGATACATGTGATGTGTCTGGTGTGTGGATGGATGATCATGGACTTAGAAATAATGTGATGATGCTCATTATGGTGAATGGTTTTAATGTGGTGTGATTGGGGCATGCGTGCCTCCTTCTCTCTCTTATTAATCCGGGTTGTGCATTATATCTCTCCCCTATGCTATACTTCCTTTGACTGGTTCAAGGTTTCTTATTATTATCTGATGTATATTTGTGGGCATGCATGCCCAATTATAAATATTACTTGTAATAGTGAGAAGCGGAGGGAGACAAAGAAGGAGACCGGCTGCGAGGACCTCAGGAGGTTCTTCACATCCAGTGGGAGCACTGGATGCTCCAAGATTTTTCTATTTTCCATAATTCTGTGTATTACCATCTGGGTCTGGTAATGTGTTTTAGGAGCTAAAGGTCCATGATCATCCATTGCTATTATTACATATATATGATATATGTGGAGTGCTACTAGTTACATATATATATTGAGTATACATGATACTCCAAATTCTTATACGTATGTAGCACCTCCATTGATGAGACCAAAATTTAATCAAAATTCTCCATCTAATATTAGATTGTAAACGTAAGACATTAAGAATGACCCACGTAGCCTTCCGTTGTTATAGTCTAAGTGAGCTGCTCTTAGACTGTGTGAGTTTGTTGTGCTGTCACAAGGCCCTCATAGTAAGGGGGGGAGACTTAGATTAAGGCTTAAGATGAACCTTGGGATGGATACCGGCATGGCTTTATTGTGCTGTCACAAGGGTCATGTCTTGAACCCACTCTCATAATGTAACAACGGGTCTAACCTAACTAGACTTTGTGATTTTTTGTGCTGCCACACGGTCACAAGTGTTCTGGAGGATGAATATACCAAAAGTTGCAAGGAGTTACAATTGGCAAGAGTTGCCTACCCATTAAGTATGGGGTGATTTGTTGTGCTGCCACAAGGCCACTACCATAAGGTTATATTCTGGTCCCACTAGGATATAGCTGGAGCATCCCATCTTTGCACAATGGGGATTGTGCAAATTCGTCAAAAAATAGTGGGAGTTATAAAATTAGGATTAAAGACCATATCTTAATTTTAATTAATGAATAGCTGCAATGTTATCTAATTATCACAAATCTTCTCTTTTAGACTTCAAAGGCAAACTAGCCGTTACGTGGCATACTTGATGCCAACAGGCTAATTGGTCCAAACTATAGTGACTGGCTCAGGAACTTGAGAATTATTCTCACTACTGAGAAGATAGTCTATGTTCTTGACTGGTCTATACCTCCTTGTTGTACCCCAGATATTTTCCCAATTAAAATAACAAGAAACAAAGGTTTGGGAATTTTCCCAAACAACTTCGAAGCCTCATCTACCCAGTCCCATCTACTACATGTCGGGCCCAACCGAGGGTCCTATCCAGCTAGCCTTGACTCACGACGACATCAACAATTGATTAAGGCCACCCTCGATCACCCAGCTTGTGATTTTGCCCGCCTTCAACTACGCCACCTGGGCCAACCCCGGGGCGCCCTGACTACAAGCCACGGCACGTGGCATCCAGCAATGAGGCTAGGGTTTATCCACAAGATGCCTCCCTCCAGCATTCAAAAGTGAACAGAAGACTTTTCTCAGTCAACCACAGGATCCGAGAGCCTTTAACCGGCCCATACGGCCCATGCTCGCGTATCGAGAATTTCCCCTAACACTTCATGAGCGCGTATTTCTCAACCATTCTACAACAAGTCAGGGGCCAACCCACGGCTTGAACACACTATCCGTATCCAACGGCAACCTTCCAGGATGTTGGGGCCACCCCCGACCCTCAGACACGCGGCGATGAGCTGTTTACTTTCAATACCCAGGGCAACCCGGGGCTGCATTGACAACCTGCCATGCAACGCGGCTCAACCAACCAAGGCCAGACCCACACACCCAAGACGCCTTCTCTTGACTCCTACGAGCTTTCACCCTCATCCCAGGGCCAAATCTAGGGCCCATCGGCCAGCTACCGAAGCCGTTCAACAAATCGAAGTGTCTCGGGAATTTCCCCGAACACCCAGCAAGCGGCAACAACGTCATCAAATCATTGACCCCTGTGGGCCAATCCCAGCACCCCAGACGCCTAAAGTGCAGCAAAGGACAACACTAAAAAACAACGGAAGGCCCCCGGGGTCACCCCCCGTGGCCACGGGGGGGGGGGGGGGGGGGGGGGTGCAGTTTACCCCAGGCGCGGTCGCGCCCTGGTGGGGCTGAACTCCCCCCGGGCGAGGCCCTCCACCCAGCCTGGTCAATCTCCATGCAAGATCGTCTCCGTCCCAGTCCCGTGCGAGGTCGATCGACGTACCAGCTTGAAGGCATTCGTGAAGACGGAGTCTCGGGGCCGCACGGGTCAACCTCCTCGTTCTACGCGCACACGCGGCCAGCCAACCAGTCCAAGCTTGCATCCTTGTCCTCTTGCGGTCACATGGAGTCAAAGTGGGCCCAAAGAGTAAAAATGGGGATTTTATAGACCTGGGTAAAAAAACCCAAGGTCAGCCCTGCGTAAACCCCCTTGGGGGGGTTACGCGGACCTGCCTGGGCCCCCTGGCAGGTCCGCTTAAACCCCTTGGGGGGTTACGCGGTCCTGGCTGGCCCCCCCAGGCAGCCCCGCAAAAATCCCGGGCCCACATCAACAAAAAAAACTATTTTATTTGAAAACAAAAAGAAGGGACTCTCCCCGCATAAACACCCTTGGGGGATTTACGCGGTCCTGCCTGCCCCCCCAGGTAGCCCCATGTAAACCCATGGCCCACCAAAAAAAAGAATTTTTTTTTAAAAAAAGGGTTTCTCCTAGGGGGTTTACGCGGACCTGCCTGGCTCCCCCAGGCAGCCCCGCGGAAACCCCCTCCCCCGCTCAGAAACAAAAAAACTCTATTTTTATTATTTTTAGGGGGTTTACGCGGACCTGCTCACCCCTTCCAACCAGCCCCGCGTAAACCCCCCCATGACCCTTCATCTTCAACTATAAAACCCCCCTTAGAAGCTCAAGGGGCATATACAAGATAGAAGATACAACAAGAGGCATATAAGGACTTCCAAGCGCTCAAGGACTCAAGCTTCAAGGCTTCCGACAAAGACGCGAGGACAAAAGTGTGTTGGGTGGCTTGTTGATTGGCTTCTCTACACCGAGGGTATGTCGAACGTACTCCCCTCACATGGCATCTAGCCATTTCACTCAATTCCATCCCCTCGCGTATGAGGCATTATGATAACGGCAAACACACCCGCACATCGGGTCTGCCCGCATATGGCGCATTATGATAACAACGCGCACACCATAATGCCAAATTCGCCCCCGCCATGGGATCATGTTCCCGCCGCTCGCCCCGTGCCGGCCACCGATGGTCCCGCCAGCTGATTCAAGTTAGCCGGACCCTAGCTCGGAAGCAACATTCCCAACACCGGCTTCAACTCCCTAGCATGAAGACACTCGCCTTCTGGGACCCAGACTCGATCGCTCACCTCGAGCCTCGTCCGGCCTCCCACAGGCCCCAGCCAGTGTCCACCCTTGCCATCCAGTCTAGCCCTCCCTCGGTAACTCGGGCATGTCTCTTGCTTCTCAGGGAGAGCCTCTGTAAAAACACGCGGACATCCACTTTATTCTGCATTGACCCGGGAACCGACTCACGTGTCAAAATTGTCCCGCGACTTGCACCAGTTGTATTTTAGCCTTCTAGGCCCACTTGTAAAGCCGATATGGCATCTATGAAACAAAAAACCAGCTAACTATGCCTACCCACCCTCGGGTCTCAGTCTCACTTCCACACCTGCCAGTGTGTGTCCGGTCTCCCAGACTCCAGCTAACTAACCCTCCCAGTTAAGTGCAATGGTCACCCTATGGTCGTAGATTATACCCGATCCTCTATCTATGACTTTAGAAATATTCAAGATCTTCTTCAGCATGGAACAAAGATGTTCGAATTTAATCAGATGTAAATAAACACAGGTTGCTTGCGGTCGGTGGAGAAAGGCGTCCCATACACGAATCCTTACAATCGCCTGCACACTCGCACCTGTAGGACCACCCTTCTCTCCACGTATCGTCTGATACCCTCGAGCCCACGTGTCGCGTCCTGGCGATGCTTCCCCAATCAACATTTGGTTCCATAGGTGATTGTCGAGAGATCGAATGGCACGCCCGCACCCTGTCCAATTACGCAGCCACCCAGTTACCTCGGTTCCATTCACCCAGAATGAGCAACCGTCCTATCACCTCTCGTGCAAGTTGACCCCTCTCAACTTTCCGTAAAAGGCGAGTGTACGGTGCTGCCGTGAGAGACATAAGGCCAACAAAGAAAATACCCTAGATACACCACAAGTTTCCTTTTCTTTTTTCTTTGTCGCTTTATTTCCCCTTCTCGTCGCAGTCACCGACATACTTATCTCCCCCCGGCACACCCACCATCATGTATCGTCGGGGCGAGGGAAACACTCCTCTTCCTGCCAATGATGCTGAAGAGGGAGATATTATTGTTTACGAGAAGTATAAAAATGATGCCACCCTTACCCAATGTTATATGCTTATCTCTTTAAATAATGAGTTACAAAGGTAGCATGAACAGATGGATGCCAGATCCATCATGTTTCACCTTGAGGATCTCTTTGGAGCTCAAAGTTTAACGGAAAGATGTGAAATATCTAAAAGTCTGTTTGAGGCAATAATGTCTGAGGAAATATCTGTGCAGACACATGTTCTCAAGATGATTGAGTGGATAGAAATATTGATAGAATTAGGGTTCGACATGAATAAGGATCTTTGTGTCGATTTAATTCTGCAATCTCTCCCTAGTTCTTTTTCCCAATTCATTATAAATTTCAACATGAACAAAATAGAATGTTCTCTGGCAGAGCTTCTAAACATTTTGAAGACTGTTGAGAGCACCATGAATAATGGGAAAAGTCTTGTGATGCTTGTTGGTAAGACCAACAAGAAGAGGAAAAATCAGCAGGCATTTAAGAAAGGCAAAGTAAAGAAGAAGGCTAAACATGTAAAAACTACAAAGAAAGAAGAGGCTAGCAAGGACAAGGGCCAATACTTCTATTGCCATAAGGATGACCACTAGAAGAGGAACTGTAAATTATATCTTGTAGAGAAAGTAAAGCAGACGCTTGGAGAAGCTTCATATATGTTCATGATTGACCTTAACTTGTCTTAAAGATCTACATCATGGTTATTAGATACTAGATGTGCATCTCACAACTGCAATGATTTGCAGGCTCTGACAAGTAGTAGGCCATTGAACAAGGGAGAGGTTGACTTGCGACTGAGAATGGAGCAAGAGTTGCTGCACTTGCAGCCGAAAGTGTGAACCTCAAGCTTTTCTCAGGAGCTACATTAGAGTTGACAAACTATTATTATGTCCCTTCAATAATTAAGAATATTATTTCCATTTCATGCTTAAATAAATGTGAATTTATTGTAAGTTTTGGGAATAAAATTTATTCTTTATTATTATATGTTGAATTGTTTGCCAGTGGGATCTTAATAAATGGTTTATTTTTACTAGATGTGGATACTCTTGTTATGAGTGTGGATGCACCTCTTAAGAGGAAGAGGAATGATGTGAATCAGACATATCTTTGGCACTGTAAGCTCGGTCATATTAGTGAGGCAAGGTTGAAAAGGTTGTGCAAAGATGGATATATTGATCCATTTGACTATGAATCATTCACAACCTGTGAATCTTGTCTCATGGGAAAAATGACCAACTCTCCATTTATTGGACATGGAGAGAGAGGTGGTGAGTTGCTAAAACTCATACATTCTGATGTATGTGGGCCTATGTCCACACAAGCTAAAGGGGGGTTACTCATACTTCATTACTTTCACTGATGATTTCTCAAGGTACGAATATATGTACTTAATGAAGTACAAATATGAAGTCCTTAAGAATTTTTTAGAGTACAAGAATGGAGAAACAAATATGAAAGAGTATTAAAACTCTTCGATCCGATCAAGGAGGGAAATAATTGAGTACAGAATTCACACAATACTTAAAGAATAATGGAATATTATCCCAGTAGACTCCTCCTCACACACCTCACTTGAATGGTGTGGTAGAAAGGAGGAATCATACCTTATTAGATATGGTGCGATCAATGATGTGCTTTCCTGAATTGCCCTTGTCGCTCTGGGACTATGCCCTAGACACTGCTGTTCACTTACTAAATAAAGTTCCGTCTAAGTTAGTGTCTTCCACTCCATATGAGATATGGAAAGGAAAGAAATCAAACCTTAAGAATGTCAAGGTCTGGGGCTGCCCTGCCCATGTCAAGAGACACAATCCTGATAAACTGGCATCCAAGACTAAAAAATGCAAGTTTGTGGGATATCCTAAGGAAAGTTATGGATATTACTTCTACCAGTCTAGCGATCAAAGGGTGTTTTTAGCTAAGCAAGTTGTATTCCTATAGGAAAAGTATATCCTTAAAGGAAACAATGGGAGCATGGTAGAATTAGAAGAGATTCTAGAACTACAAACCGGAGTTGCATTGGTTCAGGAACTAGTTTAGGTTGACACACAAACTATGCGTAGGTCTAGCTGTGTACATGTCCAACCATATAGATATGTGAGACATATCTCTGATGGTGAGAACAAGACACAGTGTAATGAGGATGATGATCTTAAGACCTATGTAGAGGCAATAAGTGGTATTGACTCTTAGAGATGGCAAGAGGCCATGAAATCTGAGATAGACTCCATGTACTCTAACCAAGTTTGGAATTTGGTAGATCCACCTGTGGGTATTGTACTCATCGGATGTAAGTGGATATTTAAAAGAAAAATTAGAGTAGATGAAAATGTTGATACATATAAAGCGAGATTGGTTGCGAAGGGTTGTTGTCAAAGATAATGAGTTGACTATGACGAGACCTTCTCACCAATTGCCATGACTAAGTCCATCAGGATTTTACTTGCCATCACGGCATACCATGATTATGAGATCTGACAGATGGATGTGAAAACTACTTGCCTCAATAGATACCTTAAGGAAGAGATGTATATGATGCAACCTGAGAGATGCATATCAAAAAACATCCAGATAAGGTATGTAGGTTGCTAAGGTTCATTTATAGATTAAAGCAAGCATCCCGTAGTTGGAATTTAAGATTTGATGAAGTTGTCAAATGTTATGACTTCATTAAGAACGAAGACAAGCCGTGTGTGTATAAGAAAACGTGTGGCAATGCAATCACTTTCTTGGTGGTGTATGTCGATGACATACTACTCATTGAGAATGATGTAGGTATGTTGTCATCAGTTAAAGCCTGAATGTCTAAGCACTTCTCCATGAAAGATTTGGGAGAAACATCCTATATATTGGGGATTAGGATCTATAAAGATAGATTACGTAGGATGCTTAGCTTGTCCCAATCAATATACATAGATTCCACTATTAAAAGGTTTGGCATGAAAAACTCCAAGAGATGTCTCATACTGATGAGAGATGGAGTCTACCCCTCTAAAGAAATATCCCCCAAAACTCTTGAAAAGAGGAGGCGCATGAGCAAGGTACCTTATGCTTCTACCATAGGGTCCATCATGTATGCCATGTTATGTACAAGGCCTAATGTTACATATGCTCTAAGTGTTACGAGTAGATTTCAGGCTGATCCAGGTGAGCAACATTAGATAGCTGTGAAGTGTATCCTTAAGTACTTGCGAAGGACTACAAATATATTTCTGGTTTATGGAGGAGAGAACTTGAAACTTTGAGATTATACTGACTCAAGTTTTTAGTCTGATAAAGATGACATCAAGTCAATTTCAAGGTATGTGTGTTTACCCTGAATGGTGGGACAGTGAGTTGGAAAAGTTTCAAATGAGACACCACTGCTGATTCTATGATTGAAGCCGAGTACATTGTTGCTGTCGAGGCAGCCAAAGAAGCAGTCTGAATGCAAAAGTTCATCGAAGAGCTTGGAGTTGTTCCGAGCATCTCTAATCCAGTCTCGTTATTATGTGATAATAATGGGACGATTGCACAAGCAAAGGAGCCAAGGTCTCATCAGAAATCGAAGCATATTCTGCGACGCTACCATCTGATCAGAGAGATCATAGCTAGAGGAGATGTTGTAATTGACATAGTGTCTTCCAGTGATAACATTGCAGATCCACTAACTAAGCCATTGACTCAAAGTGTTTTTGAGCATTACCTAGGGCTTATGGGGATTAAGCATGTGGGTGATTGGCTTTAGTGCAGGTGGGAGATTGATAGAAATGTATGCCATACTAGCCAATCACATGAGATGTGATGGTGTCATTTCTTGTAATATCTCTTTCTTATTTATATTAATGGCGTTTCTTCGTTACATTTGATGTGTCTTAATGATCTGAATGTAATAAAGTCCCTGAACTAGCGTGATGATGACTGGATCATAATGAGATTATGATAATGGGATCAGTCATCTAGATGCACATGTTCTAAAAGTTTACAGTCGTAGGATCTTTATGAAGATATATTAAAGATCCGAATAGACTGGCACACATGATACTTATTCATATGATGGGTATGACTCTTCTCATAGTCATCAATGTAGAGACATTGAAGGATGTGTGTGGGTGCTCATGAGTGGAATGAGTACACTAAACTGACCTGATCTAGAATCCTTGGATGGTAATCATACTAACTGTCAATCAGGGTATTCTATCGTCTTAGTAGCACAATTGGATCTTAAACCAGAGTCACTAAAGATGTCTTGCATGAGAGATGTTGAGTGTTTGTGTCACGCCCCGTACTCTATATCGTCGAGTTATTATCCGCTTTGGCCTACCGACCTCACGGTTTTATCCTTTTCTAATGGTGATCGGCTCCAGAATGGGGGACTTCCCGGACAGGTCACCCATCCCAGTACTACTCCCATTAATCACGCTTAACTTTGGAGTTCTTTTCAAGAACTGAGTCGATACTTCAAAAGGCGCCTCGATGATATAGAGTACAACTTAGTTATATTTGAGGGTGTTACAATCTACCCCTCTTATATAGGCGACGTCCTCGTCGCTGGGCACATATAGCACGCAATCAAACCCCCAGGCAGGTAGGATTCAAAAGGTGGCCCCTACATGCTCAAGAGGTAACTCCCACTATGTAGCACTTTGTCCCATTACGGGTTCAAGAGGTGGCTCCTATAGCGTAGCACTTTACCCTGTATGGCACTTAATTCTCACACTTCTGACTGGGGTATAGCTCTGATACCATTCTGTCACGCCCCGTACTCTATATCGTCGAGGTATTGTCCGCTTTGGCCTACCGGCCTCACGGTTTTATCCCTTTCTAACAGTGATCGGCTCCAGAATGGGGGACTTCCCGGGCAGGTCACCCGTCCCAGTACTACTCCATATTAAGCACGCTTAACTTTGGAGTTCTTTTCAAGAACTGAGCCGATACTTCAAAAGGTGCCTCGGTGATATAGAGTACAACTTAGCTATATTTGAGGGTGTTACAGTTTGATTGCTGACTTATGAACTCCTATTAAGTGGTCCTGTACAGTTAGTTATTCAGGCTCAATGGAACTCTTATGAAGGTAATTAGTTTGACAGCATGGGATCGTTTACTCTCAGTATGATATATGTGAAAGAAT
Organism: Amorphophallus konjac; assembly: GCA_022559845.1. Lineage (NCBI taxonomy): Eukaryota > Viridiplantae > Streptophyta > Magnoliopsida > Alismatales > Araceae > Amorphophallus > Amorphophallus konjac. Next base: position 18,575,890 of record CM040117.1, on the reverse strand, counting down.
ACCCTACGGATCTGTACTCAAAAAATCCTTGGCTAAGGTATGCGAGTTCATTATGAACAATGAGTTTGTCTAATGAACTTGTTTGGAGTACAAAGTTCAATTAAGCCGAAACACAATAGGGTTTGACAGTTGGATCGTACCCTAGTCCTGGTGGGGGCATTGGATGAATGGATATCTATAGCTATGTAAAATCTGTAAACATAAAGGTTCTAATGTGGGTTGCTTATCACCAATGTCATTTGAGATCACGAGGTGTTGCTTGGTGCCTTTCGTGATCAGAAAGTCCGATGAATCCATTAAGAGTTAATGGACAATATTTATTAAGTTGAGAATGGTTTTTGACTTAATGGACTAGAAAACCAAACAGACTATTGGGTCTAGAGGCTCACACACAATAGGTTATTGGACAGACCAGGATGGGTGGACTTTATAAATAATTACTGAGTTTTTATGTAAAACATCAAAGGTCTATAAATATACGTTGAAGGGAGAAACTCTGACCCAAGCTCCAGTAGAACCCTGGCCGCCCTCTCTCCTCTCTCTCTCTCTATCATAGGGGCGTCCCCTCCTTCTCTCTCCTTCCTCCTCGGTGGATGGTGGTGTTGAGGTCGGGTCGGGGTGTGGAGATCGTGAAGGAGATCCCGTCTGCTTCCTCTGCTCATGTGGATACGTCTAGAGGTCAGACACTTGGATGACTCGCGACTTCGGGATCCTCTTCTCATTCGTCTTCGAGTTTATGGGAGTTTTTCAACCCCACAAAGTTATAGAATCGTTCTTCTCACTGCGGGATTTACTATTATTGTTCATTTTTAAAAAACCAACAACGATATGCATCTAGGGTTTCAATATTTTCCGCTACATTTTTGGTCGAAACCTTAGACACCGCCAGTCTCGTCAAACATAGCTCTAAGCTCTGATGGCCCGAGAAACCCGATTCTGAAGCTAAGCAAAATGGAGGCTCTATTCTCCCCTTTTTCTGACTTTCTATTTAAGCTTCCCTTCTCCATTCCCAGGCTCTGTATCCTAATCCGCCCAGGCCATGCAACAAGGTTCCATAAAAAAGTAAATCGAACTATTATGGCAACCGGCTGCGCTCTCTCCTGGTGACGGGTCTTTTGGGTGAAGGCACGATTAGCTCTCTCTATCATCAACTTCCAGGCCATCCAACGGCACGGGGAAATTGTGAGATTCTGCCATCTTCGCTGGAGGGTAAACCATCCGACGATCCTAGACGACGGAGACCTTCTTCGTGGCTAGAACCAGTCAAATTTTGAGAAGCAACTAATGATGCAATAAAAATCTCCATTCCATCGGTATCCATGGGTAGTGCTTCATTCTCTTAGACCAACATGCATTCTTATTCGCTTCAATCATCTCCCCCGACCTCAACGCATGGCAAGCAAGCTTAGATCACTCACCAAATGGTTATCATCTTTTCTGAGAAATATTAAGTGCATCTAGTACACTAATTACATCTACGGATGTAATTAATGTAACACTTAATTTTTTAATAAAAATAAAAATTGGGTAAACATTATTTTTCACCATTCACATGGTGATAAATTTATTTTTGCTTGGTCTTCAAGTGGAGCCAAGTAAATTTAGAGTGAGAGTCGTTCAAACTAAATTTTAAAAAAATTAAATGTTACAATAATTACATTAGTTAGTGCACTGGGTGTGCGCAAAGTGTTTCTCACTTTTTTTTTTATAAAACAACGTGCCAGATTGCATCCGAAGATGCTTGATTACCATTGTCTGCCAGTAAATCAGACCGGTTAATGCCTGCCGAGATGCGGAATCAGGATGTTGGGGGGAAACATCAACACACATTCTGTTTCCACATCCTTCTTAATTTGCCATCGTAACAGAGATTAACAAAATTAGATCGGATAAACTTAGATCATCATCCCCCCTCCCCCGCCCGGGAGCAGTAAATTGGGACGACTCAGGGATGTAAAGGGTGTGGGTGTAGGTAAATAACAGTCTACGTTTACTTCTGAATAATGGTCAACCGTTGGTAAATGTCTTCAAATTTCGGGTGAGGTCGGTGAGACGGGCAGCGCGGAAGAAGAGTAGTAGGTGGCTCGTTGCCGGCAGATCGCTGGCTACTAATCTCTCTCTCTCTCTGTGCGCGCGCGCGTGCGCGTGTGTGTGGACGTGTGTGTGTGTGTGTGTGTGTACGAGAGAGAGAGAGAGCACGTTATTATAGATACTAAAAACCTGCAGAGAGAAAGGGGGGTGGCAAATCCTTGGCGCCGAAGCCATCCGCCACGAATCATGAGAAAAGGGGCTTCCCAACGAAGCCAAGCCCCTCTCAGGTCGGGAGGGGACGCCACCTGCAGGCAACAGCGCAGCACCGCCACAGCAGAAACCCACCATCTACATATAAAAGAGAAGAGGAAGAGCGTGAAAGAGACTCCTCCCTCTTCCTCCTCCATCGCCATCCATCTGTCTCTTCCACCTTCAAGCTTCCCTCCTTCCCAGTCCCTGCTTTTACTGCTGCGCCCCCCCCCACCCCGCCGAACTATTAAACCCCACTCACGCCCTCTCCTTCTCCTCCCCACCACGGGATACTCGCAGCCCCCAGCGCTCCCCTCCTCTCCTCTCCCTTTCCTTTCTTTAAAACCTCAAGCCCCCCCTCTCTCTCTCTCCCCACCGGAGGAGGAGCTGGTAACGGTGGTGGAGTGGGAGAAGAAAAGCATAACCAGGAGAAGCTTCCTGTTGTTGCAGGACAATGGAAGACGGAGCTCTGGGTCTGCGGGGGAGGAGGAGTTGGAGATGGCAGCCGGCGATGACGACGGATCCGATGCTCTGCTTCGCGGGGGTGGCCCTTCCTCTTCTTCGTATCGCAGCCTTCGTGTACGTACTGTTATTATTGTTGAACACTGCGCCGGGCGCTGCGGCCATCCTAGACCCCGTCGACTTCCTCGCCCTCCAGTCCATCCGGGCCGCCCTCCACGACATGCCCGGCTCCGCCTTCTTCGCCTCCTGGGACTTCGCCGCCGACCCCTGCGCCTTCTCGGGCGTCCTCTGCTCCGGCGACCGCGTCGTGGGGCTCTCCCTCGGCGACCCCCGCGCCGGCTCCCCGGGCCTCTCCGGCCGCCTGGACTCCGCCCTCGGCCGCCTCCCCGCTCTCACCGAGCTCTCCCTCGTCTCCGGCCACGTCACCGGGCCGATCCCGCCCGACGTCGGGCAGCTGTCCGACCTCCGGCTCCTCGCCCTCGGCCGCAACTACCTTGCTGGCCCCATCCCGCCCGCGATCGGCGGGCTCCGCCGGCTCCGCACCCTGGACCTCGGCTTCAACCAGCTCGACGGCCCCATCCCGCCGGGCATCGCCGGCATCCCCACCCTGTCCACGCTTGTCCTCTGCCACAACAACCTCTCCGGCCCGGTGCCGCCATTCGTCGACTCCCCGTCCCACCTGGTAAGGCTCGACCTCAAGCACAACAACCTCACCGGCGCCCTCCCTGCCCTGCCGGCTTCCCTGCAGTATCTCTCCCTCGCGCAGAACCGGCTCACCGGCTCGGCGGACGGGGTGCTCCTCCGCCTGGACCTGCTCAACCACCTGGACCTGAGCATGAACGGGTTCACCGGCCCCATTCCCCCCAGCATCTTCTCCTTCCCCATCGCCGACCTGCGCCTGCAGCGCAACGCCTTCTCCGGGCCCGTGCAGCCGGAGGCGGACGTGGCGATCCCGGCGATCGACCTGAGCTACAACCAGCTGTCGGGCGGTGTCTCGCCGTTGCTCGCGGGGGCGAGGAGGCTGTACCTGAACAACAACAGGTTCACGGGGGAGGTGCCGGCGGGCTTGGTGGGGAGCCTGCTGGAGGGCGCGATGGAGGTGCTTTACCTGCAGCACAACTACCTGACGGGGATCGAGATCGACCCGGCGGCGCAGATGCCGGTGGGGAGCTCCCTGTGCCTGCACTACAACTGCATGGTGCCGCCGGCGCAGACGAGCTGCCCCCTCAAGGCCGGCCGGGAGAGGACCCGGCCCGCTGCCCAGTGCGTCCAGTGGAGGGCATGACATGCGAACGAGAAGGAAGGAAGAGGCAGGGAAATTTTTGATCGGGGCACATTTCCCGTTCGCCCTTTTGCATCTGACGCGTTACAACGTCGCAGTTGTATCTTGCTGGTCAGTAGTTGTCATTTTTCTCGTTAATCTAGCATAATTGTATACATGTACTATTCACTTTTATGGAGTATCAAATGCATTCCTATATGCTTCCAAATTGTTGTAATTATGCACTTCCGATTTTTATAGTATTTTTAAAAGGTTAATAAATATAAAAAAAATAATCAATACCCTTTAGACATGTGATCTTATCGTACCCTTCTAAAGCCTGACCTAAGTTATGCTCGTCATTTCAACATTTAAATTACACTTAAGTCGACCACGAGAGCATAATCGCAACTATTTTAATATATCAAGAGATATTTTTGACATTTCATAAAATTCAAGAATATATATTGAAGAGGCACATATAGGTGTGCTGGCCACGGAGGGCAACTGCATGCGAATGGACGCACATGTCCGTTCTCATGGACGCAGCGCGTGAACGGTTGCCTCCAGAGTGCCTATAAAAGACATGTAGGGTGGCCCTTTCACACACGGGGAAGCTCTCTCTCTCTCTCACACACACACACACACACACACGTTTTCTCTCTATTTACTCGGTGTTGAACGGTGTAATCATAAGAATCTAGGTCGAGATCACGAAGAAAGTAGTGAAAATTAGAAATTAAAATTTTAACCCGGTCGAGTTGATCGCTTAAGTGTGGTTCTCAATGATAATCTATAACTAAGGGATTCGGTCTTTACCTTTGTGATGCTCAGATCGCAGCGAAGTGTATTATCCCTCGTGGCGGTAATCAACCGTGCAGATGCACGGCCTCTAGCAGTATCTATACGGACACGAACTGTAGATTCCTCTCTTCGCAATGCCCCACGAACACGCTCCTCTACAACGTCTCGACATCATCTCTACGCTAGAGACTAGAAGGAGGAGAGAGAGAGAGAGGCCCCCTGCTCGGAAATCTTGGATGCTTGGCTCAGAATTCTATCGCAACTATTTATAGACTTCTCGATCTTTCATAAAAATCCTTAAAAGTCTAATATTGTTAATATACTTCTACCGTCCATAACCCTAATATGTGTGACTCTCTAGGTCCTGTGTCAGTCTGATTTTAGACCCAATAAGGTTAAAAACTCTTTCTTAACTTTTCCACATTAATAATTAACATTGAATTAATTATTTAAATAGCTCATGACTTAAATAATTAATTAATCATCTTATTATGAATAATCATCTCATGATTATTACTCTGATGGACTTTCAAGTCACGGTAAGTATCAAGTAACACTCCGTGACCCCGGAAGATAAAGAGGTTCTATAAAACCACTCTGGGACCTTTCCGTCAATAATTATCACACAGTTATAGTCCTTCATTCATACCCAATGCCCCTGGCCATAATTAAGGGTATGGTCACATTGTCAAACCCTTCTTATCTATGACCTGATGAACGTACTCTGAGTCCCATTGAAAAACTCATTTTCCACGAAACTATCTACCTTGGCCAAGGATTTAACCGAGTACCATTCATAGGGCATTCTCTCTCATATGCTATATCTTAGAGTGAATGATCCACTATAATTTAAGACTGTTGGACAAGTTGATTGGGCATGCCGGACCAGTTGACTGGACCTGCCGGATCAACCATGTATGGGGCTGCCATATCAGCTTAATCAGAGATTGGGATGATTGTAAGGCAGAGGCGGAACTCCTCACGATGAGGAAAACTGTAGAAAATTGAAGCCCACGGAGAGGGAAATGTGGGTACATTGCAACGTAAAAGGAGAAATCTGTTAATAACATGGCCTATGGGGTTTGGACTCTGGAGTCATATCCATAGTGTTGGATAAACCCCAATCCACCCTTTACGATTTGAGTGATCGAAATAAAACAGACAATAGAGGGGCATAGGAGAAGGGCGATCTCTATAAATTTAGCCGCCAGGGCCACACCATTAATCCAAGGCACATTCGTTACCATCTCTCGAGACGTCTGATACTCTCAATGCTACCAACGGACGATCACGGCCTTAAAAGGAAAGCAAAACGGTAATAACGAGGGAGAATTACTAAACAATGTGCAGCAGCGTAGCATACATTAGACGTGTAATTACCATGATCAGGAGACATAACGGGATGAGAATATATTATTCATTCATTAATCATAGGGCATTCATAGGGCTAGTAGTGTGGGTGGCAGAGAGAAGTGAGGGTGATGTGGAACAGAAAGAGGGGTCCCCTAAATTTGACGTTCGAGCAGTTGAATAGAAGAAGCTTGATGTCTGTCTGGGACTTCAGATTGAACCCACCCCGACCAGAGACCTCCTTCAGAATGCAGCGGCACGATAGGCCGCGTTCTGGCCTGATCACGCCCAATCGGGCTACATTTCACAACCTAGTCTGCCCTCACAGAACGATGGCCAGTTCAGCCTTGGTCACCGAGTTTGAGGATGGCCGATGAGAGAAGCTTTTGGACGGCCTGGTGGAGGTGTTGGGAGTGTAGGAGAAGGCCGACGAGCTTCTCCTAGCTTGGGAGGGCAGCTGGGCGTGCTATGGGGAGGCAAAGTAGGCAGGACTGCGGTGGACGCCGACGTGGTGTTTGGCGAAGCTTGAAGTGCGTGTAGGGGAACCGAAGAGAAAGAGGGAACATGTGGAAGGGGAAGATGAGTCTAGGGTTTAGGGAGAAGATACAGGAGGTCCAAGAGGGCCAGACAATAGGGTATCTTGTTACAGGTTTGGGAGAGAGGGAAGAGGATGAAATGGGGGATTCAAGGAGAAGATTAAGGGGCTCGAGAAGACAAGACGAGGGGAGGAACGGGATTGGAGGATACAAGCTCCTCAGAGCTCAAAAACTAGTGTTTCACCAAATTTCCCATATTTCATTGACCGTCCTTCAAAAGGAGATTACAACTCTATATATACGCCACAAGCCCAAATTTGAATTCCTAAACCCAACCCTTCGAGATTACAAGAGCTTTAATTGCTATAACTACCCTATTTAAAGCCCTTCCCTATTCAGAATATCAATTATAGGGAAAATACAAGATAATAAAGGGGGGTTTGAATGAATCTCGAGCTTCAAATTGTCAAGCGGACTGGTTTCTGTGAGCTTGAATACGACTCTAAGAAGGCGGTCTCCACAAAAATCGCGATCAGAACACGCCCCTGGGCACAACTGCGTCCATCTTTTGAACATGGTCTCAACCCTAGCCATGACCAGGTCGCTCCCTCTGAAGTGGCTACATCTCTGTCGCCATCGCATGCCTTCAAGCCGTGGTCTTGGGCTGACATCCCCATCATACTCTCCTGGTTGGAGAAGATTCGACCTTGAATCAGCGGTGGAGTAGAAATGGGATGACCATCGGAGGATAACCCGAGAATGCGGGGTGATCAAGCGCGAGGTGGAGGTCCAGGCGCCACTTCTCATATGCCATGTAGAGGTCTTGCCATAAAGGATCCTTAAGAGATAGCTCCCGAGGGAAGACGAGGCTGGGTGTAGTGGACGATGGAGCAACTGGCAGAGTCCCCTCATCCACTATGTTGGAGACAATTGCATCTTGCTCAGTGTCGGTTGACTCGTGCTTGGCGACGGCCGAATCAGGCTCCTCGGCATTTTGTAGCAGCACCCACTCGAGCTCTTGTAGCGACTCGAGATCTGGATACCGGGAAAGGAACCCGATACCATTCGAATCCTGACCCACCGCCCACGAGCCGAGGCTCGGAAGGGCTAAAAGGGAGTGTGGAGGTACAAAGAAATAGGAAATAAGGCAGGATAATTCAAAAATTAACAGAAATAAATAAACAACTACAACAGAGTCCAGTCCAACAGAAAGTACAGTCTAAGGCAGAAGAACGTACCCAACGCCAAGTGAACACTCGGCCCGGCGAGTTGGTAACTAAGAACCTCTGAACAGTACCCTCGAACCACGAGGAAGAACCGTCGCACCTGAAACGTAGGGGTGAGCCTCCTGTCACTGGCTCAGTAGGGATCCCGCAGAACCCCAACCGAGAACAACGGCGGTAGCGGAAAGGAAAGCAGCTACAACTACAGCAGGAACAGGGAACCGGTAGCCGGTCAAAACTTGGCACTACAGCTACTCCTACTGTACCTGAAAACACGCCCCGATCTCACAATCGGGGGACCACCAAACTAATGGGGAAACCTCTGGCTACGCTACCGGAAGAAACATCACGACAATACTGTCGTGGACCTAACACCGTCTAGGGAGAACCCTCGATGACGCTCACCGGAACCCTAGACTTCTATCTCGAGAACACACCCAGAACTGCACGCAAAACCACATCTAATAGACGGGAAGCGAAAACTCAAGTCACAAGAAAACTCACGTCACGTGATGGGAGCACTGCCCACCAGAATCAAAGCCGGATGCGTCCACTGACGACTTAGTCCGCGCCTCAAGTGTCTCGCTGCGACGCCCCATGCGGAGACAGAGACACTACAGTAACCAATACCACGAACAAGGACTAGCTGGGGTCGTGCTCGTCAGCGCGGTTCCAATAGCCCCCAACTAAGTGTGCATACACAAACCATCCGCTCTAGGTTGGGTCCTCTAGCTGGCTTTCCCCCCAGCCGGACTCAGGCTGCAAAGGCGAGGGGCCCTACGGTAACCAGCCTAAAAATCGTCTCTCTCGGGTAAGCCGCTCCACCACTCCCGGGTGGGTCAGCACACGCGTGCCGTAAGAAGGCTACGACCAGTGGGAGGTCACTAAACGTGAACATGGAAAGCCACACACGCACCCATTGTGAGTAACGCGGAGTAACAGGTGGCACGACGCCACCAGACTCTGGATGGCCCACTAGACCTACTAAATCCAACGGTCCTTGAGTCACGAACTCGAGTCAAGACCGTCATACACAACGGCACAGCGCCGTTATATCTAGCCTAATCCCTAGGTCTGAAACCATGATGGCATAATTACCGAGACAGCTCACAAGCCGCCAGGTGAATCCCTTGTCCAAGGGACACACGGAAAACCTCCAGCCCCAGGCTGGTTAACTGGACGCATAGTCTAGGGCCATACACACGGCCCACACGGAAACCAGCTTCCGGAGAAACCCACGACGTGCGGGGAAGCCCCACCGCACTCATACCGACACACATCGACTTATTCTAGCGAGAACATGAAAGCCCAAAACACATGGGGTCACTCGGACCCTCCAAACCCATGAGCATGCTAATCGAGACAACGCGGCACCCCCGGACACCCCCAAAAGCACGAACACGGGTCCCACGGTGTCTGGGACATTCACGAGGCCAAAAGGTCAACCACTGGGTCGCAACCGGGTCAACCGGAGACCAACACAAAGCGAAACAGACACGACGAGCACGAAGTACTGCCTGGCAGTCCTCTCTGGACCGTCAGGGAGCCTAGCGGTCTTCACCAGGACCGCAAGGGCTGACCTAGCGGTCCATCCAGGACTGCAAGGAGCCCAAAATACAAAAACCTCAAGCTGTCACCACAGGACCGCCAGGAAGGGTGGCGGTCGTCCCCCTGACCGCTTGGCGTAGCCTAGCGGTCAGTCGCGAGACCGCTACCCCACCGACCTCGACTGACCTAAAACACGGACAAACGGTCACCCCTCGACCGTAAAGCAGAACCTAGCAGTCTTCGGCCTGACCGCTAAGGCACCCTGGCGGTCCATCGCGAGACCGCAAGGCACAAACCGACATAAGGGATCCCCTAGCGGTCTCCACATGACCGCTAGCACCCTAGCGGTCACTGGAACGACCGCTAGGTCGTCCCGAGCCCGAAAACGGTGAAACGGTGGGAAACTCCATTCCACGCCCCGTTCACACCCATGTGAAGGGGAAAACAAGGGGAAACTAGTCCCCAACCTCTCTAGCACCGAGAGGACCCATTTAAACCCCAAAAACGTAGTTAAAACGCTATATCCAACTCACTCCCCAAAAACATGGATTTTCCCCAAAACGCCCAAATAAGCCCGCTCGGCTCACCACGGCCTACAAAACTCGCGGGAAATGAAGTACACGAGTTGAGGGTCCATCTCCCTACCTCCACCGAAGATTTGATGCGCCGTGGACACCGATCCACGAAGGAAACGCCACGAAACCCCGCCGGCATCCCACGCTCACGAACCGGCTTCACCTCACCACCACGCCTTGATCCTTGCCCCGTCCACGCCGCTCCTTGCCCCACGAGCACCGCCACCTCACCCTCGTCCATCTCCGTCGGCCACCCGGAGAGAAGAGATGGGGAGAGGAGAGAACGTGAGAGAGAAGAGAGAGGGAAAGAGTGAGAGAATGAGAGATGGGGAGAGAGAGAAAAGGGGGTTAATATATATATATATATATATATAAACCTAAAAATTTCAGAAATTCCAAAAAATACTAAAAATTACCTCTGTGATCCTTGGGAAGAGCACAATATGCTGGTCACGTCCCGGAGTCGGAGAACGCAACGGTTCGCCCAGCACAGAGTTCCGAAGGCATATCAGGGAAAAACACGTATAAAGCACAAAACACATCCCGGGACCCACGAAAATGATCCAAAAAAATATCCAAAAATTCCGGGGCATTACAGCCCTCCCTCCTTATAAGAATTCCGTCCTCAAAATTCAGGACAAGCACCAAGCCACAAGGGGAGAACGCCAAGGACCAACTGACAACGCCGTCAGGGCCCCAACTAAACCTTGATACTCACGAAAGTACTAATCATGAGGGATACGGCCAGACCATAATCACGAACAATGTCACGCTCAGCACACCGCACACACATCGATCATCAGAGCAGGCCTAACACAAAAGCACAAGTCTGGAACCACCGCAGACAACACAAAAACCAACCACGGCACCGCTGCCACAATCTCGCTCACCGAGGAGACACAGTCCCTGGCACGAGAAACAGCCACCGATCCATTCCATGGTCGGCGGACCAACCAAACACCAACTTCACAACCATCTGACTAATCTCACGCCAAACCCCAGGGATGACCAACACTGAGCTTCCACCAGCTCACACCTGGCAAGCCAAGCGCTCACAATAGCACGGGACCAACACTGCTAGAAGACAAACTCCTCGCAAATCCCCAGATCCAATCTGGGAAAAAGGCACACCTCATAATCGGCCACCCAAGGCCTCACTGACACATGGCTCTGGCAATTCCCGAGCCCCAACAACCAGCATCTTCTATCTGTGAAAGACCATCCACTGGTCACCAGACAGTCGTCAACGGGAAACCTCCACCGACCTAGCAGGCAGGATTCGACTCATGACAGGCCATCCGCTGACTCACGCACCGACCTACACCACATCCAGACCTATCATCATGCCAACTCTACCCTCTCAGGGGAGCACGGCGAAATCACATGACAAGGTCTCTCCCCAGTCCTCACGTCACTCGACTCAGACTTATGGGGAATCCTCCCTTGCTGGTCGCAGACCAGGGATCACCATTCCGACGCCAACGTCTCTTCAGAGACCTCCACGCACAGGCATCAACCACCATCTTGTCTCATCAAATCATATCTCATCTCAATCGCTCCAAATGGACGCCTGCCAATCCCGGTTTCGCACTTATCACAGAGCCACGGGACACAACCTGAATAATTCACGGCACACAATTCCATGGCAGCCAAGTGCCACATGCCACCACAGCAACCTGGTAGACAACGCCATGACCAATGCACACGGGTCCCCTGACAATACACATCTTACCGTGGTCGACCACTCGATCAACCTTACCAGCCGCTCGCAGCTACCAACTAGGACCCATAATCTCTCAAAGATCACTACTCCAAAACACGATGTCATCTACGGACACAGCTTCTAACACATGAACAGGGTACCCATACGGCACACTTGCCAACACATTTCCCCAATTCTTCATCTTGCCAGTGCCATGAACCACAACATCTCGAGCAACGGCATGGCAACAACACGTTTCACACCGAGGAACCAATCCTCCAATGCCCTACGCATCCTCAGCAATCCGCCCGTAGCAACCAACGCTACGATCCGCGCACTCTGATCCACACCCACAGCCACCACAATGCCAACTTGGGATCCTTTATCCTGACAATCCACTGCAACTCCGCAGGCTCCGATCCTCAACACATCGGGAACCACAACACCAATCACAATTCTCAAAAACACCACCCAGCTGGCACTCGTCCTTTCGGAACAGTGCCAACACCCTTACGCATTCAGGGGACGGGCAACACTTCTCATAGGCAACCACCTTGCCAAAACACGGGACTCGTCTCGCGCGGACTTCATGGCACACGAAGGCCAACCAATCAGAACACACGATGCAAGATGACGAACCTTAGCCAAACACGATTCTCTCCGTCCAAAGGAGAGATTAGCATACCTCCGACCAACAAAAAATCTCCACGCTTGACCTGACCTCGAATCTCGCACACGCTAGGAACAGCACCTTCCAACACCGGGAAAACCATCACTTCCGTTAGGCCAACATCTCCGACAACACTCGCCCAATGTCTCGTCAGACCACGATCACATCATCTCTCGATGCACCACCGCTGCAATTCCTTGAACTACAACACGCCATGACAAAAGCCACAACACGAGCCATAATCGGCAACCGCCAACGCTCATCCTCGAGTCCCGAACTCGCCACGGAACCTCCACATAGCAACCCAAATCCAGGGCGAACATAATCCATTCGCACGCAAGAGCGTAGGAGCAAGAACTTACTGGGACAACTCCGCCCAATCTTGCCTCGAAATTCACAAAAATAATTGGGACCGACACGTCATTTTTGACGCCACCAAGCACAATAAGAAAATCAGACTCGAAAAAGCAGCAGCTCAACCGGAAGATCCTCCGCTCACCTGAGCACAACTCTCCACCAGAACATCCGTTCTCCCACCTCGAACCACAATCTCAACGCCTCAAGGGCAGGATGAATCTTGATCTAGAGTGGCCAACACCAATAACAGCTCCCTCAGAGCACACTCACGGCCACTTAACCACGAACAATCCTCGCCAGCCACCTGACCTCGCCGCATGCTCCTCAAACGCCGCACCATAGCAACACATCTGTCGGTAACCTCTGCTCAACACAGCACCACCGGGGCCACCATCAAAGGGAGAAAGCTCTCGACCTCGATCCTCAAACCCCACGTCGGCACTCCGATGAAAAATGACAACCACCTTCACAGCGCCAACACCGCGCACTCAAACTCTCAAGCGAGAAACAAAGCGGACAACATGCACGAAACCCTATGCCAGCTGCCGACTGTACTGGACCTTACAGACTCTGATCACTGTAGTATCTCGAATTCCCATGTACGTCCACAACCACTGCTCTGATACCAACTGTAGCGACCCGAGATCCGGATACCAGGAAAGGAACCCGATACCATTCGAATCCTGGCCCGCCGCCCACTAGCTGGGACTCGAAAGGGCTAAAAGGGAGTGTTGAGGTATAAAGAAATAGGAAATAAGGTAAGATAATTCAACAATTAACAGAAATAAATAAACAACTACAACAGAGTCCAGTCCAATAGAAAGTACAGTCTAAGACAGAAGAACGTACCCAACGTCAAGTGAACACTCGGCCCGCCGAGCTGACAACTAAGAACCTCTGCACAGCACCCTCGAAGCACGAGGAAGAACGGCCACACCTGAAACGCAGGGGTGAGCCACCTGTCACTGGCTCAGTAGGGATCCCGCGGAACCCCAACCGAGAACAACGGTGGTAGCGGAAAGGAAAGCAGCTACAACTACAGCAAGAACAGCGAACTGGTGGCCGGTCAAAACTCGGCACTACAGCTACTCCTACTGTACCTGAAAACACGCCCCGATCTCACAATCGGGGGACCACCGAACTAACGGGGAAACCTCTGGCTACGCAACCGGAAGAAACATCACGACAATACTATCATGGACCTAACACCGTCTAGGGAGAACCCTCGGTGACACTCACCGGAACCCTAGACCTCTATCTCGGGAACACACCCAGAACTGCACGCAAAACCACGTCTCGCAGACGGGAAGCAGAAACTCAAGTCACAAGAAAACTCACGTCACGTGACGGGAGCACTGCCCACCAGAAGCAAAGCCGGATGCGTCCACTGATGACTTAGTTCGCGCCTCAAGTGTCTCGCTGCGACGCCCTAGGCGGAGACAGAGACACTACAGTAACCAGTACCACAAACAAGGACTAGCTGGGGTCACACTCGTCAGCACGGGTCCAATAGCCCCCAACTAAGTGTGCGCACATAGACCATCCGCTCTAGGTCGGGTCCTCTAGCCGGCTTTCCCCCCAGCCAGACTCAAGCTGCAAAGGCAAGGGGCCCTACGGTAACCAGCCTAAAAACCGTCTCTCTTGGGTAAGCCGCTCCACCACTCCCGGGTGGGTCAGCACACGCGTGCCGTAAGAAGGCTACGACCAGTGGGAGGTCACTAAGCGTGAACACGGAAAGCCACACACACACCCATTGCGAGTAACGCGGAGTAACAGGTGACACGAGGCCACCAGACTCTGGATGGCCCACTAGACCTACTAAATCCAACGGTCCTTGAGTCACGGACTCGAGTCAAGACCGTCGTACAAAACGGCACAGCGCCGTTAATCTAGCCTAATCCCTAGGTCTGAAACCACGATGGCACAATTATCGAGGTAGCACACAAGCCGCCAGGTGAATCCCTTGTCCAAGGGACACACAGAAAACCAGCCCCAGGCTGGTTAATTGGACCCACAGTCCAGGGCCATACACACGGCCCACACGAAAACCACCTTCCGGAGAAACCCACGACATGCGGGGAAGCCCCACCGCACTCATACCGACACACATCGACTTATTCTAGCGAGAACACGAAAGCCTAAAACACATGGGGTCCCCCGGACCCTCCAAACTCATGGGCACGCTAATCGAGATAATGCGGCACACCCGAACACCCCCAAAAGCACGAACACAGGTCCCACTATGTCCGGGACATTCATGAGGCCAAAAGGTCAACCACTGGGTCACAGCCGGGTCGACCGGAGACCAACATAATGCGAAACAGACACGGCGAGCATGAAGTACCGCCTGGCGGTCCTCTCTTGACCATTAGGGAGCCTAGCAATCTTGACAAGGACCGCAAGGGCTGACCTGGCGGTCTAGCTAGGACCACAAGGAGCCCAAAACACTAAAACCTCAAGCGGTCACCATAGGACCGCCAAGAAGGGTGGCGGTCGTCCCCCTGACCGTTTGGTGTCAATCGTGAGACCGCTACCCCACCGACCTCGACTGACCCGAAACACGGACAAACAGTCACCCCTGCACCGTAAAGTAGAATCTAGCGGTCTTTGACCTGACCGCTAAGGCACCCTGTGTCAGACCCTGAGTCTTTCGGATCTTTATCGGAGAGTTTCGGATCGCTTTTGTGGGTCCTGAGTTGTGTTTTACGATCCGCGTGAATTTTTCTCCCATACAAGTTACGGAACCCCGTGGTGAATTTATTGTTCAATTCATCGACTCGAGGACACTACGGCTGCGTTGCATTCTTTCCGAGGATCGTTTAGACTATTTTTTCGTATTTTTCTGAATTAGTGCATTTTTGGGCTGAAAATCAAATTTTTTGGAAATTAGGAAAATTCCTAATTTCTTTATTGTTTCTTCTTTTCTCTCCTTCCTATCTCCTCACCGTCGCTTACTCCCTCCCTCACATTCTCTCTCCTCCCTTCTCCTCTTTCCGCGGGGCGCGCGACCGTGGCGAGCTGGCTGAGGCAGGGACGTCGTGGAGTTGACCTGGCACGTGATGGGGCGAAGGATTGAGTGTGGCGTTGGCGCGATCCCTTGGTGAATTCAAAGCCGGCGTGTCGAGTTCGTTTGACGGTTTTTGGTATGGTTTAGTCACTTCGGTGCTCGAGAACTCCGGTGGAGGTAGGGAGATGGACGCCCTACTCCTATTCTACATTCTCCTGCGATTTTGAGCTGTCCGGTGCGAGAACGAGCGGGTTTAGTCTCGTTTTGGGTGAAAGCATGTTCGGGGGGTGTGAGACGAGTTCGCCGTTTCAGGTGACGGTTTTCAACCTAGTTAGTTTCATTCGAACCCCTGGCATGTTGGGAATCCATTCCCGCCAATTTTATTGTATTTGGCCGAGAATCGGAGTCGGTATGAGCCCGACTCTTCCCGTGACTCACTTAGGGTCGATTCAGTGGAATCGCCCGTTTCTTACGTTTTTGATATTGTTTGGATCCCTTCCGGTCTGTGGAAGGCTTTTATCGCATTTAGGGTTGTATCCCCGTCGTTTAGACGCGATTGGGGCGTGGAACGGTAGGGATCGGCCATTCCCCTATTTTCCCGCCGTGTCGCCTTCGCAGTCGTCTCAGAGACCGTTTCTTGCCTCTGGCAGCCCTATGGTGGACCGCTAGGCTGCGTTGGGCATTGAGTCAACAGTATGTTGGTTCGGGTCTTCGCGGTCACGCGATAGACCGTCTCTCTTGGCTAGCGGCCCATTGTTGGACCGCTAAGCCCTTTCCAGTGGCCCATTGTTAGACCGCTAGAAATTGTGTGGTATATTGGTTTAGCCAAGCGGCCTTACGATAGACCGCGAGGCTAGCTGTGGTGGTTCATAGTTAGACCGCTAGGCACCGTCTAGGTCGGTTCGAGGTTTTAAGTCAGTTTAGGCTGGGGGCCTAAACTTAGACCGCCTCTTTGTTGTAGCGGCTCTTTGATAGACCGCTACCTTTAATTTGACCGAAGTCAATGTTTTAAGTCGGTTCGAGTTGGAATGTGTGGCGGTCCATTAGTAGCCCGCTAATCTCCATGTGACGGTTCTATTATAGACCGGTTAGTGGTTTGACTAGGTAAGTCGGTTCGGGGTTGACTGGGCCTGGCGGCCTAGTGTATGACCGCTACAGTCACCTCGCGGTCCTTCTTGTGACCGCCAGCGTCTGTGTTCTCTGTGTGAGGGTAATGGTTCATGAGCTGACTGCTTGGTTTACCTAGCAGCCTGGCATATGACTGTTTACTTTCCAGAGCCTTGTTTTCCTGATATTTGGCCTCGACTTGTCTTGGTTTTACCTTGTGGTTTGCCCGTAGTCCCGTGGATATCTTGGATATCCTATGAGGGCGATGACCATGTTGAGAGGTGGCCGGGGAGTGCCATTGTATTCCGTGGTCTTCCGTGATGTTTCAGAGTCATTATTGGTGTCTGGTCAACCCGGTGTGACACAATGGTTGACATTTGACTTTGTAGTTGTCTCGATGGTCTTGTATGGATCGAGACATGGTGTTGGACGTCTTGAGGTATCATCTTACCTCGGTTTACGTGTCCACGTGCTTTGAGGATCTTGGTGATTCCTCCGATCTTCGTGATTCGTGTTAAGCAGAGGCATGGATCGGATGATCCTATACCGTTTCCTTTACCGGTGTTTTCCCGTAATGTGGCTTAGGGACTAGGTTGATTGGCGGCTTGTTACCGCTCTTGTACGACGATCTTGACCCCGAGTCTCCTAACTCAAGGATCGTTGTGTTTACAGGTCTAGTTGTATGTCCTAAGTCCGATGGCAGTCCAGTATGCTACCTCGTGTCCTGTGTCTTGGTGCTTTGTAGTACGTGCGACAGTGCGTGTTTAGCATGTCTGTACTTTAGCACTAATGTTTTGGAGTCTCTGTGTCCAGTGAGCCTCCACTAGTCGTAGCCTGACGACGCACGCGTTCCAGTGTGTCGGCCCACCTAGGAGTGGTGGCGGGGCGTGTTCCCGATATACGATTTGTAAGCTAGTTTTCGTGGGCTCCCATGTCTTACAGTAGCGTCCTACTGGGGGAGAAAGCTAGCTAGAGGCCTGGCTCAAGGCATTGAGCTTGTGTGTGCACACGTGGTCAGGGGCGTTTGGATGAGCGCCGATGGGCGTGACCCTGACTAGTCACTTGTTACTGTTGTTCCTTGTACTTGGTTCAGTCAGTGTCTCAGTTACCGTCGCTTCTGACGTGTGGGAGATACTTGTGACGTAGTGTAAGACGTGAGTGGACGCATCTGGTTGTTCTTCTAGTGAGGAGGTGCTCTTGTCACTTGACGCATGACTCTAGTGATTCTCGTGTCTCGTGACGTGTGTTTTCATCTTTGGTTTCCGAGTAGCCTGTGTGTGGCTTTACTCGAGGTCCAGTCTTGTGTAACGTACACAATGATCTAGTTGTGTATGTTCGTGCTTTTGCCTGTTTTGATAGGCTCAGCTTTGGAGCTTGTGTTCGGTTGACGGATCGGTAACGCCCGACTTGGTGAGATCGGGGTTCGCCTTTCTGTTGCCGTTAGGAGTAGCTTAGAGAGCCGTGGTTTGATCGGCTGCCGTGATTCTGCTTAGTACGTCTTCCATTCTTCTTTAGTTGTTTTCTTTTTTGCTTACTCCTATTTTTTTTACAGCTTTACTGTTGTAGTTAGTACTGCTGTTGCTCTTGCTCTTTCCTCCCTTACTGTTTAGCGTTGTTTAGCGTGTTACTGCGTTATTTCCAGTGGGGATCCGCGTGACCCCTACTGAGCCAGTGACACGAGGCTCACCCCTACTTTTCAGGTGTAGACTTCTTCTTCCTCGTGGTTTGTGACGTGGTGCGTCAGTTCGTTGTTGCCAGCGTTGCCAGCGTTCTCTGTGTCGGGGTTCCCCCGACTTCAATGTACATTTTCCTTTCTGTTGGGCTGTACTTGTCTTTAGTTTGGACTGGACTCTGTTAATTTAAATTGTTAATTGAAAATGTAATTTTTATTTCTGCTACTTTAGCAAACAAGATCAATGAAATATTAATTGCTTACTGCCTTATCTGGGACTTCAATGTACTACACACACTCCTTTTATCCCTTCGGAGCTTTTTCGCTCTTGGGAGGCCTCGCAGGATCCAAGTGTTATTGGGTTTACCCGGTATCCGGACCCTGGGTCGTCACAGGTGGTATCATAGCTCTGTTGTGAGTAAGGTACATGGGAATTCGAGATATTACAGTATTCAAAGTCCTTAAGGTCCAGTACAGCTGACAGATGGCATTAGCGTTGGCATCGGTTTTGTGATTATTTGTCGTTTTGTTTCCGCATGTGGTCTTGTGCGTGCTGTGTTGGCACTGTGTGAGATGGTTTCGCTCTCGTCAGGATGTGATGGAGTGCTTTTCTTCTTCCGTTGTGTTGTCTCGATTATGCTGTACTTGGCAGAGTTCACCGGTAGGCGTGAATATGTGGTACGGTATTCAAGATTTTTCTGTAATTCGTTCAGGTGGCATGTGACTTTCTCGTTGGTGTGATGGCCGTGCACATTCCTATGTTGCTCTGGTCGTCCCAGTTTGAGATTTGTTCAGCCTCTGAGGTGTTAGGCTTGTGTCGTGGTGGTTGATTAGATGCCTTAATTGAGAGAATGCTCAATGCTCGAGCGAACCTAGGATTTTCCTTCCTGGTGAGCTACTGTTAATCGAGCCTGATTCTTCTCACCCTGTTCGGTGGCGTCTTTTCGAGGTAAGCCTTGGAAGTGCTATCTTGGTGAAGCCTTTATCCTGTGTCTGCTTAAGTGTGGACTATGTTAATTCTGAACCTGATTTTCCTTTATTCGACGGTTGCTTGGCTTGGGCCCAGATTTTGTGTTTGGGGGCCGTTGTGCACCATGTCCGATGTGCCGTGTTGGGCGGCTGTTGTGCTATGAAGGTTCAGTAATCATTCAGGACGTAAGGATACGCTGAGATTAGCATTTCTTTGTGCTTTGTGCTAAAGCTGGTGCTCTTCATGGTTTGCACTTTGGCGACTTGTGATCGGCTGTTAGCAGGATCGGTACTCGAGGCGTGGTATATTGCAGTTTCATGAATTGCGATGGCGCCGAGTGTGTGCTGAGATGCGGATGCCGAGTTGTCCTTGATGCATGTGTGCGTGTGTTGAGCGTGCAGCGGAAGTGTGTGGGCTGATAACCCACAGTTCAGGATCGTTAAGTTGGAAGATTCTGGCTGGCCGAGAGGTTGCTTTCCTCGGTGTGATTGTCATCTTGGCTGTGTGTGCCTTGATGTTGTTGGTTGCTGTGCCATTGCTGGAGACATTATGGCTGTTGGCACTGGCTTGTTGTGAGGATTAGGGGAATCTGTCGACATGTTTCCTGGTTGAGTACCCTTCCCTTCCTCTGTAACTTTTTCTTGGGTGTCGTGCTCTCTGGACGGATCGTGGTCCACAAGATGCATTTCCCAAGATTGTCATTGCCGTTGTTGTGGGTCCTTGTTGGTAAGCTGTTCGTAGCATGGCTTGTGCATCTTAGCAGCGTGTTCAGCTGTAATTATGCCTTGGTGTGACCCAGCTTGCAGTTGTGTCCCGTGGTTCTGTGTTTAGAACGGAGCCGAGATTATGTGAGTGTTGTTGTTGTGGTTGTTCGTTGGTGGTTGTGTTCAGCTTGGGAGGAGTTCCCTGTGAGTCTGATTTGGCAAGGTGTGGACTGAGGTCTTATCGGTTAGTTTTGTTGTACTCTTCTGTCATGATGGAGTTAGCATGTGACTCGAGTCAGATGTAATATCTGAGTGAGGACTGACTTGATTGTGCTCGTGGTCCAGTGCTATCGTTGGCGTTCTGCGTGCCAGTCTTGTTGCTCTTGGCACGGAAGCTGATGTTGTCGAGCTGTCAGCTGAGGACTATGTTTCCTTGTTTAAGTCGATGCTTGTTGTGTTTGCCGAGTGTTTTACTGATAGCTGTTTTCATGGCATGAGTCGTGTCTCCTTTCCCTGTGAGATGGAAGCGACGTTGCCTTGTTTCGGAGGTGTCAGACTTGTGTTCACCTGGGTGCCGTGCTCGTTCTGTGGATCGATTTGCCTTGAGATCCTGGGCGTGTGCATGTGCTTATGGTCTGGCAATGTTCCTCTGAATTGTGTTTTTCAAGATTTGTGTTGCCGTGTTCTCGGTGTTAGTGTTGGCTGGAGCATGGTGATCATTGCCAGCGTTTGCGTTTGTTCTTCCCTACTTCTTCTTGTTAGCTCCTTGAATTTCGAGGATTAAATTCTTGTAGGAGGGGAGGACTGTAAGACCCTGAGTCTTTTGGATCTTTATCGGAGAGTTTCGGATCGCTTTTGTGGGTCCTGAGTTATGTTTTACGATCCGCGTGGGTTTTTCTCCCGTACAAGTTAAGGAACCCCGTGGTGAGTTTATTGTTCAATTCATCAACTCGAGGACGCTACAGCTGCGTTGCATTCTTTTCGAGGATCATTTAGACTATTTTTTCGTATTTTTTTGAATTAGTGCATTTTCGGGGTGAAAATCAGATTTTTCAAAAATTAGGAAAATTTCTAATTTTTTTATTATTTCTTATTTTCTCTCCTTCCTCTCTCCTCACCGTCGCTCACTCCCTCTGTAACGACCCGAGAATTCGATTACCGGGAAGGCCCGATAACCCGAGACTCGCACCGCCACCCACTCTGAAGGGTTAAAGGGATGGTGTGGAGACTACACAAGTATCACAAATAATTGCAGAAATTAAATAGTTATATGATTAAGCAGGAATTAAATTAACATTTTACATGATACATGGTCCACAAGATAACAATAAAATAACAACAGTAATAGTCCACAACTAGTACAGAGATAAGAAAGGAAAGTACAGCTATACAGGGCATACCCCAGCTCTGACATCTGGCACTAACGCTGGGCACCTGAACCACGCTGAGCCTCATACGCGCTCCTCTGAGGCCACACGTCACCTGAAACATGGTGAAAACACGCAGGGAATGAGTCTCAGAACAAGACTAAGTAGGGATCCCTCGAACCCTACCTCGCAAACGGGAAACCACTACACTAGCAGTAAGCGAGAACCTCGAAAGGAAAGCCCCGCCATCTACAAAACACCGGTCTCATGGCACGAAAATAGACTCACGTGCCACGGTGAAACGACCGTAACACCACGGTCAACACGACAAAACCCGAAGGTCTAAGTCGCAAAGAATGACAGTCTGTCACTCCGGACGCGACAGGAGTACTTCCCACTAGAAGCAAGACCGGATGCGTCCACTGACGACCTAGTCCGCGCCTCAGGTCTCTCCCTCTGGCCCAGCGGTAACTGAGACACCATACAAGTAATCACAAAGCAAGTGACTAGATGGGGTCATGCCCGTCAGCGTGGGTCCAACCGCCCCCAATCACGTGTGCACACACAGGCCGTCCGCCCCTGGCCTGGCCTCTAACTGGTTTTCCCCTCAGTCGGACTCTGGCTGCTAGACGCGGGGCTCGATGGTAACCAGTTTAAAAACTGTCCTCAGGGTGAGCCCGTACACCTACTCCCGGGTGAGACCAGCACACGCGTACTAGTGGGCTACGACTAGTGGAGGGTCACTAAAGGAGTAGACTTTCAGGTCAACGGAAAACCACGTCCGTATCCGACGACGTACGGGGACCACCCTACGTACCAGCACCGTCGCACGGAGACCACGGTCGGAAAAGAAACGGGACTGCAAACCATCTGGAGCAGTCCAGAGCCTGGCGATCTACCCTAGACGCGCCACAGGCTCTAACGGTCTAAGGCTGGACCGTCACAGCCATCTGACGGCCCAACACAGGGGCGTCACACTCTCGGTGCAGAAACGATTGTAACGCGCCTACCCTGATGCATCACAGGCCCTGACGCACCCCGCCTGGTGCATCACAAGGCAAGCAAAAACGACAGTGACGCGCCTACCCTGGTGCGTCACAGGCCCTGACGCACCCAGCCTGGTGCGTCACAAGGCGAGCAAAAAATGACTGTGGTGCACACCTCACGGGGCGTCACAGGCTGTAACGGACCACCTTTGGTGCGTCACAGTGTGGGAATGCGTCCGCTCTAACGCACCCACATAGGGGCGTCACAAGGCCGTGACGCGCCAGTCCCGGTGCGTCACAGGCCTTGACCCCCCGACGGTCAAAACCAACGGTAAAGCCAACGGTCGACTCGTCCCTGACGGTCCAACCCAGGCGCATCACAGTGCTTGTGGCGATCTATCGTGGGACCGTTACAGCCCACAGACCCCAATTGGCTAAAGACAGGGCTGTGACGCACCCACCTGGGCACGTCACATGGTGTGACGGTCACTGGAAATACCGTCACACCGGTCCGACGATGAAACAGCGTGAAACACCCAAAAATTCCAACCACACCCCCATGCCTCCATAGGAGAGGGGGAAATCAAAGGGGAAGACCCTTGGGGACCCCTAGCATGCTTCTAAGGCATCAAAACGCCGAATCGCGGCTCAAATCCATAGATCGGGCGAACTCTCCCCAAAACATGATTTTGCCCTAACCCGCTCAAAAACGCCCCTCTCGGCTCTCATTCGGCCTACAAATCACGGGGGATGACGGGATGAGCATAGGGATTTGTCCCCCTACCACAATGGAGCGAAAGCTCCGCCGAATCGAGCTCAAACCATGAAGAACGCTTTTGGAAACCCCGCTCCTTCACGCTTCCCACGAACACCGCACACCCACGAGATCGCCTCGCCGTCGCCCACGTCGCCGCGCCGTCGCCCCGCCGCTGTCTGCAGTCGGAGAGAGGCCCGCCGCGATCGAATGGGAGAGAGAGAGGAAGAGGGGGGGCGGTCACGGTGGGAGGAAGAAGAAGAGGAAGAAGAAGAAGAAGGTGGGGAGAGAGAGAAAAGGGAGGGGTATTTATAGAAAATCTGGAAATTCTAAAAAATACCGAAAAATTAAAAATTACATTTTCGTGATCCTTGGGACGCACCGATCGCAACGGTACCACTCTCGCCTAGGTGAACGACCCGGTTCACCCGCAACGAGATTCCGAAGGAATTACCGAAACATATACCGGGAATCGAAAAACACGCGCGGGAAAGCCGCGGACACGCTCCGGGCCTCCGAAACAACTCCGGATCTCGCCGATCCGAACACGAAAGATGTCCGAAACAAAATTTCAGACACAACGGAGCTGGACACTCCAAGAAACCAGATCTGGGACCCAAGAAGAAGGATCCAAAATGTCTGGGATATTACAACCCTCCCCCCTTAAGGAATTTCATCCTCGAAATTGAGAACAACCCAAGGGGAAAGAAGAGGAAGACTCACTCAAACAAGTAAGGGAACTGTCGACACATCTCGTCCTCACACTCCCAAGAAGCCCCACCACCAGAGTACTGCTGCCACACCACCTTAACCAAGGGGATGATCTTGTTCCGCAGGCGCTGCTCTCGCCTATCCTCCAGGCGGACCAAAAACTCTGGGAGAGAAAGATCTGGAGTCACCTCGGGCCAAACAGAATCCTTGAGCACATGAGAGTCATCGGGCATATACTTCCGCAACATCGAGATGTGGAACATGTCATGCACCGACGCCAACTCAGAGGGTAACTGCAGCCGATATGCTACCTCACCAATGCGCTCTACAATGAGGAAAGGACCGACATAGCGGGGACTCAGCTTCCCACACTGTCTAGAGCGCATTACCCCCTTCATCAGAGAAACTCTCAAGAACACACGATCGCCAACGGCGAACGCGAGAGGCTACCTCCTCCGGTCAACATAGCTCTTCTGCCGACTCTGGGCCGCCAACATGTTCTGACGAACCAGGTGCACAACATTCATACACTGCTGCACCAACTCCGGTCTCGTCAAAACACGCTCACCAACCTCAAACCAATCAAGTGGAGTCCGACACGGACGCCCATACAACGCCTCATAAGGAGCCATGCCGATGCTCGAATGATAGCTGTTGTTGTAGGCAAACTCCACCAACAGTAGGTGGTGAATCCAACTCCCCTGCCACTCTAGGCAGCAGGATCTCAGCTTGTCCTCCAAAGTTTGAATGGTCCTCTCTGACTGACCATCTGATTGAGGATGATACGCCGAGCTAAAAGCTAAATCCATGCCAAGAGCTCGCAGGAAACTCCTCCAGAATCCAGACATGAAGTGCGGATCCTGATTTGACACAATGGAGATGGGAATCCCATGCAACGGAACGATCTACTCCACATAAAGATGAGCCAACTTGGGCACACTCCAGCTGACTTTCACCGGTAATAACCGAGTCACCTTCGTCAGCCTATCCACCAGCAACCAAATACTATCCTGCCCACTCGGAGTCCTTGGCAATCCCACAACGAAATCTGTGGTCATGTGGTCCCATTTCCACGTGGGAACATCCAAGGGCTGAAGAGTACGTCCTGGTCACTGATGCTCCGCCTTCACCTGCTGACAAGTCAGGCAACTGGTCACAAACTCGGCGACATCTCTCTTCATGCCAGCCTACCAGAACTACCTCCGCAAGTTCCGATACATCTTCGTCGCACCCGGGTCTACGGTGTACCTACTCCCATGAGCCTCGCGAAACACCGCACGACGAACCTGCTCCTCAGCTGGGATGTACAGCCTACGACGGAATCTCACAGCTCCGTCCTCGCTGAGCTCCATATCAGCCAAAGCCAAAATCCAGGGCAACTCAGGGTCTGCATGCTGAGCCTCTATCACCTGACGGCAGATAGCAGGGGTGACAGTCAGACTCGCAAGCATCGCTAACCCTGGCTCCAGGGGAATCTTGAGCCTGAATGATACTTCGGGCACTTGTTCCCAGAGCCTCCACTTCCTCAACATCAAGGCACTGACAGCGACCTTCCGACTCAAAGCATCGGCTACGACATTCATCCTGCCCGGCTGATAAGACAGGGTGAAGTCATAATCCTTCATAAACTCCATCCAACGCCTCTGCCTGAGGTTAAGGTCCCTCTGCGTGAACACATACCTCAAACTCTGATGGTCAGTGAACACCTCAAACTTCTCACCGTACAGATAATGCCTCCAGATCTTCAGCGCGAAGATCACAGCCGCCAACTCCAGGTCATGCGTAGGGTAGTTCTCCTCGTGGGGCTTCAGCTGTCGAGATGCATAGGCCACCACTCTACCATGCTGCATGAAATCCCTCACTGCTCGGCCTGGCCCACCCCTGGTCGACGAGCCCTCACCAGCCTCTCCGCCGAACTGCTGAGACATAAGCCGGTACATGCCACGGAAGAAATCCTCGGCCCCCGAAAACCTTGCATCATCCGCTGCCTCGGTGGCCGCTGGTGGTACTCTACTATGCTCCTCCTACCCCTGCTGAACCTCCTACTAGATCTCCTGACCTCCAGTCGACTGCCCCAGCTGAGAGCGAGTGCTCCGCCTCGGCGCCATGCTCGCTCCTGAAGCAAAAGACAGGAAACACTGAAACAGCAAGGTTAAGAAAAACACACGATGCCCGATGCCATCGTCACATGTACATCATCGCTGTGGACTAGTGGACCACGTCGATTACTTATGATTCTTGTATAATTCCACAACAGTGCTCTGATACTAGCTGTAACGACCCGAGAATCCGATTACCGGGAAGGCCCGATAACCCGAGACTCGCACCGCCACCCACGAGTCCGAAGACTCGGAAGGGTTAAAGGGATGGTGTGGAGACTACACAAGTATCACAAATAATTACAAAAATTAAACAGTTATATGATTAAGCAGGAATTAAATTAACATTTTACATGATACATGGTCCACAAGATAACAATAAAATAACAACAATAATAGTCCACAACTAGTACAGAGACAAGAAAGGAAAGTACAGCTACACGGGACATACCCTGGCTCTGACCTCTGGCACTAACACTGGGCACCTGAACCACGTTGAACCTCAGACGCGCTCCCCTGAGGCCGCGCCTCACCTGAAACACGGTGAAAACACGCAGGGAATGAGTCTCAGAACAAGACTCAGTAGGGATCCCTCGAACCCTACCTCGCAAACGGGAAACCGCTACACTAGCAGTAAGCGAGAACCTCGAAAGGAAAGCTCTGCCATCTACAAAACACCGGTCTCACGGCACGAAAACTGACACACGTGCCACGGTGAAACGACCGAAACACCACGGTCAACACGACAAAACCTGAAGGTCTAAGTCGTAAAGACTGACAGTCTGTCACTCCCTACTCGACAGGAGTACCTCCCACTAGAAGTAAGACTGGATGCGTCCACTGACGACTTAGTCCGCGCCTCAGGTGTCTCCCTCCGGCCCAGCGGGAACTGAGACACCGTACAAGTAATCACAAAGCAACTGACTAGCTGGGGTCACGCCCGTCAGCGTGGGTCCAACCGCCCCCAACCACGTGTGCACACATAGGTGTTGACACCCGTTTTATGACCAATAAGTCGGGTCATCTCTTTATTCATTATATATGATGCTCCGAGTTGTTCACTCTTCATCGAGTCTCTTTGTTTAGTTGAAGATCATTTCTTGAGTCTTGACTCCTTGATCGGATGTGGCTCTTTGTGGCATTTCATCTGACTAAAGCTTAGCAAAACCTTCATTCCTTCTTTTTTGAACTCCATTGATAATAACGGTCTGTCCCAGGCGCGTTTCTTCCTTCTAACGGATGGGTCCTGGGCCGTTACTCCTTGAAGAGTCCTGAAGCTTGAGGTCTTGTTCCAAAGTTTATCCTTTGGCCTACGTGTTGAATATAACGGTCTGTCGTACAGCCGTTGTTTCATTGTGACGCCCCATGCCTTGACCGTTGCTTTCTTTGCAGAGTCCTATTGTTTTGATCTTCTTCCTGTTGATCTTATCTCTTTGGGATAAGGTTGAAAGTAACGGATGTTCCTTGATGCGTTATTCCACTGTGGCGGTCTGTCGTGCAGCCGTTACTTCCTTCAGAGAGTCCTGGCAGTTCAGGCCTTTTCTCTGCTACTCCGTGGTCGAGATAAGAACTTGGATTGAAGATATCTCTTCCAAATCTGATCCTCAGGACCTTCTGTTTGATCCTATGGACTCTTGGTGATATTATCTTCAATGATTTGCTAAGATTTATCCCTTTATCTTGCTGGATTTTCCTCTGCTCGACCTGAGAGTTTGAGGGTCTATAAATAGAAGCCTTGACTTCATGCTCAAAAGAGAGGAAATTCTAGAGTTGCGTCAAAGTGCTGCCACATTTTAGAGTCACATTTGATCAAGGAGAAGTGCTTCCCACGTTCGTTTGCTGCCTGGTGAAGGGAGTATTTGTTCCTCTTGGTTCCAAAGTTCATATTCGCATATTGAATTCCTTTTCCATCTCCCTTTCATCATAAGCATTATTTCTCTCTTTTCTCCACGTCTTTCACTGGTTTTCATCATCTAAACTTCCTCCCAATCTTTTAAAACGCCCAGAGGGGTTAAAAAACCAAAACATCATGGTATTTCCCTTTCCTTTTGATGATATTGTGTTTATTGAAGAATTGATGCTATATTGTCTAAAGGGCTAATTTGGGTTTGTCTGTTCTTGCTTTCCACGTCTTTGGCAGGTTTACAGGTCCACCAGCACGAGGCCCAAGTCTTCTAGCCGGCTGGAAGAGTTGGAGTTAAAAGGATTCACGCTTTGCTACTACAGGTTATCTGACGGTCTGGTGTAGGCGCGTCATATTCTTCCAGCGGTCTATCGAGCGACCGTCACTTCCAAGTGATGCACAGGGTTCTGACCGTTACTTTCAGCTGACCTGCAGGTTTCTTTGATCTTTTCTCTCCCGTGGGCGGGTGCTTCATCCACCTATTTCCAAGGTATTTTCAGGTCTTTGGCTTGTTTTTACTTTGGTGGCGATCACATCTTTCTTAAGTATTGGGCATTAGCTTTCTCTTTCGCATCTCACATCTTTTATTTCCTTGCTTGTTCCACCCCTTGCGGTGTGTTTTTATTTACTCCTTGCTCCATGCCCCGGCGTGTGTTTTTCCTTTATTCCTTAGTTTAGTTTGATTGAGATAGCATGCCCATGCTACAGCTTGTTTTGGTTGCCTAGGTTCATGATCACATGTTCATAGGTTGAGTGCAGATCTTTGATTATTTGCTTGTCATCTTGCTACATATTATCATTAAGACCCCAAGAAAAAGGAAGATAGAGAAGCAAAATAAAATCAACAGATAATTTTTTGGCGATCACGGTGGGACAGCTTGTGCCAATCGTGCTTTTTATTCCTGTTAAACCTGCCATCATCTCTTGTGTTGTTCCCCTCCCGTTTTCCTCTTACGTCCTATTGATCCTAGTTTTCTGAGCGTTCTGACGGCCCTGTGTCCCTGCGTTGGAGTCCTCTGACGCAGGGTCATTAGACCGTCACATCTGTTCTGTTGCGAGAGTTTTCACGGTCTTTTCCTGTTACTTAAGGTTGATTTTGGCTCTCTGGCTCATTTGACGATCCTACCTCCCTGCGTTACATTACTTCTAGCGGTCTGGTCTTCGACCGTTATTTTATTCTGACGCAGGGTCCCTCGACCGTTATACTCCAGACAGGTACGCATCCGAGGTGTATTTATTTCCGCAGTTTCTGCTGTGACTCTTTGCTTGGGTGATACTTGACTTCCTCCTTGCTTTGTTTCATATCTCCATATCATTGCATGCATCATTGTTTGTTAGATCGTAGGCTAGACTTTGCATGCACTCCGGTGCACATAGGGGCATTCATACGTTCATATCTTAGATTGCATTCTCCTACCTTGTTGTGAGGACCTCTCGTCTCCATATTCCTTGGGGCCGACTAGGAAATCACACCAGTGACCTCCATAAGTCCCCGCGAGCCGTGGATTCCCACACAGACGCCGGGCTGGTTGTACCTTTCCCTCCCCGTGTCTAGGGTTGCATAAGTGAAGGAGTGATTACACTTAGAGTCAAGACAAGCCCCATACCCATCTCCTGTTAGGAACCCATTGTTGAGAGCACATTTCAATCAATTCACTAAAGTTTCGAAGGAGAAATCACAAGAATCTTGCTGCATCATCTTAAACAACTTGGTTGACTTGGGGTGTCTTCATCTTTTATCACTTACATCTTTTGTTAAAATGTCCGAGTTTGGTTGCTCATTGTGTGATTGTTTGTGTTGATTGTTTGCATCGTCAAGGTTGTTCGTTGCATGTGGAGCTGTTTTCGTCCGTTCGAACCATCTCCTCAAGTCAATTCCTTTTTCACATTCTATTCCAATCCTCTCTTCGAGTCCGCCATGGCATCGTTCAATCCTCCCCATTCCCAAGAGGACTCCCTTCCCCAAGGGCTCCTTGAAAACCCTCCTAGGGTTATCACCTTTTCTTCTGGAGAGGGGACTACCCCTCTTCTATCCTCCGCTTCTATGGAAGGGGGTCAAGCTACCCCTTCTCTCTCCACTCCTTCCGCGGGCTCCATTCTTCAGATGATGGCCCAATTGGATCCGACCCAACTTCAAGTTCTTTATCAGGCCATGCAAGGGTCCAACGCATCTCCTTCTAAATCCGACCCTCCTATCGATCCATCTAGAATTAGTGGGCCCTCTGTCCAGCCCACTCCGATTGATCTCACCCCGGTCCAACCTCGGACCATCACTTTCACAGGCATGGAGACGGGCCAATCTTCCAACTCAGCCTATCAATCTTTTGATAAAGGGAAATCACCAGTCCCTTCCTTTGCTCAGGTGGATCATCATACATCGGGCCCGATGGCCCCGCAAGTCCTCATGGGCCCTTCAGATTTCTTGCGCCCTCAGCAGGGAGTGGCTCAAGCCCATTCTAATCTGGGCTAGTCTCAGGCCCAATATCCTTCTTATGGGCCCCCCATCTCCACTGTTTATTCCTCCACTCCTGCCTATGGGCTTCCACCTTCTGCCACAATCGTTCCATCTGCTCCCCAAATTCAATCAGCGTCCTTCACTACCCCTGCTCCCTCCCGAGAGCAAGACTTGCTTGATAAATGGGCCACCATGCAGCAACAACTCGATTTCCTCCAGAAGCGGGTTCGCCCACAATCTTTGGCATATGTTCCTGTCCCGAGCTTTCAGAACATTCGGTTCCCTCCGCAATCAGAGCTCCCCAGCTATCGCAAGTACGACGGGAACGGCAATCCCTTCATTCATGTGAGGGATTTTTTATATGAGTCGGCGCAGTTCCAATATGATGATCGCCTTATGGCGTACTTATTCCGCCGATCTTTGGATGGTGTTGCTCTGGAGTGGTTTACTCTTTGCCGCCAGAAGAAGCTGAAAGTTTCAAAGTAGTAAAGGACAAATTTATCCAGCAGTTCCAAGACAGGGTCGGCCCGGAATACTCATTTACAGATCTAGTAGCCGAGAAGATGAAGCCAGATGAGGAGTTCGCCACTTATGCAGACAGGTGGAGACAGATGGCTGCGAGAGTGCCTGGCCACATTCCGGAGGAAGAGAAGGTCAAGCTGCTCATTTCAAATGCTACCCCGACCTTCAGGAACATCCTGGCAATGAATGATATAGCTAACATGCATCAACTCTACAGCCGAACGCGCTTCATACAAACCCAGTTCAAGGATTCTCCCATACACGCCCTATTTGAAAACCAAAAGCCCAAATATCACAAGAAACCACAAGGGCCGGTTACCGAGGGGGTCCAGACAAACGAACAGGTACAAGCCGTTGCCTTTCCATTCCAAGCCGCACCATTCCGCTTCCCCGAAAACCCCCGCACTCCACAAAATCCCGCTTCACAGAACTTTCAAGCCACTCCACAAAACCCTCCGCCTGCCTTCACCATTCCACAAAACGCCTTTATCGCTCCACAACAACAACCACCACCTCCACAATACCACAATGTCCCTCCACCCAACGGCTATAACAATAATCCGAACAACAAGCGTCCGGCTCCCAAGAGGGCACAATATCCTCCATTGCCAGAGACCCTCACGGATATCTTCTCGGCTCTTATGTCGGCGAATGCAATTCAACTTCCTCCAGAACGGCCTAACTGGAACCCAGCCGTTGATCAAACGAAATATTGCATGGTCCATAGGCAGCCAGGCCACACTATCGAAGGATGTTATCTGTTCCGAGATCTGGTATACGATCTCCATGAAGGGCAGAGAATCGATTGGGCCGAGATGCATCGGGCCATTGTTGAAATCAAAGAGAAAAGAAGGCAGCCGCCAAGGCAGCAAGTACAGCAGCAACAAGCACCGCAACCACAGCAGCCACTACCACAACAGCAACTACAACAGGCTCAGGATCTGGGGATCCATCAAAATCCGATGCCAAATCATCCGCCCGCTCCACAGCAACCGCAGCCGCCGGCCCCGGCTCAAGTGAACGTAGTTCAACCTCCGGCCCCTAGTGCCGAGTGGTCTTTTGATGATGATGGCGCCACACCGCAAGTCATGGCCCTCCACCACAACAACCGCAATCCTCTTACCCCCTCCTTCGTCCTTCCTTCACACCCAATACCCTCTCCCCTTGTCCTCCCATTTACACCCGCTCCGACAAATTCGCTACCACCCACCACTCCGTCATACCCTGCGCCACTTGCCTCTGCTACCATCATCACGCCATCGCCTAACCTATCACCTGTCTTGACTCCTCCACCAACACTCCCTCCATCCGTACCATCCACCATCACCATCCCGCCTCCCATCAATCCTTCACCCATCATCCGCTCACCACAACTCACCACCATCACTAACCTCACACCCCACTGTGAGCGACGTCACGCGGTTCGGGGAGCAAAGAAGACGCGGAGCGCGTGGGCTCCTCTTTTGTTTGTTGCAACACAGAAATAAGAGAAGAGGGAAGGGGCCACCACGGGAGATTGCTCCGGCGGGGCGAGCGGGACAAATGTAATATAGCAAGATATGGGGGTTAAACGGCCATAGCGGGAAGTGACTCGCCGCGGCCTTGGGGGGACGGGAATGGTGCAGAAATTAAATAGCAAGAATTGAAACGGCCATTGGGGAAGTGACTCGCCGCGGCCTCGAGAGTATGAGCAGATAAGAATATAGCAAAATATAAAGAGAATATAAGAGCGGGAATTTAAACGGCCATTGGGGAAGTGACTCGCCGCGGCCTCGAGAATATGAATAGATAAGAATATAACATATAAGAACGGGAATTTAAACGGCCATTGGGGAAGTGACTCGCCGCGGCCTCGAGAATATGAGTAGAATATAACACAATATAAAGAGAATATAAGAACGGGAATTTAAACGGTCATTGGGGAAATGACTCGCCGCGGCCTCGAGAACAAGATGTGATCGCCAGGGGCCAAAAGACCCCAAAATAAAGAAAGTGATCACGCCTACCTCAAGAGCGGGAGATGGCGGGTTGCTTCTTCCTCCCCCTTCAGCCGGCCGACGGAGAGGGCTTTCCTTGGTTACCCTTGCAAAATAGTAGACAATAAACGAACGGAATTAGAAAATGGCAGTGTAGTAACAATTCCTTACAATAAAAGTAACGAGATCGTGACCTGACACACACCTGGTTGGTGTGATTTTAAACCCCTCTCGGACTCGAGTAGGAGGAAAATGCGATGATGAATGCAAGAAGTCTGCAAGAGACGGCGCCCTTATGTAGGGAGATAGAGGATGTAGTATGATGAATGTAAAGAACTATGGAGAAAAAGGGGAAGAAAAGGCTTATTGGATGAGCCGAGGGCGAGATCCGGTGAAGCTACGGCAACGTAGGGACGACGTGGAAGCGTGGTGGATGAAGACGACCTTCCTCTCACGAGTGTGGGCACCCGAGAAGCCGACAGAACCTCCACCTACAAAAGACCCCACGGGTTAGAAATGACTCCGGTAGCCTCTGGGCTCCGGTAGCCTATCGGATCTCTTAGAAACTTTTGCAGAACTGAGGGGGTGGGCCTCTATTTATAGGGCTCCGGAGGGTGGAGGCGTCCAGGACCCTGGACACCTCCATCAGGGTAAAAAAGATATTTTATTCTATTTTTATTCATTTTTTCAGAATATTTTTGTGGAGGCGTCCAGGGCCCCGGACGCCTCCAACAGGTCCACCGAACACCACCGACGGCCGCACGCGGTTTGGCATAACGCGTGGTTTTGTGAGCGGCACCTCGTGATTCAGAAATGGGCGCGTCCAGCTGGCTGGACGTCTCCATAATTTGGCTTTTTTCACACACGACAAACCGTCGTTCGGTGGGCGGCGCCCGTGAGGGAGTTGATGGAGGCGTCCAGGGTCCTGGACGCCTCCAAGAAAATATATTTTATATTTTTGTTTTATTTTTATGCCAAAGCTGACATTTTATATTTTTTATATTTATTTTTATGGAGGCGTCCAGGGGCCTGGACGCCTCCATTAATATATTATTTTTTATTTGGTTCTGGGCTTTGAAAAATAAATTAAAAGTATGGGGGCGTCCAGGGGCCTGGACGCCCCCATAAAGACCCACCCGGCTCCTCAGTTCAGGCGTTGGCGGCCGCCCGGCAGACACCCTTCCTGGTTTCGGAACCTCTGATGCGTCCGACTGGTGTTGATGCCGTCCGAATGCCGTGACGAGACGATTCCGGATGCCGAAAAAGGCAGGGAAAGACCCAAGAAAAGGAAGCACTTAAGAGATTTGAAATGCGTAAGCCGTCGCGGGGCGTCATATAGTAATATGAGACTTTCTCAGGAGACGTCAGGAATGGCGTGTCTACACCCACCAAATCATCTCCCCTACACAGCCTACACCGCTCATCCACCCCGCAGGGCCCATCATACTATCCACCGATGCCGCGGCTGCTACAAGTTACGCCCTAAGGAGCGGGAAGTGATTTCATCGGAATTATCCTACTAATTCCAACCCCCAGTCCTCTCAGCCAACAGCCGAGCGAGAAGAAACTGAACCTCTGCCCGGCACTCAGTATGACTTATTGCATCATCTGGACCGAGTACCCACCAAGATATATGTGCTGGAGCTGATTAAAAGGTCTACCCTTCACCAGGATGCATTAAGGGACTTCTTACAAAAAGTGATGGTTAGCGAAGATATGGCAGTCGACAGCTTACCAACGGCCCTAGCAACTATTTCCAAAGGGCCGGCAATCACGTTTTCAGAATCCGAGCTAGCACTTCCGGAAGCTCGGAAAATGCCGCTCTACATTACAATCACCCTGAACAAAGTCAGCATTGAAGCAGCACTGGTTGACACAGGGGCTTCAATCAATGTGTGCCCACTCAGTACCCTACGAGCTTGCAACATATCTGAAGAATTATTACGACCTACCCCTACCACTATAGCAGCATATGACAACTCAAGGCGAGCATGTCACGGGGTGGTCACTATCCAAGCAGAGCTCTGACCCCTTACAATGGCCGTGGAATTCTATGTACTAGACATCGACCCTATGTTCAAGGCTATCTTGGGTCGTCCATGGCTGGATACGCTCGGTGCCGTACCCTCCACCGCACATCAGTGCGTCAAATTCCCTTTCTAAGGGAGGGTCGTCAAGGTCAAAAGCCTATCTACAGTGCAATCGGTTAAGGCCATTTCAGAACAGATCCTTCCTACCCTTTGGCCAAGCAGCCGACCCATCATATCAGTGCTGGATTTAAACTTCCCTTGGGGCTTATACACCTCCTAGGCCCATCACTACTCCAGTTAATATCAAGATGAAGCCCCAGATCCGAGACTCAAAAGGCTGGAACATTATACTGAAACTGGGCTACCAACCGGGGAGAGGCCTCGGTGCACAGTTACAAGGAATGACCAAGCCCATACCCAAGGGAAGAAGGATGGGTAGGAGAGGTCTTGGCTACAAGGAAACCGCATTATCCATGATGGGTGATTCTGGGCCACTCACCTGGGACTACCGTCAGCACTTTGTCCGAAGGCCTCTCCAGCCCGGCACATTAGCTCTGCAGCCAGCTCCGTTAGAGAGAAATACAGTATGTCCGATTGCCAGTCCTCCTCCGGCACTAAAAAGGCCAGAACATGATATGCTTGATTATGGTCAAGCCCTACAGGGGTTGTTTTGTGAAGAAGACTGCCAAAAGAAGCAAGAGGTTCGGCTCATGCAATGGAGACCGAAGAAGCGGCCAGACGATGATCCGCGGAAGGAGGGGAGCTCGCCGATTGTCTTTTCTTGGTCTCCCTCCCGCTTTCAATCTCTCTTCCAGCAATGGGAGTTCTTACCCCATCTTCCTCCTATCATGATAAATCCATCTTTCGTTGATCCGCCCGAGATTCTATTTGTTCCTTGCGCTTGCGGGCACTGCCCGCCCATTGATCTGTCCACTCTATTCACTCCTCCTCCCCCAAACGCCCAACTCCATGAGATGTGGTTCTCATCTTCCGATCCCTTCTTTGACTGCATCTTCCCCGAGCTATTCCCTATGCAGCTCCCGCCTCCTCCATCTTGCTGTATAGTCTCTGCTGATCTCCAAAAAAAACGTCAAATTCAAAATGGAGATTTTAGTGGAAGATTATGCTACCCTGTCTTCATCCTCGTCCCAGGGGCACGAGTCCCCTGCCCCTTCCCTTTCACTAGATCTCCTTTCTCCTAGGTTAGGATTAGGGTCTATCGAGTCTAGGGAAGTAGAATTAGTTAGGTCTAAAGAAGTAGGGTCTTGTTCTAGATCATCCAACCCTTCCTCCTCTGAGCCGCGCCCGCTTGTGCATCCTCCCAAATCTGATCTTGATAGGTTCTTGCAAGACCTAGCTCAGCGTTGTCATGCCCTTTTAAAATGTCCGGAATTTGTTGCTACGGCAATTACGATTGAGGATGGAGAAGAAATAGAAGGGGCGTGGGGCGATGACGGACTCGGCGTCTATGAAATCCTAGGTGAAAAAGATATGGTTAATGAGGACAGTGACGTAGATGACACTGCTGATCTGTACGCGCAAGGACTTAAGAAATTCGATGAGCCGTCATCAGCAGTGGATGAACCTACAAAGGAAATCGACTTGGGGACTGAAGAAGATCCAAGGCCTGTCATTATTGCTGCTAATCTCCCTCCACGAGTAGAAGAAGACTTGATCAAAGTTCTAAAAGAGTATAGCGATTCCTTCTCCTGGTCTTATGAGGACATGCCAGGTCTTGACCCCTCTTTAGTGGAACATCGACTCGTGCTTAAACCAGGGGCAACACCTGTCAAACAACGGTCAAGAAGATTTCACCCCCACATGGCCTTGAGGATCAAGGAAGAAGTCGACAAGTTATATAAGGCCAGATTCATCAGAGTTGTTCTATATCCTCAGTGTGTGGCAAACATAGTCCCTGTTATCAAGAAGGATGGAAAAGTGCGTATTTGCATCGATTTCAGGGATCTTAACAAAGCCTGTCCTAAGGATGATTTCCCGCTGCCTCATATAGACGTCCTAGTAGACAACACCGCTGGGTATGAAGCTCTATCATTCATGGATGGATATTCGGGCTACAATCAAATCCGTCTCGCTCCCGAAGATCAAGAGAAAACTTCCTTCACCACGCCCTGGGGTACATACTGTTATGTGGTTATGCCGTTCGGTCTGAAGAACGCGGGCGCCACCTATCAAAGGGCGATGATGGCCATCTTCCACGACATGATGCACATCTATATGGAAGCTTACGTGGATGACATTCTGGTGAAGTCAAGAACCAAAGAGGAGCACCCCTCTATTCTGGCTAAAGTATTGCAAAGAGCCAGGGAGTACAAGCTTAAGATGAATCCGAGGAAGTGTGTATTCGGAGTCTCCTTAGGGAAGCTGCTAGGCTTTATAGTGAGCAAACGGGGGATCCAGATTGATCCTAACAAAGCACAGGCCGTCATGGATATGCCTCCGCCTAAGAATATTACGAAACATCGAGGATTGATCGGTAGATTGCAATTCATTAGAAGGTTCATATCCCAACATTCTCAAAGGTGCCGTCCATTTTATGAATTGCTTAAGGCGGGGGTTAAGTTTGAATGGAATGAAGATTGTCAAAAGGCCTACGAGGACTTGAAGGAATATCTATCCAACCCCCCGGTTTTGCAACCTCCTGTCCCTGGGAAACCCCTAATCCTATATATCTCGGTCATTGAGGACTCCCTAGGGGCGGTCTTAGCACAAGTGGATGATGAAGGAAAAGAGTGGGCTGCGTATTACCTCTCTCGGTTATTGAATCCAACAGAGTCCAGATACACCGCTATGGAGAAAACTTGTGCCGCCTTAGTGTGGGTAGCTCAGAAGCTTAAACACTATTTTCTTGCCCACCCAGTTAGGTTGATCTCTAGAATGGACCCGATTCGCTATCTCTTAGAAAAACCCGTCCTTTCTAGTAGGTTAGCTCGCTGGCAAAGCTTCCTCTCTCAATTCGACATCACCTTTGTTGTTCAGAAGGCGGTCAAAGGATATGCCATTGTTGAGCATCAAGCTCATCTCCCCGTTCCTCATACCGATTCCATCCAGGACGATTTCCCTGATGAGCATCTTTCTGTTATCTCTCATCACCCCTTTTGGACTCTGCACTTCGACAGTGCGCTCAATTCTCAAGGCCGAGGGATCGGTGCTGTTCTGCTTACTCCAGAAGGGGTGACCATTCCCTTTGCTTATCAACTTCGATTTCCTGCTACCAACAACATCGCTGAATATGAGGCTCTCCTGGCCGGATTGAAGCATGCCTATCTCCTAGGCGAGCGCTGTTTAAACATTATAGGAGATTCTCAACTCGTCCTACGGCAAGTTCTGACCACTTACCATACTCATGACCCCAACCTCAAGCCTTATCAAGATCTGGTCATGCTCCTTGCCAGGCAATTCCGTAAGCTGATCTATATCCATACTCCCCGTTCTCAGAACATTCTAGCTGATGCTCTGGCATCCCTTGCTTCTTCCCTATCTTTCCCTCTCAGTCGGAGCACTGAGACTATCGTCGTTCAGAGATTGAACGCACCCTCTCTTCAGGACCCTTGGTTCATCAATCTTAGGAAATCTGTAGAGACAAGAGCTGAGAAGGAAGATCTTAAGGAAGTATCTTTAACAGAGCTAGAAGAGATCCTGGACGAAGAAGAATTGCCTTGGTATCATGAAATCGAGTTGTTTTGTAAGGAGGGATTGTTCCCAGAAGGGGCAACTGCTGAGCAACGCAAGTCAATCAGAAGAGCCGCCGCAAGGTATACTATCGTCGCAGGAGAACTGTACAGGCGTGCTACTAATGGGATGCTCATGAGATGTTTAGATGATATTGAAGCTTGGAAGGTGGCTGAAGTAGCCCATTCTAATGAGTGTGGGGATCATGTCAATGGCCAGGCTCTAGCGAAGAAAATCCTGAGGCAGGGCTACTATTGGCCCACTCTAGAGGAAGATTGCTCCCTCTATGTCCGGAGGTGTCTTAAGTGCCAACTCCATGCTGATAAAATTCATTCTCCAGCTTCGTCTCTCCATCCTATGACCGCTCCTTGGCCATTCTCTATGTGGGCCTTTGACGTTGTCGGCCCGCTCGGTGATCCTAATTCCCAGATCAAGCAGAAATCCTTTATCCTTATCGCCACTGAGTACTTCACCAAGTGGGCTGAAGTCGAGGCGTATGCAGAGATCAAAGCTACAACGGTGTGCCGCTTTATTATGAAGAATATCATCTCACGATTCGGAGTACCAAGCAGCATCATCACCGACAACGGACCCCAGTTCGTTTCTCAAGAGCTAAAGGACCTATGTAAGAAGTTTAATATTGCATTGCATCATTCATCTTCATATTATCCTCAAGGCAACGGTCAAGCCGAGGCCACTAATAAAACCCTTCTTAAAATCATCAAGAAAACATGTGAAGCTCATAAGTTTTCTGATTGGCCAGAAAGATTAGTGGAAGCTCTGTGGGCTTACCGCACCTCCGTCCGTACCCCTACGGGACAAACTCCCTATTCTCTTACCTACGGGATGGAGGCGGTGCTCCCATATGAGATCCTGATCCCTTCCCTTAGAGCGCAGCTTGATAAGGAACTTAATCTCGATGAACGTCGAGAGGCGTTGCTGGTTCAGTTGGAACTCTTAGATGAGAAGAGGATGAATGCGACCGATCATGTATCCGTTTATCAAAAGAGGGTTTCGCGTTATTTTCAAAAGAAGGTAATCGA
This sequence comes from Amorphophallus konjac, assembly GCA_022559845.1. Classification (NCBI taxonomy): domain Eukaryota; kingdom Viridiplantae; phylum Streptophyta; class Magnoliopsida; order Alismatales; family Araceae; genus Amorphophallus; species Amorphophallus konjac. The sequence goes on along the minus strand of CM040117.1, from coordinate 18,536,126 downwards.
ACGTAAATTTTAAAAAGGTGATATGGTTTTGAAGCGAAAATTCATTCGGTCTGCAGGTCCTAGGTCTAAATTACAACCTAATTGGGAAGGGCCGTTTGTCGTAAAAGAAGCTTATCCAGGAAATGCTTATCGTTTAGTAAATGCGGAAGGTGAGGAGCTCTCTCACCCGTGGAATGGGTTGTATCTTAAGCGTTTCTTTCCTTAGGGTCTAACCATGTGCTACCCCGGCAGCAAGATGTTCCTCCTGTCACTAAAGGAGTCCCGAGTAAGGCAATCACACACTACACGACGTCCCTGGTCAGGTTTTCCACGTTGAGAAAGGACAACGTTTCTCCTTGGCCATGCTTTGGGGGGAAAGTCAAGGTCCCTGTCCGTTTCTTCCTTCAGCTAAAACCAGGGACAAGAGGTGAATAAAGAGGCGATAACCGATCCAAACACCCTCACGAGAGGAGGTCTCAAATAGGGGCAGTCCGTTATGACCTGACGCCACAGGAAACAAAAGAGACAGCGAAGGGGAAATCTCTATGACAAAATCAAAAGCATCACCTCAAAGTCAATATAGTATGAATTATGAATTCCAAAGCTCCAGAAAGGCAAAGCAAGAAAAGCTAGGCATGACAAGAGTGGCAGTACAGTTCCCCGCGGGACGTTATGAGCCCGATCGCATACATGCCTAGGGTGGATTAAGGTTCGATGACGGACTCAAAGCCCCGGCACAACAGACCAAGTCTCTAAAGGGTTGAACGGAAAGGAAATCAAGTCTTAAAAACTTCTATATCTGGCCTAAAGCTTACCCCCGTATTCTGTTTTTTCTTTTAGGACCAAGATTAGTACCCTGGGTATGGCCCTGGCAGAAACACCGTCATGACAATTGGACCTTGGCCAGGGGTCGTCACCTTCTCTCACACCCACCCCCGGGCTCGATATCAACAAGGAAGGGCTCACGCTGCTGGGGAAACATTGGTTTTCCCAAAATCCAAAAAAAATTATTAAATATTTTCAAAATCCAAAAAAAAACTTAATATCTCCCAAAATCCAAACAAATTTAATCGTTTCCAAAACCCAAAAAAAAATTGGAATATTTCCAAAATCCAAAAACATCAAATATTTTCAAAACCCAAACAAATCAAATATTTTCAAAAGTCTCACAAAAATCAGATATTCTCCAAAACCCCCGAAAAACACCATCATATGCATTTGCATGCATTGCATTATTTCTATTATGTTTTCCGCCTATATTAACAAGGCTCCACCCCTTGACCAAATATTGAGAAACGGTCATTATCTAACTTGTTTCAAGGCAAGGGGTTGAGTCGAAGAGCAGATCTAACTTGTTTCATGTTTAAAGTGTGCGCAGAACACAGGATCAAGATCAGAGTGAGAAGCTCACAAATTATGCAGATTCAAAGGCTGTAACGCGTCATCACCAGACCGCTACAGTCGTCTAACGGTCATATCCCCACAGTCACTCCTCTTCTCGCATAAGCTTTCTTTCTTTCAGCAGCCATCATTCTAACGGCCAGGGTTAGGACCGTTACTTACTCTAACGGCCTGAGTCTGGACCGTTACATCCCTCAGAGAACAGGGTTCTTCGTGCTTCCATTCTGACGGCCCATCGTCAGACCGTCGTTTCTTTGTAGCGGCCTAGTGCACATCCGTTACATACTCCAGAGGCTCTGCCTGTTCACATCAGTCCAGACGATCAGGCCACAAAGCTCTTGCTCATTCAACTAAGACAATCTCATCTCATTCAATTAGGCTTAATGAAAAATGAATTCACAAGATTCCAACTTTTTGTCATACAACCAACATCTCTCTAAATAAAAAATATATCAAGCTACATTAAGTTTTTCATCTGCAAGAGGGCGGATCTTCCTCAACTCTTTCACGTAACCTCGACGTGCTTCATCGTTCTCTTCAACTTCTTCTTGCCACGGGCGCACTTTGCTGATCTCCCACATGGTCAGCGCGTTCCGGATCGCTCTTTCATCCTCCTCGGTCCCCATCTTCCTAGATAGAAGGGGAGGGTAGTGTGATAGTGCAGGAGCTTGGGTTCTTGGTAGTCCAATCTAAAGATGGCACCGGTGTGGGTTGTAGATCACCATTGTAGTGTTCCCCACTAGCTGGAGGTCCAGGCCTTGACGCCGCGGTATTTTAAGAGGAGTGCTTCGAAGGATTCTTGGTCGCATATTGAACTTGTCTATTGGCAAAGTATTGAAGAAGAGGCGCCATTCATCCCGAGTTTTCTTATCCGCCGTCCTGCATTCAACCTGTGAAGAGTATCCAAATGCCCCTCCAATGAAGAAGAGAGGGTGGCTCCCGAAGATTCGGCTGGCTGAAGTTATGTCTTCCTTTGGTTGGAATTTGACTCTCACTCCCGTCCAACACTCAAGGAGTATCATAGAGCCGAACAAAGATCCTCCTAGGCATGCTGAACTTAGTCCTTCATAGAGGTATGAGAGGATCGCTTGAGAAGAGGGAAGGGGCCACCACGGGAGATTGCTCCGGCGGGGCGAGCGGGACAAATGTAATATAGCAAGATATGGGGGTTAAACGGCCATAGCGGGAAGTGACTCGCCGCGGTCTCGGGGGGACGGGAATGGTGCAGAAATTAAATAGCAAGAATTGAAACGGCCATTGGGAAAGTGACTCGCCGCGGCCTCGAGAGTATGAGCAGATAAGAATATAGCAAAATATAAAGAGAATATAAGAGCGGGAATTTAAACGGCCATTGGGGAAGTGACTCGCCGCGGCCTCGAGAATATGAATAGATAAGAATATAACATATAAGAACGGGAATTTAAACGGCCATTGGGGAAGTGACTCGCCGCGGCCTCGAGAATATGAGCAGAATATAGCATAATATAAAGAGAATATAAGAACGGGAATTTAAACGGCCATTGGGGAAATGACTCGCCGCGGCCTCGAGAACAAGATGTGATCGCCAGGGGCCAAAAGACCCCAAAATAAAGAAAGTGATCACGCCTACCTCAAGAGTGGGAGATGGCGGGTTGCTTCTTCCTCCCCCTTCGGCCGGCCGACGGAGAGGGCTTTCCTTGGTTACCCTTACAAAACAGTAGACAATAAACGAACGGAATTAGAAAATGGCAGTGTAGTAACAATTCCTTATAATAAAAGTAACGAGATCGTGACCTGACACACACCTGGTTGGTGTGGTTTTAAACCCCTCTCGGACTCGAGTAGGAGGAAAATACGATGATGAATGCAAGAAGTATGCAAGAGACGGCGCCCTTATGTAGGGAGATAGAGGATGCAGTATGATGAATGTAAAGAACTATGAAGAAAAAGGAGAAGAAAAGGCTTATTGGATGAGCCGAGGGCGAGATCCGGCGGAGCTCCGGCAACGTAGGGACGACGTGGAAGGGCGGTGGATGAAAACGACCTTCCTCTCGCGAGCGTGGGCACCCGAGAAGCCGGCAGAACCTCCACCTACAAAAGACCCCACGGGTTAGAAATGACTCCGGTAGCCTCTGGGCTCCGGCAGCCTATCGGATCTCTTAGAAGCTCCTGCAGAACTGAGGGGGCGGGCCTCTATTTATAGGGCTCCGGAGGGTGGAGGCGTCCAGGACCCTGGACACCTCCATCAGGGCAAAAAAGATATTTTATTCTATTTTTATTCATTTTTTCGGAATATTTTTGTGGAGGCGTCCAGGGCCCCGGACGCCTCCAACAGGTCCACCGAACACCACCGACGGCCGCACGCGGTTTGGCATAACGCGTGATTTTGTGAGCGGCACCTCGTGATTCAGAAATGGGCGCGTCCAGCTGGCTGGACGTCTCCATAATTTGACTTTTTTCACACACGACAAACCGTCGTTCGGTGGGCGGCGCCCGTGAGGGAGTTGATGGAGGCGTCCAGGGTCCTGGACGCCTCCAAGAAAATATATTTTATATTTTTGTTTTGTTTTTATGCCAAAGCTGACATTTTATATTTTTTATATTTATTTTTATGGAGGCGTCCAGGGGCCTGGACGCCTCCATTAATATATTATTTTTTATTTGGTTCTGGGCTTTGAAAAATAAATTAAAAGTATGGGGGCGTCCAGGGGCCTGGACGCCCCCATAAAGACCCACCCGGCTCCTCAGTTCAGGCGTTGGCGGCCGCTCGGCAGACACCCTTCCTGGTTTCGGAACCTCTGATGCGTCCGACTGGTGTTGATGCCGTCCGAATGCCGTGACGAGACGATTCCGGATGCCAAAAAAGGCAGGGAAAGACCCAAGAAAAGGAAGCACTTAAGAGATTTGAAATGTGTAAGCCGTCGCGGGGCGTCGTATAGTAATATGAGACTTTCTCAGGAGACGTCAGGAATGGCGTGTCTACAGCTACCCCGCCTTGGCGTCTGCTTTGCAAGGGAGCGACACATAGTGGAATGGTATCGAAGTGGATGAAATGAAGTGGGAGCGGACTGATAAGTTGATGCCAAGGTGTGATGAGACACGCTTTTGACGTTACTGTCTGGAATTTTTCCTGGAGTTTCAATGAGGCAACCTTTGAAGAAGGTCTTTCAAATCTTGACAATTGCTTGGACGGAGATCAAATAAGGGAGGGTGAGATGTGCGCTCAGGCACGAAAAGGAGACCAACTTCTCGGTGTGAAAGTACCTGGGTCATATACCGGAGGTTTCACCTTTGGGGAGCGGTTACTAGCCAATGCGGAAGTGCTGCGGCCAAGGTGGGTCAAACAAGGTAAAAAGTAAAGGAATATCTGAGGGTCTGTCCAAACAAGGGTCTCCTTTGGAAGAGCAGCGTAAGGCCGTTTCAAGGAAATTCAGTATTTCATTCGGAGTGGAATATCTCATATTTGTAAGAATTGAAGCACAGCGGCTTTCGCAATCGAATCACTTGAATGATCTTCCGCAATAAATCAAAGTCCTATATGAATGCATGCTGGGCTTAAATAAAAATTTAAAATAAACTAAAATAGAAAATAGCCAAGGATAATATTGTCAACTTGTTAAGAACGGGTCAGGATACCGATCCGGTGAGCCGACACTGGGCTGGGGCCCGTTTATCCGCGCACCAACTCACTGAATGGAACCGTCGTCCCCATGCTACCACAAGTTAACGGCCTATCCGTACAACTCAATTTCTTCGGGATCATCACTATTTTTGTTGAAGGGGAACTCAAATCCCAGATTTGTTCGGGCCGCAAGGTCCTTGACATGTTCTAGTAGCGTAGGTATCATATACTATGATGCATGACATGGTGGGACCAACCATTGAAAGGTGGGACAGGAGACAGGACAAAGACGTCCGTTAGTAAAACCTGCACAGACTAGCAAAGGTTAGCAACATCAGAAAGTAGCAGAATCATAGCAGAATCGCACCACAGTACAAAGGAGATCCAGACAAAATCTTGACAATGACCACTGATGTGACATGTTTTATCCTGTAGCGATCTTTCCTTCCTATAAGAACTCCCCTTAGGCTAGTTCAAGCTCAGGAGAGGAAGGAGAGGGGGATCTAGAGATCTCAGGATGGAAGGAGAGTCTTCCCGCGTTATGAAGAGGAGCAGGCCTAGCAGCGAGATCAGGCAACTCTCCGACCTCGAGGGTCATCTGAGTGGGACGATCATGTCGCATATGGTAAGCTGATTCATTTCAAATTTCTCCACGTGAACCTTCTTCTTACTTCCTTCCTTTCTTATTCTTTCTTTTCTCTTCCAGCCATATCCACTCTTCCCAGGTCCGAGGAAGTTTTCCAAACTACCATGGCTTTCAAAGCTAACTTCCAACATCTCCATTAGCATGAGGGCCATACTCTCGAAGTGGCATCTGCAGGGGCTCCTTATTGACGCTAAACACTACGAGAAGATTAGTATGGACTGGGCGGCTATGGGCGCACTAGTGGAGATCTGGCATCCCCAGACCCACACTTTTATCTTCCCGACCTTCGAGGTGACCATCCTCCTCGAGGAGGTGGAACTTCTGCTCGGATTGAAGAAATTCAAGAGTGACGGGAAGGTGAAGGCTATGCGGATGCTGACACGGGGGACTTCCGAAAGCGTCCTTGGAAGCTTTATGCCGCCCGACGCAGCCTGAAAGGTTCGTACTCAAAAGGGAATTGATTTGCAAAAGCTCACGGAATGGGTCATGGAGGCCTTGAGAGGGTTACCAGACGATGACTATTTGGAGGGAATCATGAAAGGGTTCACCATTTGTCTGGCGGGTGCTCTCTTGTTTCCTTATACCGACAACATGGTGGAGGAAGACCAACCGAGTGCTATCTGCGGGATCTGGCATGGAAAGAGGGTGGGACCCGCTATCCTTGCCTACCTATATAATGGCCTTACTGCCTCGAGCCTGGGTAAGCCTCCTTTTGGTTGCGCACTTGTCCTGAATTGCTGGCTGGATTTACATTTCAAATTCGACCACCGCGAGGGAATGCCAACGGCTTCGAAGCTTTTCCAACAAAGCCCGCTTCATCACATAGCCGACGTGTTAGGCTTCGGTGGTACTGTAGTGAACCGCGTTCCGTGGCTGAAGAAACGTGAAGACTGGAGGTCCCACTTCCGCACCGTGACACAAAGCTTCTTCACTTGCGCACCGGCATGTTTGCTTTCGCTTGATCTCCTCATGAGGCCTTCTCCCAAAGTTGATCTTCAACTGATCGGCGCGACCGAGTTTGTCCTTTATAACGCGCATCGATGCTGCCTCCAGGTCGGCATTCCACGCCATTCGTTCCCACTACCGACTGGCATCGTTCCTTTGAAGAAGAGAGAGTTGGGTACTGAAGCGGATGCGAAGGAAGCGAAGGCCGTCAAAGCACCCTGGAAGACAAGTGTTGCGGGAAAGCCTTAGCGCATGTGGGGGAAGAATGCGAGCTGTGGAGAGCTTATGTGACCGAACTGGGGAAGTTAAGGCCTAAGGCGCCTAAACCCCTGATGTAGCCTATTCTGCTTCTCTGATGGAATAAAATCTGGCATGGATGTTTTGGACCCCCGTCCCCTTAATTATTATTATCTTTTTTTGTGGTTTTTCTTTTTCTTTATGTTTTTTCTTTTGTTTGGATTATATACATACTCTTATCTATCTTTTTTTTTCTTTTATTATATTTTTTTGAAAAAATTTTTTATTATGGGGGCGTCCAGGGGCCTGGATGCCCCTAATTTTTTATTTATAATTTTTTTTAGTTTTTTTAGTTTTGGGGGCGTCCAGGCGCGAGGACGCGTCTTAATCCTTGAATTCAAATTTAAAGCATCGGGTGGCCTTTCTTCTCCCGTGCCTTACCCGCAAACGAGCCCGCCTTCCGCCGAAACTCGCTTGTCCCCCTTTTCGTCTCCTTCCTCTCTTGATCAATGGAGTTCGGTGGTCTAGACCACGGCGAAGGTGGAGAGGGACGCGGGACCCCTCGTCCGAGGAGGGACGCACAAGAGCACGAAACGGCGTCCATGGAGAAGGAAGGGTCGCTTCGGGCCCCCGAGGGGCCCAATGGCGCGGAAGGAGGTGAACACGGCTCGGTGAGTGCTTGGTTTTCCCCCTCTTTGATCCATTTTGAGTTTTGAAGCAAGCCGTGCGAGGGGGGAAAGGGTTCGGCGAGTGTTGTACTCAAATGATGGACGTGTCCTAGACAGGGGACACGTTCTTTGTTATAATGCGAAGTCCTTCTTTCTTGGTGCAGGACATGGCGAGGACCCTGGGCCTGGCCGATGAGTGGGCGAGTGCAGACGAGCCGAGCCGCGTCAGGAAGGAGAGTCGCGGCAAGGCGAAGCTTGAAGATTGGCGCATACGTCTCCCTGGGCAGCAAGGGAGCGTACTGGTGCAGGATAGTGTCGACTTCCTGCGGTGGCAGAGAGAGAGTTATGCGGGGCTTCCCCAAGCCGGGGATACGCGCGATGTCGACAGGTCGCGTGCCCAATTAGCCGAGGTCAGGCGGCAGCTGGCCGCCACTCAACAGGAACTGTCGCTCTTGGTAAGCTAAGTGCTGCATTTTCTATTTTTAAATGTGGAGCTTAGCTGACGGTTGTTGTTTGTTCGTTCCAGCGTGCCCAGCAGACAGCGATGGGGGGAGTGGCTGGCGGCGCATCTTCCAGTTCCTCGGCCCCTTTTCTTGAGATTGCCTCCCTCCGGGAGCAACTTGCTGGTGCGGTGGCTCGGGCTGCCCGGGCGGAAGAGGAGCGTGATGCCTGGGTGGCGACTATAGCAGAGCTGCGACATCGCGGTGAGGAGAGACCTTCTCTAGACATCCTGAAGTTAAGGGTTCTTCTGCAGATGATGAGGAGAGAGGCAGAGAGAGAGAAAGCCGAGAGAAGGTCCGAGCGACAGCGGGATCAGACCGAGAGGAGGGCCTTGGAGGCCCAAGTGAGGGAGCTCCAGCTGGGCCTTCAGGCCATCGTGCAGAGACTAGGAGGGATGGAGACGCGCTACGAGAGAGCGCGAGAGTTCGGGGAGCGACTGCGCCAGTCTGGTCGCTTTGCCGCTAGTGGCTTCTTTGCCATGCCAGGGGAGGAGCAGCGAGTCATTGCTGTGGAGTCGACGCCACGAGGCGAGGCGGGTGCTACTGCACGGGGATCCCGGAGGCTTCTGAGGGACCCTCACCTCAGGGGAGAGGAGAGGGACGCCTAGAGGGATGAGCATGAAGATAATGGCAAGAGTTGGCGAGCTAGTGGACCCGCCACCTCTCTATGATTGTAGTGTTTATGACATCTTATGTAGAATTATGAATGGAGTGATTTGATTTTCTGCTGCTCGTTTGTTCTCTTGTGCGTTCCTTCTTCCCTACACTTCTTCTCCTTTGCACTGTTCCCATGTGATGGGTCTGTCGAGACTCCACCCCGAGCGGAGAATCGCGTCTTGTTGTGACCATTTTCCACAGGAATCTGCCGTCGAAGTCAATAATGACGGCCCTAGTCCCTTTTCCCGGATGTTGTGTCAAATTTTGCGGACGTCCTCCAAAACATGATAGGGTACCCCTAGACAACATAGGGTGCTAGTCGTCATATTCTTCGTCCAATCAATCACCCTGTGCGAGCGGTGAAGTGACACACGGGATCGCATGGCAGGTGCCTCATCGCGAGGGCTATCATTAACAGGTGATGGAGGCAATCTTGGCCTGCACTCCTTCCATTTCTATGAATTCGTGTCCCTTTTATCCTCCCAGGTATATCGAGAGCTAACTCGAGGAGCACAAGTTCTCACGGGAAAGGAGGAGTTCAAAATTCTGAGAGTTGGATGGAGGGCGAATCTTCCCACTCCTCGAAGAGAAGCAGATCCAGTGGTAGTAGTTCCATGAGGCTTTCGGACCTCGAAGGGCACTTCAGCGAAAGGGCCCAATCACAACTCGTAAGCTGAGCTTTCTTGCCCTTTTTTTCATTCTTTTTTCTTCCTTTCTTTCTGAGCAAACCTCCTCTCCATTCCCTGTATGCGTAGAGTGTGATGAAATCACAGATCTCATGGGAGTTGGTAGTGGCAGCATACCGAGGTCTCCCAGATTTTCAGAAGGCCAGCCTAGACGTGATGGGTTTTGGCACCTTTCTTCGGATCGAGCCGATCCAGCTCGACCTGGTCCTGATCCAAGCCTTGTGTGAGAGATGGGACCCAGTGAGTCGGGCATTCCTGATGCCCTGGGGGCACATGGTGCCCAGCTTGGAGGACGTGGTCCGGATCACAAGCCTGAAGGTGGAGGGCGAGGCAGTGACCGGGGTCACTTATGCGGATTACCGAGAAGGTGCCCGGAAGCTACTGGGTTTGGACCTAGATGGTCGGAAAAATAGGTCGGTAGCTAGGGCGTCCCTCATGGATGCGTTAGGGCTCACCGACACTCGTCGGCGGGACGATGAATCCTCAGAAGAGTTCATGGAAAGGATGGAAATAGGATGCCGTGCCGTGTACTGCACAGATTTCGGCAACTGGGAAAGATGCAACATAGGTTTGAGAAGATTTCTCCTCTTCCTTTTGGGGAGATTGGTACTGAGCTCGAAAGGGGACGGTATCCAATGTCGCTTCCTGGAGCTGCTGTCAGACCTTGAAAGAGTAGGATGCTACGCCTGGGGAGCTGCCATGCTGGCGCACTTGTTTGCAGGCCTGTTCCAAGAAGCGGATCGTGAGATGGCTGTGAGTGGTTTTACACCATTTATCCAGGTGTTTTTGATTTTGCTTGTTTTGTATATTTTTTTTGTGTTTTTGCAAGGTACTGATGACCTGCGCTGAGCAGCTGTGGAGCTATTATTACCTCCCCATGGGGAGAGCTCGGCATTGGCGACCCGCGATGGTGCCGCTAGCCAGGCGGTGGGAACCCATCATGAGTGCGGCACCCCTAACTTACCAACTGATGGTGCTAAGGCGGGAGCTACAGGAGTTCCCTGCAGCGATGGTAAACTGGAGACCCTACTCAGACATGGTCGATGCCGACCAGCCGTGGGTTCTAGCAAGTCGTGCCCGGTTCGGACGGGAATTGTGAATGCACTGCCTGAATGAAATCGAGCCGCTTCGGCTACGATTGGTTATGAGGACTTTGGGACTGGCTCAAGAATGGGTGGATTCAGCTGCGCCACCTCGCGTTGGGAGACAGACGCGAGGACCGGCGACCTGCATTGACTGGCGCGTGCGGTTCCCCGAACAGTATGAAGACTGGCAACGGGGTGGCACGATTGTAGAATCATAGGCACGGGATAGCGAGGATTACCTGCGTCTATACAAGACAAGGTACGTAGAGCGGTTCCAACCCCGGGGACTTGTGGAGGTAGATTTCCCCTTTTCTCTTTTCTTCTTTCTCCTTTTCTTGGTTTTCTGGTAAAAATGCTGACTCGTAAGGCTGCAGGATGTCCGGGATGCCATGATAGCGAATTTACGAACTCGCTTGGCAGAGATGGAGCAACAGTTGGGCGATGCCCGCGGAGCTACGAGTGCCTAGGTAGGTGTACAATGTGTTCCTCATTAAAACCCCAGATTCCATATGTTGGCTGCTAATTCACGCGGTCGTAGCATGCCCAGATTGGCGCGGCTTCACCAGCGATGGGAGTAGGTGGTGTCTCTTCCAGCTTGTGGATTCCCACCTCAGAACTCGACTTGCTTCATGAGCAACTTACTCACGCCACGCAGCGTGCTGCGGAGGCAGAAGGGATGCTCTGTATACAGGTAAAAGTTTCAGTGTTGAGTTCTCTTTGTTTACGCCTTATCGCGTATCTGAGATGGTACACTCGGCAGGAAAAGGAGACGGAAGAAGCGCTTGCCACGGCTGCGCAGAAGGAGACTAGGATAGCAGAACTGGAGAGGGAACTGCGGCGTCATCCTGATGACGACTCCTCTAGGGATGCCATGGAACTAAGGATCACTCTCCAGTTGGAGAGGGAAGACCGCGAGAGAGAACGTGCAGAGAAAGAAAGAGACGCAGAGAGAGAAAGAGCCAACAGATTGACTGAAAGGGAGGAACGAAGGGCCATGGAGGCCCAACTATTCAAACTCCGAATCAGTCTTGGTCTTGCTGAACAGTGGCTGAGAGATGGTGAGGAGCGCTACCGAAGAGCACGAGAGCGTGGCTTTTGTGTTGGTAGCTTCTCTGATGCTTCCGTGGATCAACGCCGGGGTGTGGGAATAGGAAGGGGAGTACAGAGCGGTAGGAGTACCGCTTTTCGTTGTTGGGTAGCACCTTTGAGAGCGTTGTGCCCGGAGAGTAGTGGGACGAGTAATGCAGAGAGAGAGGGCGGAACTTGATGTAATTTTTTTGGTTTTTTTGGAATAAAATACAAGGTTCGGTTTGTTTGTTTTTCACCTTTGCTTCTGTTGCCTGAATCCCTGCACACATCACTGAAACAAACAAATCAGAATTTCTGTTCTGACTTGGCCCCTTGCTCAATAAGCAAATGGTCACTGTGACTGTTCTTGATAACTGGTCAAGGGGCCAAGCCTTTATTTAACGAAGGCAAGGGAAAGATGCGGTGATGATAAATGCGACAGGCAAGCACATGAATGCAAGCGGTATTAAAAGTGAGATGCTGCACGCAAATGCAATCATGCAAAATTGATTTGTTTTCTTTTTTTATATTTGGCATTTTTTTTATTTTATCATAAAAAAGATTTTTTGTTTGCAAATATGTACATTTTCTCTTTTCTATTTTTTGTTATTTTTATCATTTCAATTTTTTTCTTGCTAACGCCTGGCAAGCACCCAAATGGCACCTAACCTACGTGAGACATGGGTTTCTTACTAACCTCCCAGGTATCCTAAGTGCACATCTAGGTTGATTTGGGCCTCTAGACCCCTCGAATGATGATCCCGCCGGCTAAGACTTACCCTGATGACAATACCGTCATGCCATACTTAGGCTCCCAGTCGCTTCCGACCATAGGGATTCACCCAAAAGATGTTTGAGGTAAATGATTTGCCCGACCCGGGTCTGTTTCCTCACAACTCTAGATGGTATATGATGGAACACCCTGGAACCCCAATGACCAACCGCGCGACGCTGACCCGGAATCAGACGCCGTCGCACCCATAGGTGACGCGCTTATACTGGCCTAAGCCCAAGGTTAAGCAAGAAGACATCAAGGTGGTAAATAGGGGTCTTGACCAGCCAGAAACACGGAGACTCCTTTGCAACGATAGCTTTTACTTTTCAAAGTAGGCAAGCATATGTGTATATTAAAATAAGGTCGCAGACCCTGGGCAGTTTTCACCCTTCAGAAACTCCATCGAACCTTCATCTTTAGAGGAAGAAGGAAGAGCGTGGGGGATAAACCTCCTGAGAGGATCGGCAAAACCGTTAACCCGGCGAGCGAATAAGGGCCCATTAACTCTTTCCTTTCGGACAACTTCGGACCAAATCTCGAGCGTTTACATTCCACGGCCCCTTTTGTGGATTCAGACTTTTACTTTGAGGGGTTCCGTTTATCGCAACAGGCACGGTCACGACCAGGCTCTTGATTTTGATTTTGTATTTCTTTTTGTGAGGGATATAGTCGTTTGACATTTGTGGGCTCCCTTTCGTATGCCTGCGGGGACACTGCCCTCTTCTCGTGCTCTGATCGATGCTCGAGGAAATGGATCCTACTCTTGCCTTTGGGGTTTGAGTTTCGGTTTCTCATGCTCAGCGTTTTAAGGGCGCCGACTGTCTCATTTGGTCGAAGAGAAAAGAATAAAGATTACAGCTTCCGGAGATCTTCTGGGTGGGTCCCCACCGTAGGTGATGCTACCGACTTTTTTTTTTGAATAAAATACATAAGTGAGCACATGTTAGCTTCCTTCGAGCGAGCATAGGCCGACGTGGCCGGAAAGGGATCTCCACGGTTCTGGCAAACCAAGACCCGGTGCCTACCAAGCCTTAATGGGCCCTATCCTAACATGAAGGTTAGATGTAGTGACTTGACTATATGGTGACCACCAGGCATTGGCATTTTGAATTTTCCATATTTTTAGTGGTTTTCAATATTTCTTTGTTTTTGATGTTTTCTATATTTTCATCATTTTTTTTGTTTTGTGCTAAGGGTAGTATTTCTTAAGATAAAGCCCATTCCAAGGGTGGGATAACTCGGTCCCTTCGGCGTTGACTAGCTTGTAGGCGTTGCCAGGGTACACGGCTTGAATTACAAATGGTCCTTCCCAATTGGGTTGGAGCTTAGAACGCGGACCTCCAGGTTTGACAAAAATTCTTTTTACGACCATCTCACCGACTTTGAATTTTCTCTCAACGACTTTCTTTTGGTAAAAGCGAGCGAGTCTATTTTGATACACACGCTCGTGTTCGGCAGCGGCCAGCCGCTTCTCATCCAAGAGTTCCAACTGGGCGAGGAGTGAATTACGACGATCGTCGAGGGGAAATTCCTCGTCCAATTGTACCCTGAGAGAAGGGATCAGAGTCTCGTACGGGACTACCGCTTCCATACCATAAGTAAGGGCAAATGGAGTCTGCCCGGTGGGGGTACGGATTGAAGTGCGATAGGCCCATAGGGCTTCGATAAGTTTTTCTGGCCAGTCTGAAAACTTACTAGACTCGCAGGTTTTTTTGATGATTTTGAGCAATGTTTTATTGGTGGCCTCCGCTTGGCCGTTACCTTGTGGGTAATAAGGTGATGAATGATGCAATGTAATTGCGAACCTTTTGCAGAGGTCCTGTAGGTCCTGAGAAATGAACTGTGGCCCATTGTCGGTGACGATCGTGCTTGGGACGTCGAATCTGGAGAGGATGTTCTTCATGATGAACTTGCAGACTGTTGACGCCTTGATTTCCGTGTAAGCTTCGGCTTCGGCCCATTTGGTGAAGTATTCCGTCGCAGTAAGGATGAAAGATTTCTGCTTGGTGAGGGAATTGGGATCACCTAGGGGACCAATGATGTCGAATGCCCACATGGAGAAAGGCCATGGGGAGGATATTGGATGAAGTGAGGAAGATGGTGAATGGATTTTATCGGCGTGAAGTTGACACTTGACACACCTACGGACATAGACAGCACAATCCTCTTCCATAGTGGGCCAATAAAAGCCTTGCCGAATGATCTTCTTGGCGAGCATCTGACTATTCACGTGGCCACCGCACACACCCGAGTGCGTCTCCTCGACACATTTCCAAACCTCATCGTCACCAAGACATCTTAACAGAACACCAGTAAGGCTCCTCCTATAGAGTAGACCTCCAACCAAAGTATATTTCTGAGCCACCCTTCTTATGACTTTCTTGTCCTCTGTGGTGGCCCCTTCAGGATAAGACTGATCTTGGCAGTATTTGACGATTTCATAGAACCATGGTTTCTCTTCATCAGCTAGTTCTTCTTCGGCCTCTGCCAACATGATCTCCCTCTTCTCAAGGATATCTTCCTGCAGGATCTTTCTTGCTATCCTGTCTTTGATATTTACGTAGGAAGCATCATCGATTGCAGGGGCGTGAAGTTTGTAGATGGAAATGGACTTAAACCATCTTCCTAGAGAGAACCTTATGGATGATGCCAACGAGGCGATGGCATCGGCGAGAATATTCTGATGACGAGGGACATGAACAAAGATCAGTTTTATGAATAGTTTGGCAAAGGCAGTAGTGAGTTCTTGGTATGGCTTGAGTTTGGGATCGCGAGTGCGATATTTAGTGAGCACCTGGCGAAGGATGAGTTGACTATCACCTACGACTCGCAACTCAGTGATACGAAAAGAATGGGCGAGTTCTAGGCCAGCTAGAAGGGCTTCATATTCGGCTATATTGTTGGTGACTGGAAATTTGAGCTGGTATGCCAATGGGAATGTGAGGCCTTCAGGCGACAGGAGGGCGATGCCGATTCCTCTCCCTTGAGAATTCAGAGCTCCATCAAAATATAGCATCCACATTGGCTCCTCTGATTGGTTGACGGACATTAGTTCCTCATCTGGAAACTCTGATTGGACGGGATCGAACTTGGGAAGAGGATGGTGAGCGAGATGCTCGGCTATGGCATAGTCTTTAATCGCCTTTTGTTGGATGTAGGTGATGTCGAACTGAGAGAGAAAACTTTTCCAGCGTGCTAGCCTATCCGTAAGGACGGATTTCTCCAGAAGGAATTTGATAGGATTCATTCGAGCAATCAAATGGACCTCATGAGCCAAGAAGTAGTGCTTCAATTTCTGCACTACCCAAACGAGGGCAGCACAGGTTTTCTCCATGACGGTGTACTTCTGCTCACAGGGATTGAGAAGTTTGGACAAGTAATAGGTTGCCCGTTCCTTGCCTTCTTCATCAGCTTGTGCGAGGACGGCTCCCACGGAGTCATCCAAGACTGAGACGTAAAGGATCAGAGGTTTTTCTGGTTTAGGTGGAATGAGAACGGGTGGACTAGCCAGATATTCCTTCAACCCTTCAAAAGCTTTCTGACATTTAGAATTCCAGTGGAATTCTACTCCTGGCTTGGTCAACTCGTAGAGAGGTCTACACCTTTGTGAATGTTGGGACACAAACCGACGAATAAACTGCAACCTCCCGATTAAACCTCGGACTTCCCTCAAATTTTTGGGATGCGACATATCCCTGATAGCCTTGGCTTTGTCGGGATCTATCTCGATCCCTCTCTTACTCACAATGAACCCCAGCAATTTACCCGACGACACACCAAACACACACTTTTTCGGGTTCATTTTCAATTGGAGCTCCCTTGACCTCTGCAAGACCTTAGCCAAAACTTCTGGATGTTCCATCCTGGTCCTTGATTTCACCAATAAGTCATCCACATACACTTCCAGATATATGTGCATCATGTCATGAAATATGGCCATCATCGCTCTTTGGTAAGTAGCTCCAGCATTCTTTAATCCGAACGGCATGACCACGTAACAATATGTTCCCCAAGGGGTAGTGAATGACGTCTTTTCCTGATCCTCTTCTGCCAAACAAATTTGATTATATCCTGAAAATCCATCCATGAATGAGAGGGTCTCATATTCTGCTGTGTTATCGATCAACACATCAATGTGAGGCATGGGAAAATCGTCCTTTGGACACGCGCGGTTAAGGTCCCGGAAGTCGATGGAAATCTTGACTTTCCCATCTTTTTTCATGACCGGGACAATGTTCGCCACCCATTGAGGATAAAGAACGACTCTAATGAACCTGACTTTGTGGAGCTTATCGACCTCTTCTTTCATTTTCAAAGCCATCTGAGGGTGGAAACGCCTTAACCTTTGTTTTACCGAGACGGACCCTGGTTTTAGGGTTAAACGGTGTTCGACCAAGGTTGAATCCAGACCCGACATATCCTCGTAGCTCCATGCGAACGTGTCCTTATATTCCTTGAGAACCTCAATTAATGTCTCTTCTTCAGAGGGTGGTAGGTTGTCACTTATGAGGATGATCTTAGGGTCTTCCTCAGTTCCCAAGTTGACTTCTTTGGTGGATTCTTCTACAGCGGTTGACGGCTCGTCGAATCTCCTCATTCCACTAGCGTATGCACCCGCCGCATCCTCATATTCTTCACCCTCATCTTCAGTGGGGCATTCTTCATTCGTGATCTCGTAGACTCCATACCCTTCATCAAATGCACAGTCGCCCTCACATTCTATTTCCGGTAGCCAGATGGGATTTTCTAGCAACTGGGGGATGGCAAGGAGGGCTTGACACCTGGAGGCTAAATCCAGAAGGAATCGACGAGGGATCTGCCTACCCTTGGATTTCTTCCTAGGTACTACCCTTGACCTATCATTCCTAGATTGACTGACATTATTTACAGAAGAAGAGGAAGACGAAGAGGATGGTGTAGAATGTACAGGAGAAGACCCCTCAGAGGAGGGGTAGAAAAGGTCACTCATCGGACCTTGGACGGGTGGTCCGCAAGGGGGGACGCACCCGTGGGAGATGTAGGAGGTTTCCTCAACGAAGATGTGTTGTTGGAGAGTTTGAAAATTGACATTTTTTTTTTCGTTTTCATTTTTGATGACAAAACAGTGAAAAGAAATTGGAGGAGAAAGAAAAGTGGTTATGGCTAGAGGATTGGGAGGCTCGTAGAGCAGATCATGATTGAAAGCCTGGTGCGGGTTGAGAAGCCCGCGTAGGTATGTAAGCAGAGAAGGGGACCTGGGAAGATCATCAGACAATTGTCTGGCCCAGGAAGAAGATATCAGCAAAGGCTGAGACGAGTGGATGGAGAAGATGGCGGCTAATGAGCCGTCGACGGCAATGTTGAGGACGGATGAAGGTCCGTTGATGACAGGGTCCTTCTGGCGAGGACGAGGATAGTTTGGAACCTTGGCAAGAGTGGTAATATTCTCGGGTATTCCAGAGATCAATGGCGGTCCTTCAAGCTGCGGAGACGAGAACATCATTTCCAGTGCAATGGAAATGTCCCGTATGTCGAACTATTTGTTCCACTCGCATTCCGGATCTTTGATCACTACAAGAAAAAGTGGCTATAGCGACCGCATTAGCGACCGCTTTAATCGGTCGCTAGTCGGTCCCAAATAGAGACCAATTCGGCGACCGAAATAATCGGTCGCACATCTGAGACCGATTGGCGACCGAACTAAATTCGGTCGCCAATCGGTCGCTGATCCCGTTATACTCCCCCCTGCGACCCCCGCCCGCCCGAGCCCCTCCCCGCCCGAGCCCTCCCTCCCGCCCTCCACCCTCCCGCCCGAGCCCCCGCCCGAGCCCCCTTCCCCTGCGGCCCCCTCCCCCTGCGGCCCCCTCTCCGCCCTAGCCCCCCCTCCACCCTCCCGCCCGAGCCCCCGCCCGAGCCCCCTTCCCCTGCGGCCCCCTCCCCCTGCGGCCCCCTCTCCGCCCTAGCCCCCCTCCTCCGCCGGAGTCCCCCCTTCCCCTGCGGCCTCCCGCCCGAGCCCCCCTCCGCCGGAGCCCCCCCTCCCCCTGCGGCCTCCCGCCCGAGCCCCCCTCCTCCGCCCGAGCCCCCCTCCCCGTGCGGCCTCCCGCCCGAGGCCCCCTCCGCCGGAGCCCCCCTCCGCGCCGCTCGCCTCGCCGTCGTCGCCGCGCCGCTCGCCTCGCCGTCGCCGCTCGCCGTCGCCGTCGTCGCCGGCTTCCTCTCTCTCACACACAGGTACCTCTCTCTCTCTCTCTCTCTCTCTCTCTCTCTCTCTCTCTCTCTCTCTCTCTCTCTCTCTCTCCAACCCGCCGCGGCCCCCCCACAGGTACCCCTCTCTCTCTCTCTCTCTCTCTCTCTCTCTCTCTCTCTCTCTCCAACCCGCCGCTGCCCTCTCTCTCTCTCTCTCTCTCCAACCCGCCGCTGCCCCCCCCAAGGTACCTCTCTCTCTCTCTCTCTCTCTCTCTCTCTCTCCAACCCGCCGCGGCCCCCCCCCCCACAGGTATCTCTCTCTCTCTCTCTCTCTCTCTCCAACCCGCCCCCCCACAGGTACCCCTCTCTCTCTCTCTCTCTCTCTCTCTCTCTCTCCAACCCGCCGCGGCCCCCCCCCCACAGGTACCTCTCTCTCTCTCTCTCTCTCTCTCTCTCCAACCCGCCCCCCCCACAGGTACCCCTCTCTCTCTCTCTCTCTCTCTCTCTCTCTCTCTCTCTCTCTCTCTCTCTCTCTCTCCAACCCGCCGCGGCCCCCCCACCCCAACCCCCTGCAGGGAATTTAATGTGAAAATTTTGTTTAGGCCATGCTAATTTTTTGTTTAGGGCATTTCATAGTCCATGTTATTGTTAATATGATAGAATATTATTTTGTGCACTTTTCAGGTGTTTGGGTGCTTTATATTGCCTTTATTAACAGTCATATGGACCTTCCATTTTTTGTAGTAAAATACCAGTGCATGTAAATAGTCATTTTTGTGTGTTAGCATGATAATATATTCACAAACATGTGTTGTATTTGGATTGGCCTCACCTCTCCTTTCCTAATGATTAGTGTAAGGTTTTTAAGGGTTTAGTGTTTAGTGTTTAAGGTTTAGGGTTTTAGATTTAGGTTTTAGGTACTAGATTTAGGTTTTACTCTTTTAAGGTTTAGGATTTTTAGGGTTTAAGGTGTTTAGGGCTTTTAGGGTTTAGGGTTTAGGATTTTAAGCTTTATGGTTTAGGGTTTGGGGCTTTAGGGTTAGGATTTAAGGGTTAGGTGTTAGGGTTTAGGAAGGGTTTCAGGGCTACAGGTTTTTGGACTTCGATTTTAAGTGTGGGTTTTTCGGTTTACGGTTGCTAGGCTTAGGGTTGAGGGGCTGTTTAGTGTTTAAGGTTTAAGGGCTTACGGTTTTAAGATTTAAAGTTTAAGGTTTGACAGTTTTGAGGTTTAGTAGTTTATGTATTAGGGGTGGGGTAAGGGGTTCAATGTGGGTTTAGGATTTTAGTGTTTTAAATTTTATGGTTTTTAATTATTTTAGGGTTTTACAGTTTAGGGGGTTATGAGTTTATTTTTTTATGTTTAGGGTTTAACATATAGGGTTAGGGTTTAAGGTTTAGGGTTATTTAGGGTTTAGGTTTTTGGGTTTAGGGTTAGTTGTTTGGTGTTTAGGTTTGTTTGCATTTTATATTTGGCATATGAGTTTAGGGTTTTGGATTTAGCATTTGGGGTTTTTGGTTTAGCGGTTAGGGGGGTGGATTACGGTTTTGAGAGTTTAGGCTTTAGGGGTTTTTGGTTTAGTGGGTCTAGTTTCTAAGGATTTTAGGTTTTAGGGTTTAGGGTTTTTCATGTTTTTAGGGTTTATAGTTATTACAATTTAGGATTTTTAGGGTTTAGGGTTTTTCGAGTTTTTATGGTTTATAGATATTATGGTTTCATATTTTTAAGGTTTAGGGTTTAGGGTTTAAGGTTTTCAAGATTTATGGTTTAATGTTTTGAGTTTAGGGTTTAATGTTTTTAAGGTTTAAGGTTCTTGGGGCTTTTAGGGTTTTACATATAGGTTTACATTTTTGGGTTTCTTTTATTTAGGGTTTGATGTTATTAGTGATTTTAGGGTTTATGATTTTAAATTTATGGTTTATGGTTTAGAGTTTATAGTATTAAGATTTTTGATTTTTAGGTTTAGGAGTTTTAGGGTTTAAGGTTTAGGATTTAGGGTTTTTCAGATTTAGTCTTTTATGTTTGTGGTTTTTAAGGATTTTAGAGTTTCTAGTTTTAGGGGTAACTCAAGATTTAGGGTTTTAAGGTTTAGGGTTTGGGATTTTTAGTTTGAGGGTTTGGGGTTTAGCAATCGGTGGTTTAGCAGTTTAGGAGTTTAAGGGATCGTAGTGGGGTTAGGGGTTAGGGGAGGGTTTAAGATTTATAATTTTTAAGGGTTTTATGGTTTTATGATTTAGGGGGTTCGGGGTCTGCAGTTTAGTGTTTTTAGGGGTTTTAGGGCTTACGTTTTTTTTTCTATAGGGTTTACAATTTTTACGGGTTTAGGGTTTAAGGTTTAGGGATTTGGGAATAGGTTTAGGTTTTAGGATTTTAGATTTAGGTTTGAGCAAATCGCTCAAAAGTGCAATTTGCAAATGCACTTGGTTTATAATCAAAGCCGTCGGGGTCCGGGGGTCCAGAATGTGAAATACTGATCCGATCGGCATTCCGATCATTCCAACACAACCTGGGAGGTAGACGTGACTTGTCAGAGCTGACGGATTCTAAATCGGACATCCGGTTTGAGCCCGACGCTCAAAAGTGCAATTTGCAAATGCACTTGGTTTATAATCAAAGCCGTCGGGGTCCGGGGGTCGAGAATGTGAAATACTGATCCGATCGGCATTCCGATCATTCCAACACGACCTGGGAGGTAGACGTGACTTGTAGAAACTGACGGAGTCCAAATCGGACATCCGGTTTGAGCCCGACGCTCAAAAGTGCAATTTGCAAATGCACTTGGTTTATAATCAAAGCCGTCGGGGTCCGGGGGTCGAGAATGTGAAATATTGATCCGATCGGCATTCCGATCATTCCAACACGACCTGGGAGGTAGACGTGACTTGTAGAAACTGACGGAGTCCAAATCGGACATCCGGTTTGAGCAAATCGCTCAAAAGTGCAATTTGCAAATGCACTTGGTTTATAATCAAAGCCGTCGGGGTCCGGGGGTCGAGAATGTGAAATACTGATCCGATCGACATTCCGATCATTCCAACACGACCTGGGAGGTAGACGTGACTTGTAGAAACTGACGGAGTCCAATTTGGACTACCGGTTTGAGCAAATCGCTCAAAAGTGCAATTTGCAAATGCACTTGGTTTATAATCAAAGCCGTCGGGGTCCGGGGGTCCAGAATGTGAAATACTGATCCGATCGGCATTCCGATCATTCCAACACAACCTGGGAGGTAGACGTGACTTGTCAGAGCTGACGGATTCTAAATCGGACATCCGGTTTGAGCCCGACGCTCAAAAGTGCAATTTGCAAATGCACTTGGTTTATAATCAAAGCCGTCGGGGTCCGGGGGTCGAGAATGTGAAATACTGATCCGATCGGCATTCCGATCATTCCAACACGACCTGGGAGGTAGACGTGACTTGTAGAAACTGACGGAGTCCAAATCGGACATCCGGTTTGAGCCCGACGCTCAAAAGTGCAATTTGCAAATGCACTTGGTTTATAATCAAAGCCGTCGGGGTCCGGGGGTCCAGAATGTGAAATACTGATCCGATCGGCATTCCGATCATTCCAACACGACCTGGGAGGTAGACGTGACTTGTAGAAACTGACGGAGTCCAATTTGGACTACCGGTTTGAGCAAATCGCTCAAAAGTGCAATTTGCAAATGCACTTGGTTTATAATCAAAGCCGTCGGGGTCCGGGGGTCCAGAATGTGAAATACTGATCCGATCGGCATTCCGATCATTCCAACACGACCATGGAGGTAGACGTGACTTGTCAGAGCTGACGGATTCTAAATCGGACTACCGGTTTGAGCAAATCGCTCAAAAGTGCAATTTGCAAATGCACTTGGTTTATAATCAAAGCCGTCGGGGTCCGGGGGTCCAGAATGTGAAATACTGATCCGATCGGCATTCCGATCATTCCAACACGACCTGGGAGGTAGACGTGACTTGTCAGAGCTGACGGATTCTAAATCGGACTACCGGTTTGAGCAAATAGCTCAAAAGTGCAATTTGCAAATGCACTTGGTTTATAATCAAAGCCGTCGGGGTCCGGGGGTCCAGAATGTGAAATACTGATCCGATCGGCATTCCGATCATTCCAACACAACCTGGGAGGTAGACGTGACTTGTCAGAGCTGACGGATTCTAAATCGGACATCCGGTTTGAGCCCGACGCTCAAAAGTGCAATTTGCAAATGCACTTGGTTTATAATCAAAGCCGTCGGGGTCCGGGGGTCCAGAATGTGAAATACTGATCCGATCGGCATTCCGATCATTCCAACACGACCTGGGAGGTAGACGTGACTTGTCAGAGCTGACGGATTCTAAATCGGACTACCGGTTTGAGCAAATCGCTCAAAAGTGCAATTTGCAAATGCACTTGGTTTATAATCAAAGCCGTCGGGGTCCGGGGGTCCAGAATGTGAAATACTGATCCGATCGGCATTCCGATCATTCCAACACAACCTGGGAGGTAGACGTGACTTGTCAGAGCTGACGGATTCTAAATCGGACATCCGGTTTGAGCCCGACGCTCAAAAGTGCAATTTGCAAATGCACTTGGTTTATAATCAAAGCCGTCGGGGTCCGGGGGTCCAGAATGTGAAATACTGATCCGATCGGCATTCCGATCATTCCAACACGACCTGGGAGGTAGACGTGACTTGTGAGAGCTGACGGATTCTAAATCGGACTACCGATTTGAGCAAAACGTTTAAAATTATCATTCGTCAATTTCACTTCAATGAAAAACATCTTGCTTTTAATTTTCAAGAATAATTGATTTCTTTATTAAAGAATTGATTTTAATTTTTTTAAATGATATACAGGATCATCCGTCGCGAGATGTTGGACGAGACGACGACCAGGATGACACATATGCGGAGGATTTGTGATTTCATTTTAGTTATTTGTATGTTGCCATTTTATTATGGATGTATGATTAATTTGTGTGTTTGTATGTGATGAATTTGAAATTTGTGGAGATTATGAGTTGTGTAGTTGATTTATATGTTTTTATGAAATTGTTATGTAACAGGTTATTTATTTTATTAAATTGTTATTTATCAGGTGATTTATAGTAGCTTTATATTAATTTTTGAAAAAAAAAATTTTTAATTAGCGACCGCATGGAGACCGAATAGCGACCGAAGTTATTACTTATTTTATGAAAATATTAACTTAGGCGACCGCATAGCGACCGAATAGAGACCATATATTATTTCTTTTATCAAATTATATTATTTATAGTCGTTTATATAATTTTTTTTTAAAAAAATACTACAAAATTGGCGACGGAATGGAGACCGAATGGAGACCGAATAGAGACCGATTGACTCTGGGACCGTTCTTGCGACCGAGTTATATCGGTCTCTATGAACGACTGATTCGGCGACCGAAGTTATTCGGTCGCCATCAGCGACCGTATCCGCGACCGACTTATGTCGGTCGCGATTTAGCGACTATTATATAGCGACCGAAATATTCGGTCGCTAAGTGGTGTCTGTTCGGTCGCTATTGGATTTTGCGACCGAAGAACGACTGAATAGAGACCGAATATGTCGGTCGCTATTCGCGAACTTTCTTGTGGTGGATCTTGCCTCTTTTGGTGATCCTCAGACATTTTTCAGCCAAATATACAGCATGTGATCTCCCATATGCTTCTCGTGGGTAATCTCCCATCTGAACAACGGGCCCTCTGTTGAAGTGGTTTGATAGAGTCCATGTGAGGGGCTTCCAATCCGCCTCGAACGGTCCTTTCAAGCCTAGGCCAAACCTGCGGTTCGGCCTAATTTCCTTTGGCGGTTTGAGCATACCCTGTAATTGTGCGCCCAGACCTTTACCCTGTTGATAGCCGATGTTCCTCATAATCTCCCAACCTTTGGAGTGAAAAGGGAGATATGATGTTGCGGTTGTCCTGACCGGCTCCTTTGGTGCTAGTGGAACGTGAGATAGATCATGCACGTCCAACAATGACAATATGGGGCGATGAGATGGCCACACAGAGGGCAGAGAGGTGTTGATAGCATCCACTGTGTGAAGGACAGGTGTACTGACCACTTTAATAATCCTCCCATTGTAAGGAAACTTCAGGCACTGATGGTTGGTGGAAGGCACAGCGTCCATGGCTTCGATGTAAGGGCGACCCAGTATAGCCTTGAATGTGGGGTCCATGTCGAGGACATGGAATTCCGTGGGAATTGACATGGGGCCTAGTTCTGTCTTCAGAATAATCATCCCCTGTGGCGGCCTTTTGCTATTGTCATAAGCCGTGACCGTGATCGAGGAAGGTCTTATTTGTTCCTCGTTGACCCCACACAACTGAAGGGTGTCCATGGAGATCACATTTATGGACGCACCCGTGTCCACAAGACACGGGTTTATGGATACCCCATTAATTTTTATTGAAATGCACAGTGCATATTTTCGAGCTTCCTTGGGAGCGAGCTCGTAGTTGTGGAACATGATGGCCGGTTGTGTGTCCGTTGGGGTCAGGATGGTAGAGATCTTTTCTACAGGGAGGTCCTCATTCACCATGACCCTTTGAAGGTACTCCATTAAGGCTGCCTGGTGAGATGTGGATCTTTGAAGTAGCTCCAGGATGGAGATCCGAGCAGGCGTCTTGTCCAAGTGTTTCAATAGATCATACTGTGTTCTAGGGATAGCCCTTTCTGGTTGTTCTCCATCATCCTTCTCTGGCTGAGATTGCTCAGGATTCTGACTGTTGTGGGGGAAAACCTTGTGAAAAATCCTTCCACTCCGGAGCACCATTGCCTGCGGCTTTTGTACCTCTGTGGGGGTAGCAGTGGGTTTTAACAGGGATTTGAGGGGTAGTGGTGGAGGAATGGTTGATGAAGCAGGGGTGATGACGGGAGCAGGGATTCTGATGAGGGGTTTGTTAGGTAGAGGCATGGTGGAGGTAGAGGGGATATCACGCGGATTATGAAGGATAAGGGGTCTGGAAGGTGGAGGTGGAGACGAAGTAGAAGTGGGTAGGGCTTGAAGCGGGCAATGATTTTGAGGTGGGTGATGGGTAATGAGTGGTTTTGAAGGCATTAGTGGTGATACGGTGGAGAAAGACAGGGTTATGTATGGTTGACGGATGATAAGGGGTTTAGAAGGCGTAGGGGTAAATGTGGTGGAGGTGGATGGTAAAGTGGGGGAGTGGGAGAAGATGAGAGGGTGTGAAGGCGTAGTGGAGAGTGTCGGTTGATAGGGGATCAGGGTACGGATGAGAGGGCGTAATGGTAGTGGAAATGGTGAAGGTGATACTGACGCGGGTTGATGAGAGAGAGGTGCTACCCGGGCAAGGCAAGGGTGTTGCGTGATGATAGGATTGGCGGTAGAAAGAATGGAGGTACTTTCCTGGTGCCACACCTGCTCTCGCCCGACTTCCGGGAAGGAGGAGATGGGGTTAACCTGATGATTGGGCTGTTGGTGCTCCGGTAATGGATTCTGGATTATGCCCATGTCGGGCTGTTGTTGTGGGGCCTGCTGAGGCTGTTGTTGTTGTTGTGGTTGCTGCTGCTGCTGCTATTGTAACTGCTGATGTGGCCTATGAGGAGGTCTCCTAGCCTTAAGAGCGGCGACGTATCATCTCATTTCATCCCAATCTATTTGATGTTCATCATTCATATTGTGGATGTAATCTTTGAAATGGAAGCAGTAATCTACTGTGTGTCCTGGCTGCCTGTGGTAGACGCAGTATTTGGAGGTATCAACATTTGGGGGCCACACAGGCCTTTCTCTGGGTAGGGCGAGTTGGTTTGATGCCATGAGGGCATTAAAAATGTCTGCTAAGGTTTCTGGCAATGGTGGATAGTAGGCTCTCTTGGGACCGAGCGGCCTCCTTTGTTGCTGTTGGGGACCATAGTTCCCCGGGGGTGGAACTTGGTTGTACTAAAGCGGTGGTTGTTGTTGCTGAGGTTGTGGTTGTTGTTGCTGGGGTTGACGTAATGGAGGCATATTATCCTGGGGTGGATTATTTTGGGGTGGAGGACGAAGAGGGAAAGGACCTGGTTGGAGGGGAAGTCGGGACGTTTGTGGAGGCCTTGGGTTGACTGCATAGTTGGCATTGTTGACCGCACCCACTTGCTCATTTGTCACGACCCCTTCTGTGGCTCCGCCCGGGACACCAGCGCCTGTCTTTCTGACCACTTTGGGCTTCGGTGACTCAAACATGTTCATAATGGGGGAGTCTTTTAACTGGGTTTGGATGTACCGGGCCCTTTCATAGAGTTCCTCCATTGTAGTAAGTTTATTCATGGCCAGGACATGTCTGAACTGTGGGGTTGCATTAGACACAATCATCTTCACTTGTTCGGGCTCGGAGAGGGTATCCCTTATTCTTTCCGCCAGAGACCTCCATCTATCAGCATAGCGGACAAAATCCTCATCAGGCTTCATCTTTTCGGCCACTAGGTCGGTAATGGAGAGTGAGGGACCGACCCTATCCCTATATTTCTGCAAGAACCTTCTCTGGACTATTTCAAAATTCTCGGCCTCGCGGGGCTCCAAAGAATAGAACCACTCTAGCGTGGGACCATCCAATGATCTCCGAAAGAGGTATGCCAAGGACCTCTAATCGTTTTGCCAATAGGAGGATTCATACATGAAATCCTTGAGGTGAATGAAGGGGTTGCCGGTACCATTTTATCTGCGGTACGTGGGCATTTCGGAGGGAGGAAGATGAATGACGGGAAGGATTGGCAAAGCAACCTCCGGGGTGGCTTTCACGTCCACCATCCTTCTCAGATTTTGAAACTGCTCATCCATGCGATTGAACCTATTGAGGAGCGATTGGGCGAGCTCCTCTAGAGGTGAAGGTGGCACTTGCCACTGGGGGAGAAACTGTCTCCTGGAGACTTGAGGGGGGAACCCGGAATGAGAGGGAGCTGTCGGACCGCCGACAGTTGGCCCTGGCTGAAGCGGTGTGTGGGGAACAACGGGAGTTTGAGATTGTGACGGGAACTGGAATGAGGGTGGTTGTTGGCTCGCTTGTCCTTGAAGCGAGGGAGACTAGATGGCTTGCGCCAATGAAGGAGATGGAATGGCCTGCACGGACTCTTGGAGAGGTGCGATGGCCGGAGTTGATTCCTGGGGCGTGGGGGAAATAGATTTCCTCTTCAGAATGGCCTGGAAGGCCCGGAGCTGTTCAGAGGTAAGCTCCGTGTTGGCGAGGATGCCCAGTAAGGAAGAGATATCATGTGGTGGGGACGTGTCCCCGGTAATAACCTGCACCTCATGCGAGGGCTCATGAGAAGGACCCGAGTCCATAGCATAGACTCGCGGGTCGGCTGAAAAACCACGACTAGGGTGGTTCTCCTCAATGGACTCGTGAGCCATGCTCACAGTTTTCCCAGAACGCAAAAACATACACTAGCAAGCATGTAGCAGAGATTATCAAACAAGTGGATGCCTTTACGCCTTTTTTGTGTTTTGATTTTGATGATTTTTGTCACGCCCCGAGCGCGGAAGATTACCCGGAGGCGTGACGCGTCTATATAGATCGTGTCAATCTTGTAAATATCAGAGTGCGCAAATAACTAAGATTTAACTCGAAGTTAATACAATTAGGATGAGCTGACAATTAATACAACTAACCCAATGACAATTACATACATATCCAAGTCCAACTACTAGGCTTCAAGCCCTTATTACAATTATTGGACTAATACAGCTGACGTCTGACATAACTTGATATGACTGACATAAATGAAATTACAATAACACCATTTACACAAGCACAATTTACAAGATAACAAGATAACTCTATTTTTACACTCATCACTCCGACTCATTCCCTCCCGAGTTCTGGCTGATATCTGAATTTCCTGGAAAGGTTAGAAAACAACTAGATGAGCGAATCGCTCAGTAGGATTTACATCTCAAATTTTAACATGCTTTAAGTGAATTACACATTCATTTAATGTACGTAACCTATGCATGCAGACAGATAGATATCAAAGAATTGTAAAATCGACGGGAGTAGAAAGTGAGAGTATAGATTTCACAATTTCAAGCAGCAGTGGCAAGTGATAGTAAATGATGTCAAGTCAGTGATAACTGAATAGCAACATGTTATTCAAGCTAGTAACTGAGTAGAAACATGTTATTCAAGCTAGCAATAGTAAGCAAAGTAGTTTCAAGTATGTATAACTGGAATTGGCTATTTATAATGCATTCAAGTAAGCACTTTTACCCTTTTGCGGATCTCAAGTCAATCAATCAAGTAATATCATGAGAATGAGTGGAATGTCTAAAGTCTAGCAAGCAAGTACTTCGGTGCAATGCCAAACACCGTGGTCAATAAACTCCCATGGGCACAAGTACCTTCGGGTGCTCCCCCCAGGACCAGACCGGGCCCTATATGCACAGCATTCATCATGTATGTTGACATCCACTCTCATTTATAGCCAATATGGAATTTCAAGGTTTGACCAGTATGATATATAAGGTGGAATTATGGAATGGAATCCAAGGGCGCATTGATGTGTAGGGATGAACTAGGAGTGGAAACCAGTAACGTTTGATACACGGAAAAACTAGATAAGAGAGGTGCCTTATAGGCCACCTGACAATTTTGGAAATGACACCCTCACTGTGGGATGCCCTTCCTGGGAATTATACAGGGTTCAGAGGACCCTGTCAGGAGTTAAAATCACCTCTCCGACTGCCATCTGTCAGTGGAGATGGCAAAAGTGAAAGCCTAATGATCACGTTAACGTAATGAGCTAGCTGGGTCGACTCAATAGTCCATCGCGTCAACTCATCAGTTCATCGCGTCAACCCATCAGTTCACAGCGTCAACGCAGTGAACAGACAAGGTCGACCCTGTCAACAGGCAGGGTCACTGCGTCGACCCTGTCAACAGGCTACGTCGACTCATCAGTTCATCGCGTCAACGCGATGAACTGGCAGGGTCGACTCATCAGTTCATCGCGTCAACGCGATGAATTGGCAGGGTCGATACTTTCTTTTGTTTCCCAGTTTTCATGCCCTTTCAATCCTCTTTTCACTCTGAGTTCTTCACAAAAGTTCTTCTTCTCTTATAGATGTAGATTTTATTCTTCTACCATGACCTCCAATTCTTCTTAGTTTTTAAGTTATAATTAATTTTCTAAGGTTCTATTTTTTTTTACTCAGTAACTGTTCACATATGCCTATAGATCTCGGTTTTTCACATTTTTCACCTTCTTCCTCTCATTTTCTCTCTCTGCACTCTTCATAAAACTTCTTTCTAACATTCCAATCTACGATTTTCTCTTCTATCATGTACTCTCATTCTCTCTAGATTCTTCGTTATTCTCCTTCTTAGAACCCCCCCTATTTTTAATATAATTTCTTGGTCTTTTTCAACTTGGTCTCTTTTCCACATTTTTCATCCTCTTGACTACAATTTCTTCTTTCACTATTTCAGGTTTTAGTTTCACAGAAATTGACATAATGACAGGCCCTTTACTAAAGCATGAACTATATCAAATATAGATACTAGCTACTACATGCTAATCATCTCAGATTTAAGCCAACATATGTTAATCATTCTAGATATGATACTAATACTTGCTAATTCTTCTGGGTATAAAGTTAATACATGCTAATTATCTTAGGTATGAAGTTAATATATGCTAATCATCCTAGATTTAAGCCAATACATGGTAATCATTCTAGATATGAGACTAATGCTTGCTAATGCTTGCTAATTATTTTCGGTATAAGGCTAATACATGCTAATCATTTCAGATTTAAGCCAACACATGTTAATCATCCAAGATATGACACTAATACTTGCTAATACTTGCTAATTATTCTGGGTATAAAGTTAATACATGCTAATTATCTTAGGTATGAAGTCAATATATGCTAATCATCCTAGATTTAAGCCAATACATGTTAATCATTCTAGATATGAGACTAATGCTTGCTAATACTTGCTAATTATTTTCGGTATAAGGCTAATACATGCTAATCATTTCAGATTTAAGCCAACACATGTTAATCATCCTAGATATGACACTAATACTTGCTAATACTTGCTAATTATTCTGGGTATAAAGTTAATACATGCTAATTATCTTAGGTATGAAGTTAATATATGCTAATCATCCTAGATTTAAGCCAACACATGCTTTATAAACACTAAACATCGCATGGAAATGAGCCTAATACTAAAGGCCTAGACTAATCATCCTAGATTAGCTACTAATTTAGTTAAAAGTTGAGAACACCTACCTCTGTGAAGTTCGTAGCAGCAGACCCCTTCTAGCAGAGCTTTGCCCCAACCTTTAGCTAAGCTAGAATGGGAATGGGGTAGCAAAAGGGGATGTTATAGGGTCTAGTATGAACGGATAGGGGACAAGATCTGAAATAATGAGTCTTTACAGCTTGCACAGGCTGGAGAGATAAGAGATAGGCTGGAGAGATAAGAGACAATTGTTTGGACATATAACCCATGGCCCAATTCGTAAGTGCAAGATTAGCTTATAACATATAATTATTTGGCAAAAAGGGTAGATACATGGTGGATGCTAGGATTTGAACCCTGGTCATTGGGTTGAAAGGCAAGTCACTTAACCAACTACACTAGGAAGCCACTTGTTAAGTGAATAACCTTTACATAACATAACAGGGTCGACTCATCAGTTCATGTGAACAGTACTGCGTCAACCCTTCCAATAGACAGGGTCGACTCATCAATTCATGTGAACAGTACTGCGTCAACCCTTCCAACAGGCAGGGTCGACTCATCAGTTCATGTGAACAGTACTGCGTCAACCCTTCCAACTGGCAGGGTCGACTCATCAGTTTATGTGAACAGTACTGCGTCAACCCTTCCAACAGGCAGGGTCGACTCATCAGTTCATGTGAACAGTACTGCGTCAACGCGATGAACAGTACTGCGTCAACGCGGTGAACTGGCAGGGTCGACTCATCAGTTCATTTCCAGTTCACAGGGTTGACTCATCAGTTCATCGCGTCAACGCGATGAACAGTACTGCGTCAACGCGGTGAACTGGCAGGGTCGACTCTGCAGTTCAAATCTGCTCAAAATGGTTTAAGGTATTAATCTTTACATATGATAACTTCGTTTCCACTTCTTACATAAACTTCCTAAAGAGTTTATTTAATTTTTTTTGTGGCAAATATTAATAATAATAAATTTTTTTTTTCATTTTTTTTAAAGGGTGCTACAATTTTTTTGTGTTTTTAGCGAGATCCGAAGTTCACACAAAATAGGGACCCTAGTTTATTTTTGTTTCACCGCCGTGTCAGCTAGGGTCTCTCGTCTCACCATGAATGAAATGACTAACTCCGGGGAACTTCAATGGTACAACCAGCCCAGTGAACGAAGAGGAGATTCTTCAATGTCGGGGACTTACGGAGGTCCCAGTGTAGGAGATTCTAGTCCGTTGAGAGAAATTCCTAAACGGAGAGTCCTTCCTTCACCGGGACAGGGTGATCCTCAAAAAAATGAAAAAAGGATAGAAAAGAGGGATGGATGCATGCAATGAAATGCTGACAGAGATATGGAGTGGGAAAACAACAGAAATAACAGACATATAATAAACAAACAACCAATCACAACTGACAGTGCTGCCGTGAGCACAA
Source organism: Amorphophallus konjac (assembly GCA_022559845.1). NCBI lineage: Eukaryota > Viridiplantae > Streptophyta > Magnoliopsida > Alismatales > Araceae > Amorphophallus > Amorphophallus konjac. The sequence continues at coordinate 18,504,102 of CM040117.1, read as the reverse complement.
CGGGGGCGCGCGCGGGCGCCAAGGTGGAGAGGCACGGATGGTGCCGAACTTGCAAGGGTAGTCGAAAGGAAGCAGTAGAAGTCCCACCGTGATCGCCAATCTGTGAGCGACGTCACGCGGTTCGGGGAGCGAAGAAGACGCGGAGAGCGCGGGCTCCTCTTTGGTTTGCTGCAACACAGAAATAAGAGAAGAGGGAAGGGGCCACCATGGGAGATTGCTCCGGCGGGGCGACCGAGACAAATGTAATATAGCAAGATATGGGGGTTAAACGGCCATAGCGGGAAGTGACTCGCCGCGGCCTCGGGGGGACGGGAATGGTGCAGAAATTAAATAGCAAGAATTGAAACGGCCATTGGGGAAGTGACTCGCCGCGGCCTCGAGAGTATGAGCAGATAAGAATATAGCAAAATATAAAGAGAATATAAGAGCGGGAATTTAAACGGCCATTGGGGAAGTGACTCACCGCGGCCTCGAGAATATGAATAGATAAGAATATAACATATAAGAACGGGAATTTAAACGGCCATTGGGGAAGTGACTCGCCGCGGCCTTGAGAATATGAATAGATAAGAATATAACATATAAGAACGGGAATTTAAACGGCCATTGGGGAAGTGACTCGCCGCGGCCTCGAGAATATGAGCAGAATATAACAGAATATAAAGAGAATATAAGAACGGGAATTTAAACGGCCATTGGGGAAATTACTCGCCGCGGCCTCGAGAACAAGATGTGATCGCCAGGGGCCAAAAGACCCCAAAATAAAGAAAGTGATCGCGCCTACCTCAAGAGCGAGAGATGGCGGGTTGCTTCTTCCTCCCCCTTCAGCCGGCCGACGGAGAGGGCTTTCCTTGGTTACCCTTGCAAAATAGTAGACAATAAACGAACGGAATTAGAAAATGGCAGTGTAGTAACAATTCCTTGCAATAAAAGTAACGAGATCGTGACCTGACACACACCTGGTTGGTGTGATTTTAAACCCCTCTCGGACTCGAGTAGGAGGAAAATGCGATGATGAATGCAAGAAGTCTGCAAGAGACGGCGCCCTTATGTAGGGAGATAGAGGATGTAGTATGATGAATGTAAAGAACTATGGAGAAAAAGGGGAAGAAAAGGCTTATTGGATGAGCCGAGGGCGAGATCCGGCGGAGCTCCGGCAACGTAGGGACGACGTGGAAGCGTGGTGGATGAAGACGACCTTCCTCTCGCGAGCGTGGGCACCCGAGAAGCCGACAGAACCTCCACCTACAAAAGACCCCACGGGTTAGAAATGACTCCGGTAGCCTCTGGGCTCCGGCAGCCTATCGGATCTCTTAGAAACTTTTGCAGAACTGAGGGGGTGGGCCTCTATTTATAGGGCTCCGGAGGGTGGAGGCGTCCAGGACCCTGGACACCTCCATCAGGGTAAAAAAGATATTTTATTCTATTTTTATTCATTTTTTCAGAATATTTTTGTGGAGGCGTCCAGGGCCCCGGACGCCTCCAACAGGTCCACCGAACACCACCGACGGCCGCACGCGGTTTGGCATAACGCGTGGTTTTGTGAGCGGCACCTCGTGATTCAGAAATGGGCGCGTCCAGCTGGCTGGACGTCTCCATAATTTGGCTTTTTTCACACACGACAACCCGTCGTTCGGTGGGCGGCGCCCGTGAGGGAGTTGATGGAGGCGTCCAGGGTCCTGGACGCCTCCAAGAAAATATATTTTATATTTTTGTTTTGTTTTTATGCCAAAGCTGACATTTTATAGTTTTTATATTTATTTTTATGGAGGCGTCCAGGGGCCTGGACGCCTCCATTAATATATTATTTTTTATTTGGTTCTGGGCTTTGAAAAATAAATTAAAAGTATGGGGGCGTCCAGGGGCCTGGACGCCCCCATAAAGACCCACCCGGCTCCTCAGTTCAGGCGTTGGCGGCTGCCCGGCAGACACCCTTCCTGGTTTTGGAACCTCTGATGCGTCCGACTGGTGTTGATGCCGTCCGAATGCCGTGACGAGACGATTCCGGATGCCGAAAAAGGCAGGGAAAGACCCAAGAAAAGGAAGCACTTAAGAGATTTGAAATGCGTAAGCCGTCGCGGGGCGTCGTATAGTAATATGAGACTTTCTCAGGAGACGTCAGGAATGGCGTGTCTACACCCACCAAATCATCTCCCCTACACAGCCTACACCGCTCATCCACCCCGCAGGGCCCATCATACTATACACCGATGCCGCGGCTGCTACAAGTTACGCCCTAAGGAGCGGGAAGTGATTTCATCGGAATTATCCTACTAATTCCAACCCCCAGTCCTCTCAGCCAACAGCCGAGCGAGAAGAAACTGAACCTCTGCCCGGCACTCAGTATGACTTATTGCATCATCTGGACCGAGTACCCACCAAGATATCTGTGCTGGAGCTGATTAAAAGGTCTACCCTTCACCAGGATGCATTAAGGGACTTCTTACAAAAAGTGATGGTTAGCGAAGATATGGCAGTCGACAGCTTACCAACGGCCCTAGCAACTATTTCCAAAGGGCCGGCAATCACGTTTTCAGAATCTGAGCTAGCACTTCCGGAAGCTCGGAAAATGCCGCTCTGCATTACAATCACCCTGAACAAAGTCAGCATTGAAGCAGCACTGGTTGACACAGGGGCTTCAATCAATGTGTGCCCACTCAGTACCCTACGAGCTTGCAACATATCTGAAGAGTTATTACGACCTACCCCTACCACTATAGCAGCATATGACAACTCAAGGCGAGCATGTCACGGGGTGGTCACTATCCAAGCAGAGCTCTGACCCCTTACAATGGCCGTGGAATTCTATGTACTAGACATCGACCCTATGTTCAAGGCTATCTTGGGTCATCCATGGCTGGATACGCTCGGTGCCGTACCCTCCACCGCACATCAGTGCGTCAAATTCCCTTTCTAAGGGAGGGTCGTCAAGGTCAAAAGCCTATCTACAGTGCAATCGGTTAAGGCCATTTCAAAACAGATCCTTCCTACACTTTGGCCAAGCAGCCGACCCATCATATCAGTGCTGGATTTAAACTTCCCTTGGGCTTATACACCTCCTAGGCCCATCACTACTCCAGTTAATATCAAGATGAAGCCCCAGATCCGAGACTCAAAAGGCTGGAACATTATACTGAAACTGGGCTACCAACCGGGGAGAGGCCTCGGTGCACAGTTACAAGGAATGACCAAGCCCATACCCAAGGGAAGAAGGATGGGCAGGAGAGGTCTTGGCTACAAGGAAACCGCATTATCCATGATGGGTGATTCTGGGCCACTCACCGGGGACTACCGTCAGCACTTTGTCCGAAGGCCTCTCCAGCCCGGCACATTAGCTCTGCAGCCAGCTCCATTAGAGAGAAATACAGTATGTCCGATTGCCAGTCCTCCTCCGGCACTAAAAAGGCCAGAACATGATATGCTTGATTATGGTCAAGCCCTACAGGGGTTGTTTTGTAAAGAAGACTGCCAAAAGAAGCAAGAGGTTCGGCTCATGCAATGGAGATCGAAGAAGCGGCCAGACGATGATCCGCGGAAGGAGGGGAGCTCGCCGATTGTCTTTTCTTGGTCTCCCTCCCGCTTTCAATCTCTCTTCCAGCAATGGGAGTTCTTACCCCATCTTCCTCCTATCATGATAAATCCATCTTTCGTTGATCCGCCCGAGATTCTATTTGTTCCTTGCGCTTGCGGGCACTGCCCGCCCATTGATCTGTCCACTCTATTCACTCCTCCTCCCCCAAACGCCCAACTCCATGAGATGTGGTTCTCATCTTCCGATCCCTTCTTTGACTGCATCTTCCCCGAGCTATTCCCTATGCAGCTCCCGCCTCCTCCATCTTGCTGTATAGTCTCTGCTGATCTCCAAAAAAAACGTCAAATTCAAAATGGAGATTTTAGTGGAAGATTATGCTACCCTGTCTCCATCCTCGTCCCAGGGGCACGAGTCCCCTGCCCCTTCCCTTCCACTAGATCTCCTTTCTCCTAGGTTAGGATTAGGGTCTATCGAGTCTAGGGAAGTAGAATTAGTTAGGTCTAAAGAAGTAGGGTCTTGTTCTAGATCATCCAACCCTTCCTCCTCTGAGCCGCGCCCGCTTGTGCATCCTCCCAAATCTGATCCTGATAGGTTCTTGCAAGACCTAGCTCAGCGTTGTCATGCCCTTTTAAAATGTCCGGAATTTATTGCTACGGCAATTACGATTGAGGATGGAGAAGAAATAGAAGGGGTGTGGGGCGATGACGGACTCGGTGTCTATGAAATCCTAGGTGAAAAAGATCCGGTTAATGAGGACAGCGACGTAGATGACATTGCTGATCTGTACGCGCAAGGACTTAAGAAATTCGATGAGCCGTCATCAGCAGTGGATGAACCTACAAAGGAAATCGACTTGGGGACTGAAGAAGATCCAAGGCCTGTCATTATTGCTGCTAATCTCCCTCCACGAGTAGAAGAAGACTTGATCAAAGTTCTAAAGGAGTATAGCGATTCCTTCTCCTGGTCTTATGAGGACATGCCAGGTCTTGACCCCTCTTTAGTGGAACATCGACTCGTGCTTAAACCAGGGGCAACACCTGTCAAACAACGGTCAAGAAGATTTCACCCCCACATGGCCTTGAGGATCAAGGAAGAAGTCGACAAGTTATATAAGGCCAGATTCATCAGAGTTGTTCTATATCCTCAGTGGGTGGCAAACATAGTCCCTGTTATCAAGAAGGATGGAAAAGTGCGTATTTGCATCGATTTCAGGGATCTTAACAAAGCCTGTCCTAAGGATGATTTCCCGCTGCCTCATATAGACGTCCTAGTAGACAACACCGCCGGGTATGAAGCTCTATCATTCATGGATGGATATTCGGGCTACAATCAAATCCGTCTCGCTCCCGAAGATCAAGAGAAAACTTCCTTCACCACGCCCTGGGGTACATACTGTTATGTGGTTATGCCGTTCGGTCTGAAGAACGCGGGCGCCACCTATCAAAGGGCGATGATGGCCATCTTCCACGACATGATGCACATCTATATGGAAGCTTACGTGGATGACATTCTGGTGAAGTCAAGAACCAAAGAGGAGCACCCCTCTATTCTGGCTAAAGTATTGCAAAGAGCCAGGGAGTACAAGCTTAAGATGAATCCGAGGAAGTGTGTATTCGGAGTCTCCTTAGGGAAGCTGCTAGGCTTTATAGTGAGCAAACGGGGGATCCAGATTGATCCTAACAAAGCACAGGCCGTCATGGATATGCCTCCGCCTAAGAATATTACGAAACTTCAAGGATTGATCGGTAGATTGCAATTCATTAGAAGGTTCATATCCCAACATTCTCAAAGGTGCCGTCCATTTTATGAATTGCTTAAGGCGGGGGTTAAGTTTGAATGGAATGAAGATTGTCAAAAGGCCTACGAGGACTTGAAGGAATATCTATCCAACCCCCCGGTTTTGCAACCTCCTGTCCCTGGGAAACCCCTAATCCTATATATCTCGGTCATTGAGGACTCCCTAGGGGCGGTCTTAGCACAAGTGGATGATGAAGGAAAAGAGCGGGCTGCGTATTACCTCTCTCGGTTATTCAATCCAACAGAGTCCAGATACACCACTATGGAGAAAACTTGTGCCGCCTTAGTGTGGGTAGCTCAGAAGCTTAAACACTATTTTCTTGCCCACCCAGTTAGGTTGATCTCTAGAATGGACCCGATTCGCTATCTCTTAGAAAAACCCGTCCTTTCTAGTAGGTTAGCTCGCTGGCAAAGCTTCCTCTCTCAATTCGACATCACCTTTGTTGTTCAGAAGGCGGTCAAAGGATATGCCATTGCTGAGCATCAAGCTCATCTCCCCGTTCCTCATACCGATTCCATCCAGGACGATTTCCCTGATGAGCATCTTTCTGTTATCTCTCATCACCCCTTTTGGACTCTGCACTTCGACAGTGCGCTCAATTCTCAAGGCCGAGGGATCGGTGCTGTTCTGCTTACTCCAGAAGGGGTGACCATTCCCTTTGCTTATCAACTTTGATTTCCTGCTACCAACAACATCGCTGAATATGAGGCTCTCCTGGCCGGATTGAAGCATGCCTATCTCCTAGGCGCGCGTTGTTTAAACATTATAGGAGATTCTCAACTCGTCCTACGGCAAGTTCTGACCACTTACCGTACTCATGACCCCAACCTCAAGCCTTATCAAGATCTGGTCATGCTCCTTGCCAGGCAATTCCGTAAGCTGATCTATATCCATACTCCCCGTTCTCAGAACATTCTAGCTGATGCTCTGGCATCCCTTGCTTCTTCCCTATCTTTCCCTCTCAGTCAGAGCACTGAGACTATCGTCGTTCAGAGATTGAACGCACCCTCTCTTCAGGACCCTTGGTTCATCAATCTTAGGAAATCTGTAGAGACAAGAGCTGAGAAGGAAGATCTTAAGGAAGTATCTTTAACAGAGCTAGAAGAGATCCTGGACGAAGAAGAATTGCCTTGGTATCATGAAATCGAGTTGTTTTGTAAGGAGGGATTGTTCCCAGAAGGGGCAACTGCTGAGCAACGCAAGTCAATCAGAAGAGCCGCCGCAAGGTATACTATCGTCGCAGGAGAACTGTACAGGCGTGCTACTAATGGGATGCTCATGAGATGTTTAGATGATTTGAAGCTTGGAAGGTGGCTGAAGCAGCCCATTCTAGTGAGTGTGGGGATCATGTCAATGGCCAGGCTCTAGCGAAGAAAATCCTGAGGCAGGGCTACTATTGGCCCACTCTAGAGGAAGATTGCTCCCTCTATGTCTGGAGGTGTCTTAAGTGCCAACTCCATGCTGATAAAATTCATTCTCCAGCTTCGTCTCTCCATCTTATGACCGCTCCTTGGCCATTCTCTATGTGGGCCTTTGACGTTGTCGGCCCGCTCGGTGATCCTAATTCCCAGATCAAGCAGAAATCCTTTATCCTTATCGCCACTGAGTACTTCACCAAGTGGGCTGAAGCCGAGGCGTATGCAGAGATCAAAGCTACAACGGTGTGCCGCTTTATTATGAAGAATATCATCTCACGATTCGGAGTACCAAGCAGCATCATCACCGACAACGGACCCCAGTTCGTTTCTCAAGAGCTAAAGGACCTATGTAAGAAGTTCAATATTGCATTGCATCATTCATCTTCATATTATCCTCAAGGCAATGGTCAAGCCGAGGCCACTAATAAAACCCTTCTTAAAATCATCAAGAAAACATGTGAAGCTCATAAGTTTTCTGATTGGCCAGAAAGATTAGTGGAAGCTCTGTGGGCTTACCGCACCTCTGTCCGTACCCCTACGGGACAAACTCCCTATTCTCTTACCTACGGGATGGAGGCGGTGCTCCCATATGAGATCCTGATCCCTTCCCTTAGAGCGCAGCTTGATAAGGAACTTAATCTCGATGAACGTCGAGAGGCGTTGCTGGCTCAGTTGGAACTCTTAGATGAGAAGAGGATGAATGCGACCGATCATGTATCCGTTTATCAAAAGAGGGTTTCGCGTTATTTTCAAAAGAAGGTAATCGAACGTAAATTTTAAAAAGGTGATATGGTTTTGAAGCGAAAATTCATTCGGTCTGCAGGTCCTAGGTCTAAATTACAACCTAATTGGGAAGGGCCGTTTGTCGTAAAAGAAGCTTATCCAGGAAATACTTATCGTTTAGTAAATGCGGAAGGTGAGGAGCTCTCTCACCCGTGGAATGGGTTGTATCTTAAGCGTTTCTTTCCTTAGGGTCTAACCATGTGCTACCCCGGCAGCAAGATGTTCCTCCTGTCACTAAAGGAGTCCCGAGTAAGGCAATCACACACTACACGACGTCCCTGGTCAGGTTTTCCACGTTGAGAAAGGACAACGTTTCTCCTTGGCCATGCTTTGGGGGGAAAGTCAAGGTCCCTATCCGTTTCTTCCTTCAGCTAAAACCAGGGACAAGAGGTGAATAAAGAGGCGATAACCGATCCAAACACCCTCACGAGAGGAGGTCTCAAATAGGGGCAGTCCGTTATGACCTGACGCCACAGGAAACAAAAGAGACAGCGAAGGGGAAATCTCTATGACAAAATCAAAAGCATCACCTCAAAGTCAATATAGTATGAATTATGAATTCCAAAGCTCCAGAAAGGCAAAGCAAGAAAAGCTAGGCATGACAAGTGTGGCAGTACAGTTCCGCGCGGGACGTTATGAGCCCGATCGCATGCATGCCTAGGGTGGATTAAGGTTCGATGACGGACTCAAAGCCCCGGCACAACAGACCAAGTCTCTAAAGGGTTGAACGGAAAGGAAATCAAGTCTTAAAAACTTCTATATCTGGCCTAAAACTTACCCCCGTATTCTGTTTTTTCTTTTAGGACCAAGATTAGTACCCTGGGTATGGCCCTGGCAGAAACACCGTCATGACAATTGGACCTTGGCCAGGGGTCGTCACCTTCTCTCACACCCACCCCCGGGCTCGATATCAACAAGGAAGGGCTCACGCTGCTGGGGAAACATTGGTTTTCCCAAAATCCAAAAAAAATTATTAAATATTTTCAAAATCCAAAAAAAAACTTAATATCTCCCAAAATCCAAACAAATTTAATAGTTTCCAAAACCCAAAAAAAAATTGGAATATTTCCAAAATCCAAAAACATCAAATATTTTCAAAACCCAAACAAATCAAATATTTTCAAAAGTCTCACAAAAATCAGATATTCTCCAAAACCCCCGAAAAACACCATCATATGCATTTGCATGCATTGCATTATTTCTATTATGTTTTTCGCCTATATTAACAAGGCTCCACCCCTTGACCAAATATTGAGAAACGGTCATTATCTAACTTGCTTCAAGGCAAGGGGTTGAGTCGAAGAGCAGATCTAACTTGTTTCATGTTTAAAGTGTGCGCAGAACACAGGATCAAGATCAGAGTGAGAAGCTCACAAATTATGCAGATTCAAAGGCTGTAACGCGTCATCACCAGACCGCTACAGTCGTCTGACGGTCATATCCCCACCGTCACTCCTCTTCTCGCATAAACTTTCTTTCTTTCAGCAGCCATCATTCTAACGGCCAAGGTTAGGACCGTTACTTACTCTAACGGCCTGAGTCTGGACCGTTACATCCCTCAGAGAACAGGGTTCTTCGTGCTTCCATTCTGACGGCCCATCGTCAGACCGTCGTTTCTTTGTAGCGGCCTAGTGCACATCCGTTACATACTCCAGAGGCTCTGCCTGTTCACATCAGTCCAGACGATCAGGCCACAAAGCTCTTGCTCATTCAACTAAGACAATCTCATCTCATTCAATCAGGCTTAATGAAAAATGAATTCACAAGATTCCAACTTTTTGTCATACAACCAACATCTCTCTAAATAAAAAATATATCAAGCTACATTAAGTTTTTCATCTGCAAGAGGGCGGCTCTTCCTCAACTCTTTCACGTAACCTCGACGTGCTTCATCGTTCTCTTCAACTTCTTCTTGCCACGGGCGCACTTTGCTGATCTCCCACATGGTCAGCGCGTTCCGGATCGCTCTTTCATCCTCCTCGGTCCCCATCTTCCTAGATAGAAGGGGAGGGTAGTGTGATAGTGCAGGAGCTTGGGTTCTTGGTAGTCCAATCTAAAGATGGCACCGGTGTGGGTTGTAGATCACCATTGTAGTGTTCCCCACTAGCTGGAGGTCCAGGCCTTGACGCCGCGGTATTTTAAGAGGAGTGCTTCGAAGGATTCTTGGTCGCATATTGAACTTGTCTATTGGCAAAGTATTGAAGAAGAGGCGCCATTCATCCCGAGTTTTCTTATCCGCCGTCCTGCATTCAACCTGTGAAGAGTATCCAAATGCCCCTCCAATGAAGAAGAGAGAGTGGCTCCCGAAGATTTGGCTGGCTGAAGTTATGTCTTCCTTTGGTTGGAATTTGACTCTCACTCCCGTCCAACACTCAAGGAGTATCATAGAGCCGAACAAAGATCCTCCTAGGCATGCTGAACTTAGTCCTTCATAGAGGTATGAGAGGATCGCTTGAGAGATGGACGTTCCCCGCCACAACCCACTAATAATGCTGAGATTTTTTATGTCTAAAAGGTGGTCGGTTGTGGTGAAAAGTAAGACTCCGCATAAGCACACCGCCACCGCCTTGGCTATTGCTTCGTGTCTCTCCCACTTGTTCTTGCAATGGGACACTATCCATTGTGCCAAGGGTATCAAATGAATGTGGTGTGGGCTGATCATGGTCCTCACGTCCTTCGGATTATGGATAAAATCGCTTAAGATCAAAGACGGGTTAATAGGCTCAACCGTGTAGCAAACCCGGTCTTCATCCCCCACCTTAGTCTTAGGAAGGGCTAGGTAGGTCACCACCTCTTCTAATAGGACTGTCGCTTCAAAGGAAGGGAAGATGAAGGTATGAGTTTGTGGATGCCATCGTTCTACAAGAGCTGAAATACTTGGCCAATCTAAAAATAATTTCTGGAAGTTTTTGCCTAAGACCAAGAGAGGTTGAAGGTGCCATGCTTTAAGGATTGATGTGACTTCTATAGAGAGTGCCTTTACCATGGGAGCCACCCACTTCAAATTTGAATAGCATCTTGGGCCAGGAAGGGGCTTAAGAAGGAGAAGAAGAGGGAGTCATGAAAGGAATTGAAGTGCAGAAAATTCTGAACTTGGTTGAGTTATTGGGACTTACCACCCTTTGAGCATTAGAGCTTAGGTGCTTGGGAATTGAGGTTAGCCGTTGAAGCTCTCCGTATTCCTTTCTTGCAGCCTTAGGTCCGATGTAGACCTTCTCCTCCATAGCCACCACCTCAAAGCTTCTCTTCATCTTGATTTCTGCCTTTAGGGGTGGTTTTTTTCAGCCCTAGAACAGAGGTTTCAGCAAAGCTACGATTTTTGGTTGAGTTTCCAAGTTTTAAAGGCCTGATTTTGGTTTTAAAAGGATAAGACTTGAGTTAGGAGGCCTTATCTTCAATCTAGATAAGTTCTAGTGGGAGATTAAGTGGATAAATCTCGGGTTTAGGCTCTCACGGCTCAATCCGTCTCGGAACACAACTCAGGCTCCAACGGTCCATCGTGGGACCGTCATTTATCTCTGACGCGCCAGAATGGGGCCGTCGCATTTCCTGTGGGTTCAAATTCGCCCGATCCTGTTCTGTGGCGTCTGACGGTCCAGTGTTTGACCGTCGTTCTTTCGTAACGCGTGAACCCTGAGCCGTTATACCCTCGGCCGTTCAGCTCCTTGGCTTCGGGGCCAAACATTTCCCGACGGTCTTAGTCAGGACCGTTTCTTCCCCCCGACGCGTCTCCTTTGGGCCGTCGCATTTCCTGCTAGTTGCCCTGCAAAACCATCGCTCTGCCATGATCAACGATCTAGCAGTAGGACGTTATTTTTCTTTGATGCGTCTTCCGTTGACCGTCACTTTTCTTGTAGCCCCAGCTGCAATTTGACCGCGGTCATGGTTAACGGCCCTTATCTAGCGCGTTATTTGATTATGATGGTCTGAACCTGGACCGTTACATTCTCTGCTGCTGAATTGAGGTTATTTCTTCCTGCCCTTGCCTAGACCTGGCAGTCTTTCACATTTTACACCTCCTTCTCCGCACATTCTCATGCACGACTATTTTTCATTCCTCCCATACATGCATTCCTACACATGCATTCATACACACATCTCACGCATTCATCGTCACATGCAATCCTTCATTTGTGTTTTTGGCATTTCACAAACACACATTCCTGCACAAAATAACTAAAGACCAAAAATAAATTTCATTTTCCACTCCATTTTTTCTATATAAGTCATGTACAAGTGATAACAAAAAAAAAGGCAAAGAAAATATATATATCACTCGGCCGGCTTATCTCCCGGGCCGCCATCACTATCTCCGGTACCCTCGGGCTGCCTGGCTGTTGGTCCCATGGCGCTGTGCTCACCCTCTGGATGTCGTCTCTAGTCCGCCTCCTCGTTCCTTCGATGGCCGGAAGAACTGGTAAGATACCCGCGAACTCCGCTGATAGGGGCCACACTCTGGCTCCGGCTGCTCGTACCCGACCTCTTCCCTAGAAGCCGGAGTGCATCCTTCAAAGCCCCAATCGTGCCCTTCATCTCGAAGGTCTGCACTCGGAACTGATCTCGCTCGCCTCTTACACGTGCGATGTCAGCCCTGAGTCGCTCCACCTCTCCATCGTCCGGGCGTCGCGGGGTCTCCGCTCGCAATCTGGCCATCTCCGCTCGCACAAGCTCTGTTTCTGCTCGGGCTTTCTCTGTCTCGGCCCGGCTCCTCTCTATCTCTGCCTGGAGACGCTCTGCCTTCGATCGAGCCTGCCTCGCCTCGGCCACTGCTGCGGCTACCTCTCTCGCCTGTAGATTACATTTCATATAGTTAATCATAAGGCATTTAATTGGCATCAGCATGAGCATAAGCATTTTTTGCATCTTACCCGCTCTGCGAGGGTGGCCTCCGCCTCCTCGGCCCGGGTAACTGCCCGAACGAACTCGGCATCCTGCTCTGCCCTGCCTCCCGCAGGCTGAGAGGAAGACGATGGGGCATCTGGTCCAGCTCGTTGGGCTCCCTCGGCCCGCTGCATTGTCATGATTAATCTCAGTAAGCATTTCATAAGCATAATCATTTAAGTTTAAGTTTAGAGTCTCACCAGGAGCTCCAGGGCGGTCCGGTACTCGTCCCGCTGCTGGATGGTGGAGTGAAGTAATGCCTCCAGCTCGACTATCCGTCCTTCAGGGTCTAGTTGCATTTAGAAAGCATGTAAGTCATTTGCATGTAGCATTGCATTTTTTGCATATAAAGAGGTTTAAGGTTTAGAATTGCATACCGGTCGTCGGGTACCTCGGTACACCCGGTCGCCGTAGAGTCGAGCGAAGGCCTTCAGATATGTCTCGTCGCTCTCATCTCGTTCCTTCACCGCTCGGCCCCGCCTATTCCAGTCGTGGACGTACTTCGCCTTCCGGGCGCACCAATCCACATTGCCACTGATGCCCCTTGCCGACTTGCCTGGGTGGTCATCACTGTGGCGTGGAAAGGTCACCTCAGGCTGGTGTAGTCCCCGAGTCCGCAGGATCAGCCTGTAGTGCAGAGGCTCGATGATGTGGATGCAATGCAGCCATATGTCTCGCCCCCTGTACGACAAGGCCGCCTCTACCCACGGCTGTCCCGTGTAAACCTCGCCACGGTACGGGGTCCATCTCACCTAGAAACGTTAGGTCCATTCATCAGCATATAAGTTCATCATGTAAAAGCATTTTATAGAAGCATTTAAAAGCATGAAAAGCATCATTTCGAGTTCTGGACTTACCGACGTGTGTGGGTAGGAGTCCAGGTCGTCCTGGATCGTCCGGGTCAGTCTGATGATCGACCCTGTGTCCCTCGCTACCGTCCATCGCCTCGCGATCGGGATGCGGCCGGGGTGGAGTAGTGTGCCTCTCCCAATGCCCGGGAGATACATGTAGCTCCAGATCTGCATTGCAGAAATCAAGTCATTCAAATTGCATAGTCATGGCATAAACATTTTTTGCATAATATAGAAAGCATTTAAATTGCACTCACCTGTAGAAAAGGCGAGAAGCCGCCCAGCATCGTCTGTCGGTCCGTCGTGCTGAGGGACTCGAACAAGAACGCGAGCACTGCTGCTCCCCATGCATATCTCCCGACTCTGTGCAAGTTTTCTATCATCGAAAGCAGTCTGCAGCTGATGACGTCCGCTCGAGTCACGAAGAGGAGCTTCCCGAATAGCAGCATCAGGAAGCGTCCCAGTACTTTATCTCCCTCAGGTCCTACCTCCGCCGCCACGTAAGGGCGCACCTGGTCTATCACTCTGCCCAGATGCTCCTCGGGTAGCTCTCCTACGGCGATCGCTGCTCCTCTCAACCCCAAGCTCTCCTGCAGTACTGATCTCGAGAGTTGAGATGAGGACTGTCCCGGCCTGATCAGATCCAGTCTGAGCAGCTGCTGTGCCATCTCCCGGTAGTCGCCGTACGTTCATCCTGTCACTGCAGCTCCGTGGACTCTCAATCCTGTAATCCTCGCTACGTCTTCTAGTGTGGGGATCATGTGGCCCCACGGGAAGATGAAGGCTCTGCTAATTGGGTCCCACCTCTCGTGCAACGCATACAGCAAAGGCGTGTCCATCTGGATCACCTCGATGCTGAGCACCTCGGCGAATCCCATCCCGGCCAGTCTCTCCCTCTGGTAGTCGGGCAATGCCTGGTACACTGCCCGGATCTGCAGCCAGGAGATCCGCGTTCTTCTCTTTCCCTGCATTCATATAGATCATTGGTTAGTTGATTACATCATAAAATCATTGCATAAACATTTATAAAATGAAAAGAAAACAAAAATTCAGAAATTGAAAACCCTAGAAACAGTTTGGATCTCTGGTAGATGTAACGGCCCTGGGGTGGGGCGTTACTTGGCTCTGACGCACTCAGGGTGGCGCGTCAGGCGTGTGACGGTCGCTCGCAGGACCGTCACATTGTCTGCTATTTGTTTTTTTCCTTTTGCATCCCCGTGATGTAATGCCCCTGATTTTTTGGATATTTTTCGGATATTTTAAGTGGGTCTCGGAGTGTATTTTGTGCTTTACACGTGTTTTTTCCTGATGTGCCTTCGGAACTCTGTGCAGGGCAAACCGTGGCGTTCTTCGACTTCGGGACAGTACCACTACGTTATGTTCCTTCCGAGGATCGCAGAGGTAATTTTTCATAATTTTCTGAATTTATCAAATTTTCGGGTTTTCTATATATACTAACCCTTTTCTCTCTCCCCCTCTCATTCTCTCTTTCTCACTCTCTCTCATCTCTTTCTCTCCCCCTCTCCCCGGGCGGCCGACGGTGGCGGAGGAGGGCGAGGCGGTGATGGCGGGAGGTGAGGAACGGGGAACGGGTCGAGGATCGAGGGTCGGTGGCGTGTGGAAGCTCGGCCGCGGGTTCGTGGAGCGGCGAGGGTTTCACGGCGTTTTCTTCGTGGATCGGTGAGCTCGGGGCGCGAAATCTTCGGTGGAGGTAGGGAGATGGACCCCCAGCTCATGCACTTCCTTTCCCGCGAGTTTCGTAGGCCGTGGTGAGCCGAGCGGGTGGAATCGGAGTTTTTTGGGCAAAACCCATGTTTTAGGGCTTGTGGGCCGATCTCTCGTTTTACGGCGTTTTTGGCCGATCCAGGGGTTTAGATGCATGCCTAGGGGCTTGGGGATGGATTCCCCTTTGTTTCCCCATCACCAGGGGGTGATCGGGGAGTGGATCGGTGTTTTGGATGGTTTCCCGCCGTAACGTTCTCGGGAGGGTGTGACGGTCATTCCCGTGACCGTTACATGTGTGTAACGCGCCTGGGCAGGGGCGTTACATTCCCTTTGCTTTGGCTTTGGCGTTCGTGGGTGTGACGGTCCCACGATAGACCGCCACAGCCATGTGACGCGCCTGGGTGGGTGCGTCACATCCCCTATTACCCAGCTGAGGGCTGGGGGTGTAACGGCCCCCGACGGACCGTTACATGCGCGTGACGCGCCTGGGGTGGGCCGTCAGGGGTGTTCCAACCATTGTCGTTTGACCGTTGGGTGTCTGTGGTGTCTGTGTGTGTAACGCGCTGGACCAGGCGCGTTACATTTGTGTAACGCGCTGGGGCAGGCGCGTTACATCCCGTTTTCACGTTGGGAGCGTGAGGCGCGCGTGACGCACCAGGGCAGGCGCGTTACATTTGTGTAACGCGCTGAGCCAGGCGCGTTACATCCTGCGTTCCTATGGGCCGTGTAACGGCCTGCGTTAGGCCGCTAGGTGGATGTGACGGTCCCGCCTAGACCGTTACAGCCCTGTGACGGTCTAGGGCTAGACCGTCAGGCGTTGTGTTGCACCGAGGCGAGATTTTGTGTTCTACGCCTTATTCCGCGATGTGTGGATCCCCGGTCGACCCGGTTGGGACCCAGTGGTCGACTTGCGGTCTCGTGAGTGTCCCAGACAGCCGTGGGATTCTGTGTCCGTGTTTTGAGGGTGTCGGGAAGACCGTGTTACCTCGTTTAGCGTGCCCATGGGTTTGAGAGTCTGAGTGACTTCTCGTGGGTCGGGTTTTCATGTTACGCTAGACTGAGTCACCGTGTATCGGTGTGTGAGCGGTGGGGTTTCCCCCGCATGACCGTGAGTTTTCCTGGAAGATGATTCCCGAGTGGGCCATGTGTTTGGCCTTGGACTGCGAGTCCAGTTATCGGCGTGGCGGCTTGGGCGCTACCTTGGGAATCGTGCTTCTGTGCTTTCCACGTGGGCCGTGTGTGTGGCCTTGGACTGTGAGTCTAGTTGCCCTGCCTGGGGCTGGAAGGCTTCTCAGTTCCCTTCCCGAGGGAATGGTCTCGGCAGCTCGTGAGTTACCTCGGTATTCGTGCTACCGTGATTTTAGACCTAGAGATTGGACGAGATTGACGGCCTTGTGCTGTCACGTGCAACGGTCTTGACCCCGAGTCCTGTGACTCAAGGACCGTTGGGTGTAGTGCGTCTAGAGGACTATCCAAAGTCCAGTGACTTAGCGTCACTTGGGTTTTCTCGAATCTCGCGTAGGGTGTGTGCGCGGCCGTGGACTGTGAGTCCCGTTTCTTCTCCGACTGTGGTCACCGTGCGACGGTGCTAGTACGTGGGATGGTCCCCGTACTTTGTCGGGTTTGGACGCTGTTTTCCTTTGACTTGAGAGTCTACTCCTTCAGTGACCCTCCACTAGTCGTAGCCTACCAGTACGCGTGTGCTGGTCGCACCAGGGAGTGGTGTACGGGCTTACCCTTAGAGGCGGTTTGTGGACCGGTTGCCGTCGGGCCCCACGTCTCGCAGCCAGAGTCCAGCTGCGGGGAAAACCGGTCAGAGGGCCAGACCAGGGACGCGCGGTCTGTGTGTGCACACGTGGTTGGGGGCGGTTGGACCCACGTCGACGGGCGTGGCCCCAGCTAGTAACTTGTTTGTGGTTACTTGTATGGTGTTCGTACCTTTGGTAGGAGCTACCACGTCAGGCAGTTCACCTGCGGTGCGGTGTAAGACGTCAGGGGACGCTACCAGCTGTGCTTCTAGTGGGCGGTACTCCTGTCGAGTTGAGAGTGACAGACTATCAGTTTTCGTGACTTCGACCTTCGGGTTTTTGGTCGTGTTGACCGTTGAGTTCGGTAGTTTCGCTGTTGCGCGTGTGTTGGTTTTCGCGCCGTGGGACTAGTGCTAGTGGCTCTACCGAGGTTGCGTCTTGTTGTGCGGTAGCCGCGATTGGATGGTCGGGGTTGCACCTTGGACAGCGTGTCCAGGTAGGCTGTGTCCGGGGGACAGGCCTCTACGGCGTGGTTGCCGTGTGTTTTTACTTCGGTAAGCGGTACTAGTGTAGTTTGGTAGCCTCGACCGCGAGGTCAGGGTGTGTTTCTGGTACAGTAGGAGTAGTTGTAGTGTCGTGTTTCGACCGGCCACCGGCTTTACTATTCCTGCTATTGCGGTTGCTCTCGTAGCCTTCCTTTCCGCTACCGCCGTTGTTTCCGGTTGGGGTTCCGCGGGATCCCTACTGAGTCTCTGTTTTGGAGACTCATCCCCTGCTTTTCAGGTGTGGCGGTTCTTCCTCGAGGTTCGAGGGTGCGGAGCGGAGGTTCTCAGTTGCCAGCTTGCCGGACCGAGTGTTCACTTGGCATGTGGTACGTTTTACTGCTTTAGACTGTACTTTCTGTTGGACTGGACTCTGTTGTAGCTGTCGTTGTTCTTTCTTTCAGCTTGTTGTTGTTGGTTGTCCTGCTTTATTTCCTATTTCTTTGTGCCTCCACACTCCTTTTAGCCCTTCCGAGCCCTCCCGGCTCGGGGGCGGCAGTGCGAGTCTCGGGTTATCGGGCCTTCCCGGTAATCGGATTCTCGGGTCGTTACAGCTGGTATCAGAGCGGTGGTTGTGGGCGTACATAGGAATTCGAGATATTGTAGTGATCAGAGTCCATAAGGTCCAGTACAGTCGGCAGCTGGCTTAGGGTTTTGTGTTCACATTCCGCCTAGTTTCTCGCTTGAGAGCTTGAGTGCGCTGTGCGGTGCTGTGAAGGTGGTTGTTGTCCGTGGCTTTCGTGCCAGCATGGGGTCTAAGGATCGAGGTTGAGAGCCTTCTCCCTCATCGGTGGTGTCCCTGGTTGTGCGGCGTTGGGCAGAGGTTGCTGGCAGGCGCGAGCTCACGGTGCTGCGTTCGAGGAACCTGCAGCGTGGTCAGGTGGCTGGAGAGGATTGTTCGTGGTTGGGTGGCCGTGAGCGTGCTCTGAGAGAGTTGTTATTGGTGTTTGGCCACTCCAGCTTGAGGTTTGTCCAGCTCCTGAGGTGTTCTGATCGAGAGGTGTGCTCGGGTGAGCGGAACACCTTCTCGGTGAGCTACTGTTTCGTCGAGCCTGATGTCCTTGTCGTGCTCTGTGGCGTCAGAAATGACGTGTCGGTCCCGATGGTTTTATGGATTTCGAGGCAAGATTGGGCTGTGGTGTCCCAGTAAGTCTTGCTCCCGCGCTCTTGTGTGTGATTGAGTTGTGTTCGCCTTGGTTTTGGTTTGGGTTGTGAAGGCTCCGCGGTGAGTTTCGGGACTCGAGGGTGAGCATCGACGGTTGTCGGTTATGACTCGTGTTGCGGCTCTTGGCGTGGTGTGTTGCAGTTCGAGGAATTACAGCAGTGGTGCATCGAGAGATGCTGTGATTGTGGACCGACGTGACACTCGCCGAGTGTGTCGGAGGCGCTGTGGGAATGGATTTATTTATTTTTTATAATTTAATAATTTATTAAGATTCTATGGTTGATTTATTAGGCGTGCCAGTCACCGGAGTGACGATTTATTATGCGCTCGATCTGACTCGGTCAGTCGATTGTGAAGTCCGAGTCGGGACCGGAAGTCCGTCATACCATAAAGGTTATGACGTTAATTACATCCTTCCAAGGAAGGACAACCCTTGATTAATCGCTAAAGTAGAAGAGTCCCGGGGGGCAAAATCAATGTGATAGGTATGCTCATTCATTTGCAGGATAGAAGATGCATGCGATTATGCAATGCGAGATATGATATATATATATATATATATACGGAATAAGTCCGGCAGCATATCCCCATATCTTAGACTATGCCAAGTGGGAATATAGGACACCCATCCACGGAATGCCGAGATGGACGCCAAAGGAAAGATGGGCGTAGCCCGAGATCCAAAAGGATCTAGATGCGACGGGACATTGTCCATTATCATGGTATTTATTGATATCCCCTTAAGAAACCATTGGAGGACATGCAGTGGCATAACTCCATGGCCCGACGGGGTGAGAGGAGGAAATCGGAAACCCGAGTTGAAACAAATGTAGGGGTGAAACCCCATTAGTGTAGCTCCTCTGCTTCCCACAGGATCGGACATGAATGGCCCGACAGAATTAATCTATAAAAATAAGCATGCGTTTATTCTTACACTCATATGTACATGTATACATATATATGGGGATGCATGCACCAATAAAGAAAATGGTGGGTAATGATGATTAGTGGGCCATTTAAGGATAAGTAAATGCATGTATTCACTATTCATGTTTAAGCATGAGTGAACCAAGGGGGGGCTTTCACGTAATGGCTCTTGTACACACATGCATATGGTGATAGAGCTGATTTACACCACTACATGCACCAACGTGGGGTGCAGTGAATGGGTGAAGGTTTTAGAAGGTAATGCAACAGGCATGTATTAATTGGGATTAAGAGTGGTTAACCATTATGCACATGCATGCAGTATGCGGGGGTTTCTAAAAAAAGGAGGTGTGCAGGTTTTTGTGTGAGCTTGGCCAATGAGTTAATGCCCGCTCACGTGCAGTCCTACAATGAGTGGGGCCATGCATTCATGAGTACTGTCCATTCGAACATGCCAAATAACCAATACGTGCATGCATACAAAATGGCAGAAACGCATATGGGCACGGCGTGGGTTCATTCGCTCTCGGCGCACTCGTGCACTCGGCGGCAAGCATGCATTCGGCGTGGCTTTCCATCTCGGTGTGGTTTCATCTCGGCGGCATGCTTTTGGCGCCGAGAGGAGCCTCCGGGCCGATTCTTGCTTAACATTTTTTTATTTATTTAGTATTATTATTACATGTTTATTTGTTTATTTATTTCATTTTGTTTATTTGTGTACTTGTTTTCACTTTTTAACGTTATTATTATATTATTATTTGTTTTGTTTGTTTACTTTTATTATATATTTTGTGTTATTTTATTATATTAGTAGTTTGATAGTCGGTCGGTTCTGTCTAGCAAAAATCCGACAGCATCTCCCCTGTATCCGGAATATGCCAAGAAGAGATAGACCATCATCCACGGGATGCCGGGACGAAGGCCGAAAGAGAAGGGCACTAGGCCCAGGAACACTGTTTGCATTCATAGCACCGGTTGATATTCCCTTGGAACCCATCGGAGCACATGCAGTGGCAGAGCTCCTTAGGTACATAGGGTTACAGAAGAATCCGGATCGAGACTGAGTAATGTAGGGGAGGTCATTCCCCATTGCTGTGTTTCTTCAGGGTGTGCACGATGGTCTTTGGACATCCCTCAAACAGATGCATGGAATGATCAGAAATGAAATGAAGTGTTGATGGGGGGTTCTCGGCACAGTTGTAGCCGGAAAGAATGGTTCCCAGCGCAGGGGGTTTTCGGCGCAGTTGTAGCCTGAAAGAGGGTTCCCGGCGCGCAAGCCATCGCGCCGGGAAGGTCAAAAGGAGGCCCCCGACCGACTGCAAGAGAGGAATTGGGGGTTGTCGGCGCGCCCAGCTCTCGGCGCGCGAAGTGCCGTGCCGGGGACTGTTGGCTCCGCCGAGAAGGTTTCGCGCCGAGAGCGTATAAGGCTTTAGGGTTTTACGTAGCTCTGTTCTGGAAATTTATGAGATCGAGACGGGATTTGGGATGCAGGAGGGAACTGGATCAAAGCTTTTACTGGAAGGATGCTAGGGAATCATAAGAATACCGATCTGTAGAGGGATCGAGGCCATCGTTCATCCAAAACACACTCAAAATACCCGGCAGATGTATGTGTTTATTTGTTGCCGGCCGCCCAGAAAAATCAAGAGATGACTGTCTCTGATTCCTGGGATGGCCTTAATGACATCGAGGGAACAATCAATGGAGAGAGGTCATTAAAACCCACCACACTGGGATTCCTCGGGAGCCATGGATCCCAAACATCCATAGGTTAGAATGGGGGACCATGCTGCCTCTCATCCAGAGCAGAAGCAAAAAGGGAGCAGAGGATCGTGGCCAATGCACACGCCAAACTTTCATTTCCGAACGAGCATACATAAAAGCGATATTCAGAGGACGAGAACTCAACGTGTTCGATGTTGAAAGCAAAGGAAAAGACCCTGCTCATTCATACATATATAGTCGATTACATCATCCAACTATGCCCATTCATAAGAAGTGGGGAAGGGATAACAACATTCTTCAGAGGAAGTAAAGTAAAAAAAGAAAAAAAAATACAGAGGATGCACATCGGAGAAATGAAAAGCAAAAGGAAACAGAAGATGGGGGAGGGTGGAGCATTGACTCCTCTCCCTCCCCCTTCAGCAGACCTTCTTCTTCTCACGATCTCTCAGCAGCCGCCGGTTTCTTGGAGCTGGGTATGGACTTCTCTCTTCCTTTCTTTGGTTTCTTTTGTGGCTATCTTCTCTTCTGTTCCCCCTCTTCCTTCTCTTCATCGAACCGAAACTTTATATATAGGGGGTGTTAAACTCCATTCTTATCGGCGTGCCTCCTTGGTCCTTTGAGCATGAATCTCAACGCGCCCTAGGTCGTGGAGCTATCGACGTATGTGGCTTCTACTTGGGCCTTGGCCCTTCTTCGGTCCACGAACCAATCGGCGCCGATGCTTTCGATGTGGGCCTCAGCGGATGCTTCTCCATCTTTTCCCTTTATCCCTGGAAAAATAAGAGATATAAGATGAAATATGTTAGCATTAATATTCATATTGATATTGTCTTATCATTTTATTATTATTCTATTATTATCGTTATATATTTTCTCTCTCTTTTTTATCTTTTGTTATTATTATTATTATTTATTTTCTTTTCCTCTTTTCTCTCATTTTTTTCTCTCATTTTCACCATTATTATTATTTATTTATTTTATGTGTCAACAAATGCCCCCCACCCGTAGGTGGCGCGAATGAGGGATGGATGAGCGGGTCCTACGGGTGAAGCCCGTTTGAAAGCGTGTCTTTTTGTTCATGCGAGCATGCATGCATTCAACAGTAAGCATAAGCTCGATATATGGAATAGCTCCCCTATATCGGGGATAGGATCAGGACAGCGCCTGTGACTCATAGACAGAGTGTGGCTCACGAGACACAACTAAGGGAGATGTGCATGCGCAGAGAGGACATCGCATAGAATATGTGCACAGCGTAAGCCACGATCTACACCCGAGGCTACTTCTCCATAGTGTGACAGTGCAAGTATGCGAGCAGCAAATCTCCGACATAGGGATACGCAGACGTTCTAGATAACATTAGAGCATTGCTCTAGCGTCTACACATACAGCTGGGGTTCTCGATTTTTGGTAGTTTCGTGCAACCCCCTTAGCTTATATCTAGCTCCGGACTTCACCGTTCGGCACGAGTCTCCTCATGTGTCTCAATGGGGATTCCCGGCTACTAAGATTCATCCTTTATAGTGGTTTTATTGCGGACTTCACCGTTCGGCGCGAGTCTCCTCATATGTTTCAATGGGGATTCCCGGCTAATAGGATTCATCCTTTATAGTGATTTTATTGCGGACTTCACCATTCGGCGCGAGTTTCCTCATATGTCTCAATGGGGATTCCCGGCTACTAGGATTCATCCTTTATAGTGATTTTATTGCGGACTTCACCGTTCAGCGCGAGTTTCCTCATATGTCTCAATGGGGATTCCCGGCTACTAGGATTCATCCTTTATAGTGATTTTATTGCGGACTTCACCGTTCGGCGCGAGTCTCCTCATATGTCTCAATGGGGATTCCCGGCTACTAGGATTCATCCCATCATTTTTCTTTCTCTTTTTTTTTTGAATGGGGGTAGACATCTCTTTCCTCACGATTACCCCTCATGTGGGTGCAGAAGTTAGAGCACACATATAGTGTGAGGAAGAACCGTCTAGCATCCCTATGATAAGAGACCGCTGAACACATTGTGGTGTAAAGTGTGAGAGTTTTGCTTTGGGTGCATCTCACGAGTTACGTTAGCGACATAGCTATGCCTTTTTCACTGGACGCATGCACTCAGCCAATACTGACTTTTCATCCCTTAGTGTGTGCCGTGGCGCCTATATGCTTAGAATCAGGCAGCTTTATTTAGCAAGGAAATGTGGTCCTAGGAAATTGAAGGATGTGTATTATCTTATAGTATAAGCAAGCATGCAAGCAGGGCCAACAAACACCCAAAATTTGAAAGCAAGCAATTTTCCTTTCTTTTTCTTTCTTTTCTTTTCTCTCTTTTTTTTTATTTTATATGTATGCGTATATGTATATGTCACTTCGTATCCATTTATTTGTTCAAGCGCCTGATGCGAATACCTGCAGGTTAGTTATTCAAAAGCAAGCAGAATTGATAACAAAATAATGGAAAAGGGTTTTATGCAGCAAGTCCTGGCGGGACGAAGAGGGTTGGTACTGGCCAACGAGAGCCGTTTTATTCAGATGATGGACCTGGATTAAAGTGGAGTGGTAGGCCTCAGCAGGGTGCCTTGGCCAAGGACGGGCAGCGAGTTTGACAGGGAGTCTAACCCGAATATAGAAAGTGGACTACAGAAACCGGCGGTCAGCAAGGGAAGCGGGCTATGACAGCCGAAAGGTAGCATGGAAAGCAGGCTATAAAAGCCAGGAGATAATAGGAGAATAGGATATGCAGACCAAACGGTAGCAAGAAAGCAGGCTTCAAGGGGAGCCCAAGTCATTGGGTTGTAGCAATCATCGCGGTGGGACATGATGGTCATTGTTGAAGTAGGCTTAAGCCAAAAGGGTAGCTAGAAAGCGGGCTTTTGACGGTATGTCAAGGCCGAGAATTTCATGGGTAGTGAAAGATAATAGAATAGCAGGTCGCAAGGACCCGGAGATGGTGAGATAGCAGGCTGTACAAGCCAAGGTAGCAGGCTAATAGACCGTAAAAGTCGGTATAGCAGGGTAGCAAGCCATAAAGGCCAAGGTAACAGGATCCAGGAAAGTGATGATAGCAGGCCGTGGGGGCCAAGGTAGCAGGTTAAGTGAGCCAGAGGTAGCAAGCTGTAAAGTTAGGATCAGCAGACTATAAGGTTTGGAAACATAAAACTAATGAGCCAAAGATAGCAGGATATAGGAGTCAATAACAGCAGGCTTTAAGAGCCAGAATAGCAGGCCGTAGAAGCTAGGAACAGCATGCTATGAGAGCCAGAGACAGTAGGCTATTAGAGCCAAGATAGTAGGCCGTAGAAGTCAGGAATAGCAGGCTATGAGAGCCAGAGATAGCAGGCTATAAGAGCCAGGATAGCAGGCCGTAGAAGCCAGGAATAGCAGGACATAGAAACTGGGAATAGCAGGCTACGATAGCCAGAGACAGCATGCTATAAGAGCCAAGATAGCAGACTATAGAATCTAGGAATAGCAGGCTACGAGAGCCAGAGACAGCAGGCTATAAGAGCCAGGACAGCAGGCTGTAGAAGCCAGGAATAGCAGGTTACGAGAGCCAGAGACAGCAGGCTACAAAAGCCAGGATAGCAGGCTACAGAAGCTAGGAATAGCAGGCTACGAGCTAGAGACAGCAGGCTATAAGAGCCAGGACAGCAGGTTGTAGAAGCCAAGAATAGCAGGCTACGAGAGCCAGAGACAGCAGGCTGTAGAAGCCAGGAATAGCAGGCTACGAGAGCCAGAGACAGCAGGCTACAAAAGCCAAGATAGCAGGCTACAGAAGCCAGGAATAGCAGGCTACGAGCCAGAGACAGCAGGCTATAAGAGCCAGGACAGCAGGCTGTAGAAGCCAAGAATAGCAGGCTACGAGAGCCAGAGACAGAAGGCTGTAGAAGCCAGGAATAGCAGGCTACGAGAGCCAGAGATAGCAGGCTTTAAGAGCCAGAATAGCAGGCCGTAGAAGCCAAGGATAGCAGGTTACGAGAGCCAGAGACAGCAGGCTTCGAGAGCTAGAGATAGCAGGCTACAGAAGCCAGGAATAGCAGACTATAGAAGCTAGGAATAGCAAGCTACGAGAGCCAGAGACAGCAGGCTATAAGAGCCAGGATAGCAGGCTGTAGAAGCCAAGAATAGCAGGTTACGAGAGCCAGAGACAGCAGGCTACAAAAGCCAGGATAGCAGGCTACAGAAGCCAGGAATAGCAGGCTACGAGCCAGAGACAACAGGCTATAAGAGCCAGGACAGCAGGCTGTAGAAGCCAAGAATAGCAGGCTACGAGAGCCAGAGACAGCAGGCTACAAAAGCCAAGATAGCAGGCTACAGAAGCCAGGAATAGCAGGCTACGAGCCAGAGACTGTAGGCTATAAGAGCCAGGACAGCAGGCTGTGGAAGCCAAGAATAGTAGGCTACGAGAGCCAGAGACAGCAGGCTGTAGAAGCCAGGAATAGCAGGCTACGAGAGCCAGAGATAGCAGGCTTTAAGAGCCAGAATAGCAGGCCGTAGAAGCCAAGGATAGCAGGCTACGAGAGCCAGAGACAGCAGGCTTCGAGAGCCAGAGATAGCAGGCTACAGAAGCCAGGAATAGCAGGCTACGAGAGCTAGAGACAGCAGGCTTTAAGAGCCAGAGATAGCAGGCTACAGAAGCCAGGAATAGCAGGCTACGAGAGCCGAAAATAGCAGGCTATAAGAGCCAGGACAGCAGGCTATAGAAGCCAGAATAGCAGGCTACGAGAGCCAGGGATAGCAGGCTGTGAAAGCCAGAGAGCAGTAAGGAATCGGGCTTGTGAAAGCCGAAAGGTAGTTTAGCTGAACTATATGGTTACGGGTCCTAGCCAAAGAGGCTAAGCCAAGATGTAAGATAGCTGAAATGTGGGATAGCGAGCTTCAGCCAAGATAGCTGAAAGTCATGATAGCGGGCTTTGGCTAAGCCGAGAGATAAGATAGCTGAGGTGTGAGGTAGCAGCTTTGGCCGGAATGGCTAAGCCGAAAGATAAGATAGTGGTCACATGCTATAGAGAAGCGGGCTTCCAAGCCGACATCCCGGAGGATGGAATGTGAGTTAAAATTGAGGAGAGGGACTGAATAGTCATAATCAAGGGAAGTGGGCTTCGACGACAGGTCTAGGCCGTTGTATTGCATTGATTATTGCAATGGGACAGGTGGATGAGATAACTGATAAATTGTGATAGCGGCTTTGGCCAGAATGGCTAAACCGAAAGCGGAGATAGCTAAAAATTTGTGGTAGCGACTTCAGCCAGGATGGCTGAGCCGGAGGATAGACAGTTAACCAATTGTGATAGCGGCTTTAGCCAGAACAGCTAAATCGAAAGAGGAGATAGTTGAAGAATTGTAATAGCGGTTTTGGCCGGGATGGCTGAGCCGGAGGACGAGACAATTAACAAATTGTGATAGCGGCGTTAGCCGGATGATGGAATGGCTGAAAATGTATAATAGCGACTTCGGCTGTCATGGCTGAGTCGGGGAATAAAATAGCTGGAAGTTGTGAGATATATGGCAGTGGGCTTCAGCCGAGGTGGACGAGCCGAAAAATGAGATACTTGAAATACATGATAGGGTGTTGGGCTCACCAACAAGGATAGCTGGCTTCGACTGGATGTCAAAGGCTAGAAGATAGGATAGCAGATCCTGGTAGGATGTAGGACTTGGAAGCAATCTGGAATTGATGTTGCCTTGACAGACTGTCGAAGACAACCCATGCATCTGACCCAGACGGGAGGTCCATGTCAAAGGTAGAATCTAGATGCCAACTTGACAATATGTCGGAGCTGACAAACCTTGCTCAGATGGTAGGTCCGGGACAAGGGTAGAATGTGGACGTCGACCTGACGAGACATCGGAATCAACAAACCTTGCTCAGACGGGAGGTCTGAAACAAGGGCAGGGTACAAACCTCGACCCGACGAGATGTCGGAATCAACAAACCTTGCTCAGACGGGAGGTCTGAAACAAGGGCAGGGTATATAAGTGGGCATTGACTTGACAGAATGTCGAAATCAAACAACTCAGCGAAGACGTGGGGTCTAGGCCAAGGGTAAAACCTGGCCGACTGACGAGGGCTAAGAATGGTACCCTCCAAAAGTACTCCTGGTACAGACCAGCCCATAGCACGGGTTGGGTCATCCGGCGGGACTATTGATGGAATTGACTATTTTGTTATAACATCGGTGGGGCTAGGGATTAACATCCAAGAGCTCGACCAAGGCGGAGTGCCTTGAGCCATAGGGAAAAGGTTTATGGGCCTAGCCTGGTGGCAATACTTAATAGCTCGATGCGGACGAAGTGCCTTGCACCGAGGAAAAAGCTTATGGACTCAGGTCGGCGGGGCTTGATGGGCAAAGTCTAAGAGCTCGACGAGGGCGGAGTGCCACCAGACCAAGGTAGGTACGGCCAGGGCGGAATGCCACCAGACCAAGGTGGAGGTAGCTTGACCAGGGCGGAGTGCCACTAGACCAAAGAAAGGGGTTGCTCGATCATGGCAGAGTGTCACTAGACCAAGGTGGAGGTAGCTTGACCAGGGCGGAGTGCGACTAGACCAAGGAAAGGGGTAGCTCGATCATGGCGGAGTGCCACTAGACCAAGGTGGAGGTAGCTTGATCAGGGCGGAGTGCCACTAGACCAAGGTAAGGGGTAGCTCGATCATGGCGGAGTGCCACTAGACCAAGGTGGAGATAGCTTGATCCGGGCGGAGTGCCACTGGACCAAGATAAGGGGTAGCTCGGTCAACGGAGTGCCACTAGACCAAGGTGGAGATAGCTCGATCCGGGCAGAGTGCCACCAGACCAAGGTAAGGGGTAGCTCGGTCAGGGCGGAGTGCCACTAGACCAAGGCGGATAGAGCTCAGCCAGGACGGAGTGTCACTAGACTAAGGTAGAGAAAACTTAGCTAGGGCAGAGTGCCACTAGACTAAGGCAGATAGAACTTAGCTTGGGCGAGGTGCCACTAGACTAAGGCAGATATAGCTTAGTTAGGGCGGAGTGCCACTAGACCAAGGTGGGTAGAGCTCGGCCAGGGCGGAATGCCACTAGACCAAGGTAGGTAAAACTTAGCTAGGGCAGAGTGCCACTAGACTAAGGCATATAGAGCTCGGTCAGGGCGGAATGCCACTAGACCAAGGTGGGTAGAGCTCGGCCAGGGCGGAATGTCACTAGACTAAGGTAGAGAAAACTTAGCTAGGGCAGAGTGCCACTAGACTAAGGCAGATAGAACTTAGCTAGGGCGAGGTGCCACTAGACTAAGGCAGATAGAGCTTAGTTAGGGCGGAATGTCACTAGACTAAGGTAGAGAAAACTTAGCTAGGGCAGAGTGCCACTAGACTAAGGCAGATAGAACTTAGCTAGGGCGAGGTGCCACTAGACTAAGGCAGATAGAGCTTAGTTAGGGCGGAGTGCCACTAGACTAAGGCAGATAAAACTTAGCTAGGGCGACGTGCCACTAGACTAAGGTAGGTAAAACTTAGCTAGGGCGACGTGCCACTAGACTAAGGTAGGTGGAACTTAGCTAGGGCGGAGCGCCACTAGACTAAGACAAGTAGAGCTCGGTCAGGGCGGAATGCCACTAGGCCCAGGTAGGTGGGACTTAGCTAGGGTGGAATGCCACTAGACTAAGGCAGGTAGAACTTAGCTAGGGCAGAGTGCCACTAGACTAAGGCAGGTAGAGCTTGGTCAGGGCGGAATGCCACTAGGCCCAGGTAGGTGGGACTTAGCTAGGGCGGAATGCCACTAGACTAAGGCAGGTAGAACTTAGCTAGGGCAGAGTGCCACTAGACTAAGGCAGGTAGAGCTTGGTCAGGGCGGAATGCCACTAGACCAAGGGAAAGATTTAATGGGCCCGGTCCAATGGAACTGATGGGCGATGAGAGCTCGAAGAGGGTGGAATACCACAAGCCAAGGGAAAGATTTTATGGGCCCGGTCCAATGGGACTGATGGGCAACGTCTAAAGCTTAGCAAGGGCGAAGTGCCACAGGCCAAGGGACAGGTTTTATGAGCCCAGTGGGGCAAGTTTGGTATCTCTTAGCGTGTTTGTGTAGCTGTTTGCAGTGGAATGCTGAAGGATGGCAAGGATGTATTAGTTATAAATGTGGGTTCCACACTGGGGATAGAGGGTCAATCCTGGTGAGACTAATGGGAAGCATTTTGTGGGATAGGGAGGAATCCCATTCTAACATTGAATGAAATGCAGCAGATGGGTCCTCTAAGCGAGGAGCTCGAAATCTTTAGCAGTCGAGCTTGTCGAACAGTTAGCATCTGCAGTGGGTTGTCTAGTTCACGGTGGGATGTTGGGGTGCCCTGAATAATCCCGTTTTCTATTCTTTTAACTTTGGATGCCCCCATGCTGGGGTGAGTAGCCGGAGAGTTCACTCTCCTTTTAATGCCCCCAAGCTAGGGTGGATAGCTGAAGACGAGTTGTTCAAAGCACGTCTTTCCATTGGGTAGCTTGTTCGCTTCACGAGTAGTTGTGTAGACAGACAATAGCAGGGAAATCCGGCCGTTGGACTCCACCCTCTTCTCTTTTGTTGGTAGCCCCCGAACGGGGAATAGAGTCTTGCTGTGCCCAGCGGCACCTCAGAGCTTGATTGCAGCTGAGCATATTTTCATACTTCCCCCCTTGCTCGGAGAGAGTTGAGCCTCCATTATTGTGTGCTGGAGCATATAGAGTAGCGGCTACGTTGTACCGGGTCATTTCATTTGGAAGGAGATTCTTCCTTGCATCTTTATCATTTTACAATTGGCCCTGATATGAGTGGACTCCATTCCTTAGCTGATGGCTTGAATAAAGAGGGCAGCGCATCGAGTGGTAAAGCAGCATCTTTTCTTTTATTCTTGGGTTTATTTCTGTTCTGGTCTTCAGCGGTTGTCCCAGAGACGGTGCAACAATTACATTTGTTCGGCCTCTTGCCACAACGGGGGGGCTCGGGATGCATCTCAGAAGGTGTACCGTCTCGATTGATATACGGCAACTGTGTTAGCCGTCATCTTGAAAATGGGCATCGGGTGAGGGCGAGGTGGATCCACCCTATATTCTCCAAGTTGTAATTCACCACTTTGGACTAAGTCTTCCATGATGTCTTTGAACATATAGCAGTCCTCGATGAGATGTCCCCTCTTCCGATGGTAGGGGCAAAATCGAGGGTCATCTTTTCTTTCGATGTCATTTGGTCTCTTGAGCTCCGGGAGGATGACCTTGTTGTACTCAAGGGCCCACTCGAATAGCTGTTGGGTCTTGTCTTGCAGGAATGAGTATGGTCTTTTCATTCTGGCTCTTAGTGAAGGGGGTTTTTGTTCAACAACTCTGGTGGAGGAGGAGCTAGTTGCCTCCTGTGCTTTCCTCCACTGACGCTCGAAGGTTACAAAGTCAACTGCTTCTATTTCTTCTGGTGCCGACTGCTCTTTAATTAGCTTGTGCTCTTGAATTGGAGGAGTGACAGTCGGGCAGTATTTGGCCAAAAAGGCTTCAATTTCAACTGCCACATCTTCTAATTGGTCGAAGGATTTGACTTCGAGGCCAATTACCCTTTGCAGGATCTCTTTCCTCAGATTGCACTTGCATAGCTGGACAACGTCCTTGCAGCTTGGCGGATGTTTGCATCTTGCATTGAGATTCTTCCAGCGTTGAATGTAGTTTGAAGCAGACTCGTCATCTTTTTGTTTGATCATATATAATTCTGCCTTAGTGACTTCTTCCTCAGCAGATTTTATCTCAGTTGCTTGTTCTATTACTGGCTTGCTTGTTATGGCTGTCGCCGCTAGATTCCGGCGTAAGCCAGCTGATTGTAGAGGCGGCATTGCATGAGGCGTGGAAGTTGCCCCCTGAAGTGCCTGGAGAGCTGAGGGGTACGTATGGGCCGCGTGGTATAGCTGCCGCGGGAGGGTGTTCCCGTCATGGCCTTGTGTTGAATGGGGCATAGCTGGTTGCAGTGATGCTTCAAATGATTTAGCGCCACCTTGTAGGGCTTCGGATGAAGGTCCTGCCTGCCCGAGTGTGACTGGGAGTAAGCCCATCGCAGTCAATCTTTTTCTTAGTGTCTCTATTTCTTGTATTTTATGATAGAGTTCCATCATTAGAGCAGAGTTAGCTTGGTAGGAGCTGGGAGTGCTGTTTCCCGTGCTGATTCCAGGTGGAACTAGCTGCATTTCATTGTCGACACGGGACACGTACGGTCCTGCATGAATAGATGTTCTTGCCCTCATGCCCTCATGTTGAGGAGGGGTATAATAGCATGCTCCTTCAGCAGGTGGTGGAGGATGCCCCCACCCTTCCTGGGGTTGACGGTGAGAGATAGGTGCTGCAGCTTGACCTGCCCTTACCGGTGTGTAGCATATTTCTTCGTCTTCTTCTTCAGCAACTCGGCTCGCACTGGGCAAGGCCGATAGGGTATTGCAGGAGAGGACAACGCCGCTCCCTCTGTCTCTTGGCTTATTCTTCTCTTGCCTTTTTGTAGTTGGCACTTGGTGTGCGACACGAACTCTGGTTGTCTCTTGAGATGACAGGTGGCATAGAGACACCGTATTGATTGTTCTTTCCATAGCAGGTAGCTCATGCGGGCGAGGAGGGTCCACCTTATAGTCACCCAGTTGTAGCGGCCCTCTTCTGATTAGCTTTTCAATATCGTCTTTAAAGACGTAACAATCTTCGACAGGGTGCCCGACCATCTGATGATATGGGCAGTAGCAAGGGTGGTCTTTCTTTCTAGCATCTTCTGGTCTCTTCGGCTCTGGTAGAGTGATCTTGCTATTTGTGACAGCCCATTCAAAGAGGACCTGAGTCCTATCCTTGGGGAAAGAGTAGAACTTTTTCATCTTGGCCCGCAGGGACGGGACTTCTTGCCGCTCAGCTAGCTTAGCGGTCGGAGGGTTAGCCACTTCTTCTTCCTTTCCTTTTTGTTGGTTGAATGCTTTGCAATCAATTGTATGAACTTCTTTGGGCGATGGCCACTTGTCAATAGACTTGCCCCTTTGGCTTATTGCAGCTAGAGTGGAGGGAGAGCTGGAGATGAAGGCTTCGATCTCTGTGACCACATTATTTAGCCAGTCGAAAGACCGTATTTCAATTCCGATCAACTTCCCGAGGATCTCTCGTCTCAGGCTCTGCTTGCATATTTGCACCGCATCTTCTGGATGTGGCGGCCGCTTGCATCTCAAACTGAGATTCTGCCATCTTTTGATGTACTCCAGGGCTGACTCATCATGTCTTTGCCTGGAGGCATACAGCTCGGCTAGTGTGAGCTCTCTTTCAACAACATGGAACCGCTCCCAGAACTTCCGTTGCATAGCTGCCCAATCACTTATAGAGTCGGCCGGCAGATTGGAATACCATTCAAAAGCCAAGCCTGTCAGTGAGGACCCGAAGAACTTTAGCAGGTAGGCTTCATCTGTTGCCAGATCGCCCATTACTGTCATATAGTAAGCAATATGCTCTTTAGGAGAGCT
Source organism: Amorphophallus konjac (assembly GCA_022559845.1). Taxonomy (NCBI): domain Eukaryota; kingdom Viridiplantae; phylum Streptophyta; class Magnoliopsida; order Alismatales; family Araceae; genus Amorphophallus; species Amorphophallus konjac. The sequence continues at coordinate 18,471,572 of CM040117.1, read as the reverse complement.
CTGCCCGCCAAACTTTTCAAACTTGGGCAGTTTGTTGATGCTAGGCGGGAGCCTCTTTGCGGCATACTGTGGCGGATATGGCACCTTGTAAACATCAAAAGTGCTGATATCACCATCTGTCCTCTCGACCAGCTTCATTTCAATTAGTTGTTCCACCATTGATCTATTTACCACGGTTGGGTCCACCGGCACCGAGTGGCAATATGCAGAATGCTTTATAGAGGGAGTGAGTAGAGCTTCGACATGAGGTGCCGATGGCTCTGTTGGTGGCAACTGCTGCACTGGTGGAAGAGCTGGTTGCACCAAGGGTGGCTGCAGGGAATGTGGCTGAAGAGTGGCCTTGCCATAGCCTGTTGCTTGAGAATTAGCTTGGGGTGTAGCATCGACCGGGTTAGGAACTTCCCGGGATGATTTAGCATGCTCACCTTGTTGCCATGGAAAAGGGGCTTGTTCATTTCTTTCATTCAGTTGCCTCTTCAAGGCTTCAATCTCTTGTTGGTAATTTTGTAGCATCATTAAGATAGTTGGGTCTTGCGCTGCCATAGCAGAGGTACCCTTGAATGCTTCGCCCGAAACATCTTCAAATGAGGCTGGCAGAGTAATCTCTTCTTCTTCAGAAGCCACCAAGCCGGTAGTCGAAGTAGTGTTAGCTTGCTTTTCTTTGGCTGCTTCGAGCATTTCTCTTGCAGCTTTGCCTCTTCTTGTCATTAGCCCAGGCCTTTCAGCTAACTTGGCCAACTCTTCTGGTTCTTCGGGTAGGGCCCCATATCTGCTAGCCACCCCTGCCATGTTGCAAGTGAAGATTTGAATTCTTTTTCTTTGCCCCCAGACTGTTTTCTTGGCTTGACCGAGGAAGGTTGACTTTTCAAACATTGATATCCTTTTATTCTCTTCATGCTGTGGAGAAGATTCGGAGCACTTGACTTGCAAGCCATCTTCATATTCATTCATGAATGACACCATTCTTCTTCTTTCTTTGCCTTCTTCTTTTCTTTCGGCGCTAATGGGGCAGAGTAGCCTTTGCCGACTTGGGGAAGAACTTTTCGAGCCATAGAAGTAGTCTCTGACCACCTTGGTCATTCCTTCTTGACAACGCCCTGGAGAGAGGGCAGGAGTTAACAGTTGGTCTTGCATCGACGGCATGTAGGAGTGCCGCGATAGTCTAGTAGCTCTGTTCGATCTTGTCGAACGTCGGAGAACATTGGTCTGCCTGGCACAGACCCTATGAGCAGGCAGAGAGGCTACTGGCATGACCTCTTCTTCCTTTGGTGTAGCTTTATTGCCCCCACTTTTGGGGTCCTTGACAGTTGATGTTGAATCTCACGGGGTCGAAACTAGGCCCCGGGTCCTCTTGGGAACCCACACTTGCTTGAAACTTGGTAGCTTGGGGGTCAGCTTCCCGCAGACTTCTTTGTCCAAATTGGCCTCCCGACTTGCAAGCACTTGAAAGCAGTTGTGAACGGGAACTGCCGGGATGTTATGGTCCGGTGAAGCTTTAGCACGGCGGCCGTTTAGATGAACACGAATGCCACCAATTAGAACAGACTTCCCAGAAGCCGAGAGTCGGCCTCGGGAAACAGCAACAACTCTTCTTCTTTGATTGTTCTTCTTCTTCCCCCCGGACGCCTTGTCACTGGCGGGGACAACATGATAGTCCACGTGGTGGACAAAGCATGAGATAGTATGGCGAGACGGAGTGGTTCCCCACGGATAGCTCGCCTTTGTAGGGGTTACGGCCTTGGCCGCAACAGTCTTGTCAGCTTCCTCATCTTCAACCCTCAGCAGGTTGATGAAGGCGAGTCCGAGAAAATTAGGGAACCCCACCACTGGTGGCAGAGTTCTGAAAGCAGTGGGCACCGCCAGGTACCCATGCTTTACGTGGGTAGCGACCACTTGAGGGCCGAGTGCAAGCGCAGTAAGTCCGCGAGCCATTGAGATCACTGCAAATCAGAATGAGCAAACGATCAGTATTTTGGGGAAGGCCACCAGGCCTTCTACTTTGGCGATGAGATGAAGGGAGACCATGTCCCACCGGGCGTGCCAGCTTGTGGGAATGGATTTATTTATTTTTTATAATTTAATAATTTATTAAGATTCCATGGTTGATTTATTAGGCGTGCCAGTCACCGGAGTGACGATTTATTATGCGCTCGATCTGACTCGGTCAGTCGATTGTGAAGTCCGAGTCGGGACCGGAAGTCCGTCATACCATAAAGGTTATGACGTTAATTACATCCTTCCAAGGAAGGACAACCCTTGATTAATCGCTAAAGTAGAAGAGTCCCGGGGGGCAAAATCAATGTGATAGGTATGCTCATTCATTTGCAGGATAGAAGATGCATGCGATTATGCAATGCGAGATATGATATATATATATATATATATATATATATACGGAATAAATCCGGCAGCATATCCCCATATCTTAGACTATGCCAAGTGGGAATATAGGACACCCATCCACGGAATGCCGAGATGGACGCCAAAGGAAAGATGGGCGTAGCCCGAGATCCAAAAGGATCTAGATGCGACGGGACATTGTCCATTATCATGGTATTTATTGATATCCCCTTAAGAAACCATTGGAGGACATGCAGTGGCATAACTCCATGGCCCGACGGGGTGAGAGGAGGAAATCGGAAACCCGAGTTGAAACAAATGTAGGGGTGAAACCCCATTAGTGTAGCTCCTCTGCTTCCCACAGGATCGGACATGAATGGCCCGACAGAATTAATCTATAAAAATAAGCATGCGTTTATTCTTACACTCATATGTACATGTATACATATATATGGGGATGCATGCACCAATAAAGAAAATGGTGGGTAATGATGATTAGTGGGCCATTTAAGGATAAGTAAATGCATGTATTCACTATTCATGTTTAAGCATGAGTGAACCAAGGGGGGGCTTTCACGTAATGGCTCTTGTACACACATGCATATGGTGATAGAGCTGATTTACACCACAACATGCACCAACGTGGGGTGCAGTGAATGGGTGAAGGTTTTAGAAGGTAATGCAACAGGCATGTATTAATTGGGATTAAGAGTGGTTAACCATTATGCACATGCATGCAGTATGCGGGGGTTTCCAAAAAAAGGAGGTGTGCAGGTTTTTGTGTGAGCTTGGCCAATGAGTTAATGCCCGCTCACGTGCAGTCCTACAATGAGTGGGGCCATGCATTCATGAGTACTGTCCATTCGAACATGCCAAATAACCAATACGTGCATGCATACAAAATGGCAGAAACGCATATGGGCACGGCGTGGGTTCATTCGCTCTCGGCGCACTCGTGCACTCGGCGGCAAGCATGCATTCGGCGTGGCTTTCCATCTCGGTGTGGTTTCATCTCGGCGGCATGATTTTGGCGCCGAGAGGAGCCTCCGGGCCGATTCTTGCTTAACATTTTTTTATTTATTTAGTATTATTATTACATGTTTATTTGTTTATTTATTTCATTTTGTTTATTTGTGTACTTGTTTTCACTTTTTAACTTTATTATTATATTATTATTTGTTTTGTTTGTTTACTTTTATTATATATTTTGTGTTATTTTATTGTATTAGTAGTTTGATAGTCGGTCGGTTCTGTCTAGCAAAAATCCGACAGCATCTCCCCTGTATCCGGAATATGCCAAGAAGAGATAGACCATCATCCACGGGATGCCGAGACGAAGGCCGAAAGAGAAGGGCACTAGGCCCAGGAACACTGTTTGCATTCATAGCACCGGTTGATATTCCCTTGGAACCCATCGGAGCACATGCAGTGGCAGAGCTCCTTAGGTACATAGGGTTACAGAAGAATCCGGATCGAGACTGAGTAATGTAGCGGAGGTCATTCCCCATTGCTGTGTTTCTTCAGGGTATGCACGATGGTCTTTGGACATCCCTCAAACAGATGCATGGAATGATCAGAAATGAAATGAAGTGTTGATGGGGGGTTCTCGGCACAGTTGTAGCCGGAAAGAATGGTTCCCAGCGCAGGGGGTTTTCGGCGCAGTTGTAGCCTGAAAGAGGGTTCCCGGCGCGCAAGCCATCGCGCCGGGAAGGTCAAAAGGAGGCCCCCGGCCGACTGCAAGAGAGGAATTGGGGGTTGTCGGCGCGCCCAGCTCTCGGCGCGCGAAGTGCCGTGCCGGGGACTGTTGGCTCCGCCGAGAAGGTTTCGCGCCGAGAGCGTATAAGGCTTTAGGGTTTTACGTAGCTCTGTTCTGGAAATTTATGAGATCGAGACGGGATTTGGGACGCAGGAGGGAACTGGATCGAAGCTTTTACTGGAAGGATGCTAGGGAATCATCAGAAGACCGATCTGTAGAGGGATCGAGGCCATCGTTCATCCAAAACACACTCAAAATACCCTGCAGATGTATGTGTTTATTTGTTGCCGGCCGCCCAGGAAAATCAAGAGATGACTGTCTCTTATTCCTGGGATGGCCTTAATGACATCGAGGGAACAATCAATGGAGAGAGGTCATTAAAACCCACCACACTGGGATTCCTCGGGAGCCATGGATCCCAAACATCCATAGGTTAGAATGGGGGACCATGCTGCCTCTCATCCAGAGCAGAAGCAAAAAGGGAGCAGAGGATCGTGGCCAATGCAAACGCCAAACTTTCATTTCCGAACGAGCATACATAAAAGCGATATTCAGAGGACGAGAACTCAACGTGTTCGATGTTGAAAGCAAAGGAAAAGACCCTGCTCATTCATACATATATAGTCGATTACATCATCCAACTATGCCCATTCATAAGAAGTGGGGAAGGGATAACAACATTCTTCAGAGGAAGTAAAGTAAAAAAAGAAAAAAAAAATACAGAGGATGCACATCGGAGAAATGAAAAGCAAAAGGAAACAAAAGATGGGGGAGGGCGGAGCATTGACTCCTCTCCCTCCCCCTTCAGCAGACCTTCTTCTTCTCACGATCTCTCAGCAGCTGCCGGTTTCTTGGAGCTGGGTATGGACTTCTCTCTTCCTTTCTTTGGTTTCTTTTGTGGCTATCTTCTCTTCTGTTCCCCCTCTTCCTTCTCTTCATTGAACCGAAACTTTATATATAGGGGGTGTTAAACTCCATTCTTATCGGCGCGCCTCCTTGGTCCTTTGATCATGAATCTCGGCGCGCCCTAGGTCATGGAGCTATCGACGTATGTGGCTTCTACTTGGGCCTTGGCCCTTCTTCGGTCCACGAACCAATCGGCGCCGATGCTTTCGATGTGGGCCTCAGCGGATGCTTCTCCATCTTTTCCCTTTATCCCTGGAAAAATAAGAGATATAAGATGAAATATGTTAGCATTAATATTCATATTGATATTGTCTTATCATTTTATTATTATTCTATTATTATCGTTATATATTTTCTCTCTCTTTTTTATCTTTTGTTATTATTATTATTATTTATTTTCTTTTCCTCTTTTCTCTCATTTTTTTCTCTCATTTTCACCATTATTATTATTTATTTATTTTATGTGTCAACAGGCGTTGACCTGATGGAAGCGATGGTTTTCCTTGGTGCTGGATGGTGATGTTTCCAGCATGCGCGAGGTTCGAGGTCAGGTCGAGCGTGGAGTCCTTCCGTTGGTCGGAAGTGCGTTTGGTCTCCCCTTTGGTTGGAGAGATTGTGTTGGGTTAAGGTTCATCGTCTTGCATTGCGTGTTCGGATTGGTTGGCCTTGTATGCCATGAAGTCCGTGCGAGACGTGCTCCTTGTCTTGGCAAGGCGATTGCCTGTGAGAAGTCGTGCCCATTCCCTTGTCGTGTGAGGGTGCTGGCGCTGTTCCGTAAGGACGAGTGCTGGGTGGGCGGTGTTCGCTTTCTCGGCTGTGTGCGCGGATCAGAGTGCGCAGCGGAAGCGTGGTGGGCTTGTGACCCATTGGTTCAGGATCGTAGCATTGGTTGCTACGGGCGGATTCCTGAGTTTGCATTGAGCATTGGAGGATTGGTTCCTCGGTGTGAAACGTGTTGTTGCCGTGCCGTTGCTCGAGGTATTATGGTTCTTGGCACTAGCAGGATGGAGTGTTGGGGAATGTGCTGGCTAGTGCGCCGCATGAGTACCCTATTCCTGTGATGGAAGCCGTGTCAGGCGTCGGTGTTGGACCTGGATGGGGTTGTTGAGGATGTCGCCTGATGATGGTCGAGGACGTGTTGGTCAGAGTCGGTGGCTTGGTGTCCGACTTGTGTTCCCAGTCATGTCCTCGGTTGAGATCGTGTTTTGAGGAAGTGGTCTCTGGCAGACGATGGGTACCGGTTTGTGGCTGTGAGTGGCTGGCGAGCCTAACCGTGTGACCGACCACAGCAGCACCTGTTGGTTCTACGGTCTTGTCAGATTGTGACGGTGAGATGTATAATCGATCGGGGACCCAAAGTGCTTTGGTCGTGGTGTCGGCAACCAGGTCGCCGTGAGCACTGTTCAGGTGGTGTCCCGTGGCTCTGTGGTAAGGGCGGAATCAGGATTGGCAGGTGCCCACTTGGATTGATCGAAGGATTTGATGATACCAGACGTAAGAGTGACGCCTGTGGGCGGAGGCCTTTTTAGCGAGATTGGCGTCGGAGGGTGGTCCTTGACGGGACGTTGGTGTCGCAATGGTTATCCCTGGTTTGGTGACCAGCATAGGATGGTTCCCCTGTAAGTCTGAGTCGAGTGAGGTGATGACTGAAGACGCCAAGATCTCGTCATTGGTTTCATCGTGCTCCCCGAGAGGGTCGAGTTGGTGCGATGTTCGAGCTCGGATGCGGAGTCCGAGAGGAGTGTAGCTCGAGATATGGCATTGGTCTGTGTGTAAGTCAGCGGATGGCCTGCTGTGAGTTGGATCGTGCCTGTTGGGCCGGTGGAGGTGTCCCGTTGACGTGTATCTGGCGACCAGTGGATGGTCTTTTCACAGACAGAAGATGCTGGTTGTCGGGGCTCGAGCGTGGCGAGAGTCGTGTGCTAGCGAGACCTTTGGTGGTCGCTTCTGTGGTGTGCCTTTTCGGACGGGATCTGGACTTTGTCGAAGTTTGTCTTCTGACAAGAGTTGGCACAGTGTTGTGTCCGGCTTTCGGCTTGCCATGCGTGGGGTGTTTCTTGGTGCTGAGCCGATGCTTTGGTTGCAGTCTGCAGAGATGACTGCTTGAGCCGAGGGAGGCCCTGTTTTGGTTGCTCCCTTGAGGAGGGTGTGCGACCTGTCAGCTGGTTGTGAAGCTGATGTGCGATTTGTCTGCTGACCATTGGATGGATCAGTAGCTGTTTCTCGTGACGAGGGTTGTGTTTCCTCGGTGAGCGAGATCGTGGCTGCGGCGCCATGGTGGTTTCTCACGTTGTCTGAGGTGATGCCGGACTGTGCCCTTTGGTATATGCCTACTCTGTTGGCCAGTGTGCTCGGCGCGAGGAGCCAGGTATTGTGTGTGATTGTAAGTCTGGCTGTGTCCCTCAGGATTGGTGTGTTCGTGAGGATCGAGATTTTCTGTGCTGGGGCTCTGACAGCGTGTCAGTTCATTCAGTGTTCTTCCCCTGTGACTTTGTGCTTGGTCCTGAATTTCGAGGACGAAATTCTTTTAAGGGGGGAGGGCTGTAATGCCCCGGATTTTTCAGATATTTTTCGGATATTTTAAGTGGGTCTCGGAGTGTATTTTGTGTTTTACACGTGTTTTTCCCTGATGTGCCTTCGGAACTCTATGCAGGGCAAACCGTGGTGTTCTTCGACTCCGGGACAGTACCACTGCGTTATGTTCCTTCCGAGGATCGCAGAGGTAATTTTTCGTAATTTTTTGAATTTATCAAATTTTCGAGTTTTCTATATATACTAACCATTTTCTCTCTCCCCCTCTCATTCTCTCTTTCTCACTCACTCTCATCTCTTTCTCTCCCCCTCTCCCCGGGCGGCCGACGGTGGCGTAGGAGGGCGAGGCGACGATGGCGGGAGGCGAGGAACGGGGAACGGGTCGAGGATCGAGGGTCGGTGGCGCGTGGAAGCTCGGCCGTGGGTTCGTGGAGCGGTGAGGGTTTCACGGCGTTTTCTTCGTGGATCGGTGAGCTCGGGGCGCGAAATCTTCGGTGGAGGTAGGGAGATGGACCCCCAGCTCATGCACATCCTTTCCCGCGAGTTTCGTAGGCCGTGGTGAGCCGAGCGGGTGGAATCGGGGTTTTTTGGGCAAAACCCATGTTTTAGGGCTTGTGGGCCGATCTCTCGTTTTACGGCATTTTTGGCCGATCCATGGGTTTAGATGCATGCCTAGGGGCTTGGGGATGGATTCCCCTTTGTTTCCCCATCACCAGGGGGTGATCGGGGCGTGGATCGATGTTTTGGATGGTTTCCCGCCGTAACGTTCTCGGGAGGGTGTGACGGTCATTCCCGTGACCGTTACATGTGTGTAACGCGCCTAGGCAGGGGCGTTACATTCCCTTTGCTTTGGCTTTGGCGTTCGTGGGTGTGACGGTCCCACGACAGACCGCCACAGCCGTGTGACGCGCCTGGGTGGGTGCGTCACATCCCCTGTTACCCAGCTGAGGGCTGGGGGTGTAACGGACCCCGAATGACCGTTACATGCGCGTGACGCGCCTGGGGTGGGTCGTCAGGGGTGTTCCAACCGTTGTCGTTTGACCGTTGGGTGTCCGTGTGTGTAACGCACTAGACCAGGCGCGTTACATTTGTGTAACGCGCTGGGGTAGGCGCGTTACATCCCGTTTTCACGTTGGGAGCGTGAGGCGCGCGTGACGCACCAGGGTAGGCACGTTACATTTGTGTAACGCGCTGAGCCAGGCGCGTTACATCCTGCATTCCTATGGGCCGTGTAACGGTCTGCGTTAGGCCGCCAGGTGGATGTGACGGTCCCGCCTAGACCGTTACAGCCCTGTGACGGTCTAGGGCTAGACCGTCAGGCGTTGTGTTGCACCGAGGCGAGTTTTTGTGTTCTCCGCCTTGTTCCGCGATGTGTGGATCCCCGGTCGACCCGGTTGGGACCCAGTGGTCGACTTGCGGTCTCGTGAGTGTCCCAGACACCCGTGGGATTCTGTGTCCGTGTTTTGAGGGTGTCAGGAAGACCGTGTTACCTCGTTTAGCGTGCCCATGGGTTTGAGAGTCTGAGTGACTTCTCTTGGGTCGGGTTTTCGTGTTACGCTAGATTGAGTCACCGTGTATCGGTGTGTGAGCGGTGGGGTTTCCCCCGCATGACCGTGAGTTTTCCTGGAAGATGATTCCCGAGTGGGCCATGTGTTTGGCCTTGGACTGCGAGTCCAGTTATCGACGTGGCGGCTTGGGCGCTACCTTGGGAATCATGCTTCTGTGCTTTCCACGTGGGCCGTGTGTGTGGCCTTGGACTTTGAGTCCAGTTGCCCTGCCTGGGGCTGGAAGCCTTCTCAGTTCCCTTCCCGAGGGAATGGTCTCGACGACTCGTGAGCTACCTCGGTATTCGTGCTACCGTGATTTTAGACCTAGAGATTGGACGAGATTGACGGCCTTGTGCTGTCACGTGCAACGGTCTTGACCCCGAGTCTTGTGACTCAAGGACCGTTGGGTGTAGTGCGTCTAGAGGACTGTCCAGAGTTGGGTTTTCTCGACTCTCACACAGGGTGTGTGCGCGGCCGTGGACTGTGAGTCCCGTTTCTTCTCCGACTATGGTCACCGTGCGACGGTGCTAGTACGTGGGATGGTCCCCGTACCTTGTCGGGTTTGGACGCTGTTTTCCTTCGACTTGAGAGTCTACTCCCTCAGTGACCCTCCACTAGTCGTAGCCTACCAGTACGCGTGTGCTGGTCGCACTAGGGAGTGGTGTACGGGCTTACCCTTAGAGGCGGTTTGTGGACCAGTTACCGTTGGGCCCACGTCTTGCAGCCAGAGTCCGGCTGAGGGGAAAACCGGTCAGAGGGCCAGGCCAGGGACGCGTGGTCTGTGTGTGCACACGTGGTTGGGGGCGGTTGGACCCACGTCGACGGGCGTGACCCCAGCTAGTCACTTGTTTGTGGTTACTTGTACGGTGTTCGTGCCTTTGGTAGGAGCTACCACGTCAGGCAGTTCACCTGCGGTGCGGTGTAAGACGTCAGGGGACGCTACCGGCTGTGCTTCTAGTGGGCGGTACTCCTGTCGAGTTGAGAGTGACAGACTGTCAGTTTCTGTGACTTCGACCTTCGGGTTTTCGGTCGTGTTGACCGTTGAGTTCGGTTGTTTCGCCGTGACGCGTGTGTTGGTTTTCGCGCCGTGGGACTAGTGCTAGTGGCTCTACCGAGGTTGCATCTTGTTGTGCGGTACCCGCGATCGGATGGTCAGGGTTGTGTGGACGCACTAAAATTCGCTTGTTTAGGTGGTTCGTCTGTTAAGTGCGTGGGCGTGCCAGTCACCGAAGTGACAATTTATTCGGGCCCCGAAGAGCCCATGGTGCGCTCAATCTGACTTCGTCAGACGATTGTGTAGTTCGTGTCGGGACCAAAACCCGTCGCGCCGTAAAGGTCACGGCGTCATTTACATCCCCCATACGAGGGAACACCCCTGATTAATCACCGAGATTCAGGGCCTCATGGCCAAGAAATCAATTGCATGGAAAGTCTATTACGAGGTATTGAAACCCTCGCTCGAGGGCGAGAAGAAAATCATTCGCGGTCACGTCCATCGTGTACTGACCATTTAATGTTCGGACGAATGTCCGGCTCGAGAAGATCGCGGTTGTCGCGGGAAAACCGGAACGCATGTATGCCGAGGTACGGCAAATCTATTGTCCGGAAGAGTGGAGAACGTTCGGCTGAGCCTCGGTTAGAGTGGTCAAAAACCAGTAAATCTGTTGGCCCGGTGCAAGAGCAAGCTGCGACCATACTGCGATGGGCCCCCCGCGGTCGAAACAAGACTTGCATGAGCGTCATTAATATTTCGGGTGCCAAGGGGCAACGAGGGAATATCCCTTGAATCGGCTGGAAAGCCCTATGTCTAAGGAAGCGGACGTTCGAAACGTGTCGGTCATTCGGGAGACCGTTTAATATTCGGACGGGTGTCTGGCTTGAGAATACCGTAATCGTCGCAGAAGGACCTAGAACATATGTATGCCGGGACACGGCAAACATATTATTCTGAGACTCTGAAAACATTCGGTTAAATCTCGGTTAGTGCAGCAGGAAACTAATGAGTTTGTTGGCCCGGTGCAAGATCGAGTCGGGACCATACCGGGGGCCTCCCGCGGTCCAAACGGGGCTTGCGTGGGCATCATTAATGTTCTCGGTGCCGAAGGGGAGCGAGGAAGAGTCCCGGGACTAGATTCCAAAACTGAAAACGTGTTCAAAGGGAGCGGGCTATAGGCCGAGGATATGGGTCAGACAGTGACCATAATCGGGACGGACCCGAGGTCCCAGCATAGCCCACGAAGGCCTTATTGACATTCCCATGTGTAGGGTCCAGGGATGACGGGAGCCATCTCGTTCTATTCAGATTTCTGTCAGTCACTTGCGGACCACTTGATATTCGGACAAGGGTCCATATTGAAGGTGCGACGTGGATAGGAACAACCCCGTACAAGTGTATGCCGAGTTTACGGTAATTTCAATAAAAGGGCGGGAATGAATCCCGATAGGGTGAATCCAATTTGACGAGCTATCGGCCCAGAGCAATGCTGGGTCATGACCACGTCGGGGAAGGAGCCGTCGGCCATGTTGGTTGCTCATGGGTCTTTTCATGTTCAGACACAGGTCCATGATAGAAACGCTGTGAAAACCGAGGCGAACCCGTTCAAATGTTTGTCGAACGTGTGGCAATTTTAGTAGTGGCTCGGAGGGGATCCGGCCTGAGGAACGAGTCCGGTCTGATTGGAATGTCGGCCCAAGACTAGGTCGGGGCCTGGCCTTGTCAGGATAATTCCCAAGACTTAGGCCCAACCTGGAAGGGCGGCATTGTTGTTCCTTCAGCATCGGGTCACGGGAGAGACGGGGCTGCAACATAGATTTTACCATTTTCTTTATCTGGGCTTTAAATTATGTGCATATATATTTTATTGCTTATTTCCCTTTTATGTATTTATTCTGGATGATTTCTCCATTTTGTTTATTATTATTACTATTATATTTTCCCTTTCCTTTTTTACTATTATTATTATTATTTCACATTTTTTGTTTATTTCTCATATATATATATATATTCAGGTTTATTTATTTATCATAATTTTTATTAATTTATTATCATTATTATCATTATCATTATCATGACATATTTATATATGTTTATATATATTTATTTTGGAAGGAAAAGTGGGCTGTTGGGGGCAAAAAGGGGTGTACCGACGAAGACAGGGAGAGCGTGCCGGAGAGGGGCTGGGAGAGTGTGCCGATGAAGGGGCAGGCTGGCGTGCCGCTGAAGGGCTGAAGTCTGCACATTGGCCGGTCACTGCGACATAAAGTCCGTACATTCATCAGCCCAAAGTCTATACGTTGTCTATTCAACCAGCACACAAAGTCTATACGTTCTTCAGCTCAAAGTCTGTACATCGGCTGCATTCATCAGCTCGAAGTCTATACATTGGCTACATTCATCAGCTCGAAGTCTATGCGTTGGCCAGCTCAAAGTCTGTACATTGGCTAGCTCAAAGTCGGTACATTGGCTGGGTTCATCAGCTCAAAGTCTACACATTGGCCAGCCCAAAGTCTGTACGTTGGCCAGCTCAAAGTCTATACATTGCAGCTCAAAGTCTATACATTGCAGCTCAAAGTCCATACATTGACCAACTCAAAGTCTGTACACTGCAGCTCAAAGTCCATACATTGGCCAGCCTAAAGTCTGTACGTTGGCCAGCTCAAAGTCTATACATTGCAGTTCAAAGTCTGTACGTTGGCCAGCCCAAAGTCTATACGTTGGCCAGCTCAAAGTCTATACATTGTTCAGCTCAAAGTCTATACATTATCTCTTGGCTGCAGTTCAAAGTCTGTACATTGGCCGGCCCAAAGTCTGTACGTTGGCCAACTCAAAGTCTATACATTGTTCATTGGCTGCAGCTCAAAGTCTATACATTGCAACTCAAAGTCTATACATTGTCCCTTGGCTGCAGTTCAAAGTCTGTACATTGGCCAACCCAAAGTCTGTACATTGTTCCTTAAAGTCTGTACGTTAGGTTCCACTTCGGAGAGTGAGAAGAGTGTGCCGCTGAAGGGCTGAGAAGGTGTGTCGTTGAAGGGTTGATAGGGTGTGCCGCTGGAGGGTTGATAGGGTGTGCCGCTGGAGGGCTGATAGGGTGTACCGGCGAAGGCTGGAACGGACGTGCCGATGAAGGTCCACTCCTCTGTTACTTATTTTTAAGGCTTTTCTTTTCTTCTTTTCTTTGAGTTTTGCGTAGTTTTATACAAATCTTTCCTCCTCTTTCTTGCAATCTGTTGTTCATTTGATGGTTTTGTTGTCCTTTGATATGTATTTCTTATCCCATTCGTTTGTTGCATCCTTTTGCCCTTTTGTGTTGTTATTTTCTAACAAAAATTCGGCAGCATCTCCCCTTGACCCAAGCGTAAGGGAGATAAAGGGAACGCGCCCACATGGAGTGGCGGAACCCGACAACTGGAGGTGGGCGCCCGAGGGCGGCAACACCTTAATAAGACCTCGGAAAACACGGGGAAAACAACGAGCCGAAGACCTCTAAGACTGGACAGGGTGTACTGGAGAGGGGGGGGAGGCACAAATGAAGGCACTGGGCTTTACAGGAGGAGGTTCGCGACCTCAAATCATTCAAGATGATGCCACATCCGGAGGAAACCGTCGGCATGAGGGATGAACACAAACACCGAAAAGTGAAAGGAAAGACGGTCAAACGCACTGTGGCCCAAAACACCGAGACAAAGAGGAAACCCACTGGGGGGGACGATCTTCATTCATGGGGTAGCAAAGGGCCGTAGCCGTCCGCGTGCATTACAAAGCACGCCCGAGCTAAGGCTACGGGCAAGAAAGAAAACCAAAGAACAAAAGAACGGAGAAGGAGAAAAAAATAAAGAACAAAAGAAGAGGAGGTGTTGGGGATCGAGGGAGGGACGACCGTCCACTGCTCTTTCCCCCACCTTCCTCTGCTACATCAAGCCCTCTCTCTCTCTTACTCTCTTCTCTTTGCCTGGCGATTGTCGGAAGACTCCCCGCCAGAGCCCTCTCCCTTCTCTTCCCTTTTCTCCTTCTTCTCGTAGGTGGCTTTGTGTCTCTTCGTCTCTTCTCCCTGTGTGCCTCTCCTCTATGTATGGGCCTCTTCTCTGTGTATGGGCCTCTTCTCTCCTTCTTCGCCGGAATGGGAGTGGTTTTATACTCCCAGCAGCGGGAGCCCTCGAGCACGGCAGTCGGAGGTGGGAAGCGGCTGGTCATGATGGGGATTGACTTCCCCCGTCCTGGATGTCAGGGGAGTAGCCTGCGTGGCCCAACCTCTGGTTGACACCTCGGACAGCTCACTGCGCGCCAAGGATACGTAGGGCATGGGCGTCACGTCGTTCCCTTGAAATGCCTTCACGCTGTGCCGCTGGCGGGCTCAAGAAGTGTGCCGCTGAAGGCTTGAAATAGCGTGCTGTTGAAGGCTTGAAATAGCGTGCCGTTGATGGCCTGAGATAGCGTGCCGTTGAAGGCCTGAGATAGCGTGCCGTTGAAGGCTTAAAATAGTGTGCCGTTGAAGGCTTAAAATAGTGTGCCGTTGAAGGCCCGAAATAGTGTGCCGTTGAAGGCCCAAAATAGTGTGCCGTTGAAGGCTTAAAATAGTGTGCCGTTGAAGGCCCGAAATAGTGTGCCGTTGAAGGCTTAAAATAGAGTGCCGTTGAAGGCACATGGGGCGTGCCGTTGAAGGCACATGGGGTGTGCCGCTGAAGGCACATGGGGTGTGCCGCTGAAGGGCCCAGGGGCGTACCACTGAAGGGCCAAAGGGCGTGCCGTTGAAGGCCCAAAAGGGGCAGTTCTGAGCCCATTGTGAGCATGAGTTGTGGCCCATTTAATTTTCTTCGAGGCCCATGGATTGTGGGGGCTCTTGGTGGTTGATTTCTCTTCACTGTCGTGACTCCGGAGACGGCTTCACGGCAGTGTGCATATTTGGGGAGTCCGGATGACCTGCCCCTCTGGGGCTTCCTCACTCTGTGTCGTTGTTGATGCTGGGCCGAGCAGGATATCTGTGCGTGCAATTTTTGGTGTCCACAAATGCCCCCCACCCACGGGTAGCGCAGGCGAAGGATGAGCTTGGCGGTGCCCGCGGGTGTACTGGTCTCTTTTCTCTTCATCGGCACCAACGGGGTGTCGGGAGCTGACGTAGCATGCTTGTCTCTTCTCCTCTTCATCAGTGCCGACAGGGTGTCGGGAGCCGCCGTAGCGTGTTGGTCTCTTCTTCTCTTTTGCATCAGTGCTGACAGGGCGTCGGACGCTGACATGGTATGTTGGTCTCTTTGTCTCTTCGTCAGTGCCGACGGGGTGTCGGGAGCTGTCATGGTTTGTTGATCTCTTTATCTCTTCGCCAGTGCCGACAGTGTGTCGGGAGCTGACCTGGTTTGTTGATCTCTTTATCTCTTCGTCAGTGCCGACAAGGTGCCGGGAGCTGACCTGGTTTTGTTGGTCTCTTTGTCTCTTCGTCAGTGCCGACAGGGTGTCGGGAGCTGACCTGGTTTGTTGGTCTCTTTGTCTCTTCGTCAGTGCCGACAGGGTGTCAGAAGCTGACCTGGTTTGTTGATCTCTTTGTCTCTTCGTCAGTGCCAACAGGGTGTCGGGAGCTGACCTGGTTTGTTGATCTCTTTATCTATTCATCAGTGCCGACAGGGTGCCGGGAGCTGACCTGGTTTGTTGGTCTCTTTGTCTCTTCGTCAGTACCGACAGGACGCCGGGAGCTGACATGGTTTGTTGATCTCTTTGTCTCTTCGTCAGTGCCGACAGGGTGCTGGGAGCTGACCTGGTTTGTTGATCTCTTTGTCTCTTCGTCAGTGCCGACAGGGTGCCGGGAGCTGACATGATATGTTGGTCTTTTCGTCTCTTTTCTCTTTTTCCCTTTTTTTTGAACCACATTACCGGTACAAGCGCCCTTTCGGGTTTTCGCCGGCACCGGCCCCCTCTTGCTTTTGCCCATGCGCCCTCTCTGGTTTTCGCGTGGCGGGGTACCCGATTTTACCTGCAGCGCCCCTTCGGGTTTTCGCCACAGCTGGGTTGTTGCCATTTTTGCCCTTGTCCCTAAGTAGGGGCAAGTCCGGCGGGGCACCTCTATTTTAAGCCCCTTTCTCTTATTTATTATGTATATATATATATATATATATATGACAAGTGGGTGATATGTAATGGTTGGCTAGGGCCCGAGGCCTTGCGCCGAAAGGCACGGCTCACTCGTTGGCAAGAAGATAATGCCAACGCAACGGGAGAATTCCTGTCGATTCGGACGTAAGGTCTGTAATGGCAGTATCGTGTGAGAGCGGGTGGCTAGGGCACGAAGCCTTGCGCCAGAAAGGGACTTATTCGTTGGCAAGGGACTAATGCCAGCGCAAAGATAGAGATTCTGCCAATTTGGGCGTAGGGCCCGCGATGACGATTTGCATGAGAGAAGGTGGCTAGGGCACGAAGCCTTGCGCCGAAAGATAATGTTCATTCGTTGGCAAGAAGATAATGCCAACGCAACGGGGGATTTTCTGCCGATTCGGACGTAAGGTCCGTAACGACGATATCGTGTGAGAGCGGGTGGCTAGGGCACGAAGCCTTGCACCAGAAAGGAACTTATTCATTGACAAGGGACTAATGCCAGCGCAAGGATAGAGATTTTACCGATTCGGGCGTAAGGCCCACAATGGCGATTTGCATGAGAGAAGGTGGCTAGGGCACGAAGCCTTGCGCCGAAAGATAAGGTTCATTCGTTGGCAAGAAGATAATGCCAACGCAACGGTTTTTTTTTTTTTGCCGATTCGGACGTAAGGTCCATGATTGCAATATTGTGTAAGAGCGGGTGGCTAGGGCACGAAGCCTTGCGTCGGAAAAGGACTTATTTGTTGGCAAGGGACTAACGCCAATGCAGGGTGGAGCCGTCTTTGCCCGTGCGGATGCCCGTCGATACGTAGGGGCGTGCGAACGGGAGACATATGTATACACACACACACACACACACACACACACACACACACACACACACACACACACACACACATATATATATATATATATATATATATATATACATATATATATATCATTATTGTTGTTGTTTTCTCTTCTTTCTCTCTCTCTTTTTTTTCTTTTTTTTCTTTTCTTCCCTCTCTTTTTTTCTTCTTTTCTTTTTTTTTCGTCGAAATCCCCCCCCCCCTCTCTTCCTTTTTGCTTTCTTTTTTTTTTATCCATTCTCTTCCTCTTTTACCGTCTCTCCTCTTTTTTTCCCTTTTTTTTCTTTTTTTTTTTGCTCGCCGTATAAAGGGGGCGGGGGTGGCGTGCCGCTTAAGGGCTGGCTAGAGCGTGCCGCCGGGACGCTTGAAGGGCGCACTGGGAGATAGCACAGGAGGGTGTGCCGCGTAAGGCACTCCGAAGGTGTGCGGGCACCTGGGAGCGTGCCGCTAAGGGGGCGTGAGGCTGTGCCGCTGAAGGGCGCTGGGAGTGTGCCCCGAAGGGCGTACCGCTGGAGGCTTCACAATGGGTGTGCCGCTGAGGGCACTTAGTAGTGTGCCGCTGAAGGGCTTGCAGGCTACTGCGCCGTTGGAGCATTTCAAGAGTGTTTCCTTTTCTTCTTTCCTTATTTTCACCTTCTCTTCTCTTTTCTCCTCTTCTATATTCCCCTGCACGTAAACATGGGGTGAGAAATTATTTAGTGTCCCCAAATCAGGAAAGCGGGCTGCGAAATCTGAAATTTGGGGAGAAGGCTGCCAGAGCCAAAACTGGGAAGGTAGGCTGCGAGAGCCGAAGGGAAGCAGGCCAGAAGAGCCAAAGTCGGGAAGCGGGCCGCATAGGCCGAATTGGGGGAGCAGCTTATGAAAGTCAAGGATATTGGGAAGCGGGCTGCAAGAGCCGAACTTATGGGAAGTGGGCCGTGAAGGCCGAATTCTGGGAAGCAGACTACGAGAGCCAGAATTGGGAAAGCGGGCCATGGGGGCCGAGGTAAGCAGGCTACAATAGCTAAAGTTGTTGGGAAGCGGGCTGCAAGAGCCGAAATTATAGGAAGCGGGCCGTGAAGGCCGAATTCTGGGAAGCAGGCCGTGAAGGCCAGAATCGGGAAAGCGGGCCATGGGGGCCGAGGTAAGCAGGCTACAAGAGCCAAAGTTGTTGGGAAGCGGGCTGCAAGAGCCGAAATTATGGCGTAAGATGTGGAAGCCCAAATCGGGGAAGCGGATTACAGAAGCCGGAGTTGGGAGATTAACGAGCCGAGAGGGCAAGAGGTAGGCCATGGGGGGGCCAAGATTGGGCTCTACGAGCCAGAGCTGGGAAAATAGGCTGCGATGGCCGAAATTGATTTTACTGTATACACACATTATTTTTTTTTTATTATTATTTTTCTTTGTTATTATTTTTTATTCAAGCATGCAGGCATTCATTAGCAGACATAACATAAATATACGTATGTGATAGCTCCCTCTATAGGGGATGGGGTAGGGACATCGCCCATAATTCGCAGACATGGTGCGGGTCATGAGGCACAATTGAGGGGTGGTGCACCCGTCAAGAGGATATCGCACGTCTTGCATGCATAGCCTTAATTCACGTATTTCACCTGAGGCAATTCTCTGTGGCGTGGCGATATAAATGTGTGAACAAAGAGCCATAACCACAGGGATATGCAAGTTTTCCTGGTGACACTCAAGGATCACTCTAGCGCCTACACATTAGTTCCAGGATTTCGACTTTCGGTAGCTTCACACAGCCCCCATCTGTTTATTTTGGTAGCGGATTTCACCGTTCGACGCGAGTCTCCTCATGTGTCTCAATGGGGATTCCCGGCTACTAGAATTTATCCTTATTGTGATTCGCTTCACCATTTCGCGCGAGTCTCCTCATTTGTTTCAGTGGGGATTCCCGGCTACTCGGATCCGCGTTTCTCTCCCTCTTCTTTCTTCTCTTCTTCTTTTTTTTCTCTTCTCTCTCTTTTTTCTTTTTTTTTTTACAGTGGGGGTAGGCAGCTTTTTCCTCACGATTACCTTTCACGCGAGTGCAGGAATTCAAGTCTCCGTAGAGTGCTAAGAAGAAATTCGGGCAATCCCTATAGTCGAAGGCTATTGAACACATTACTTCTAAGTGTGGGAGCATTGCCTCAGGTTTATTTTCTGAGCTGGGCTTAGCGATTCAACCATGACTCTTCCCCTTGACGTGTGCACCTACCATAATTGGGTTCCCTTTGAGCGTGCGCCGTGACGCCCGTGCATCAGGAATCGGGGCGATATTATTTAGCAAGGAAACACGGTCCTAGAAAATTCCAAGGATGTGTATTATTCTATATTAAGCAACCATGCAAACAGGGCAATCAAGCATTCTCTTCTTCCTTTTTTTTGTTTTGTTGTTTATTGTTGTTGTTGTTTTTTGTTTATTTTCCCTGTGTTTTTTTTTGTTTGTTGTTGTTTTTTTTTGTGGCATAAGAAAATATTGTTGTTACGTATAAGTGTAGTGGTAGTAGAGGTATTAGGGAAGCAGACAACGGAGGGCCGAAAGGACATCAGGGAAGCGGGCTATAGAAGCCGAGGGACATTGGGGAAGCAGGCCATAAAGGCCAAAAGGAAGCAGGCTGCGAGAGCCCAAGTTTGAAAGCAGGCTGCGAGAGCCAAAGTTGGGAAGCGGGTTATAAAAGCCAGAATTGGGGAGCAGGCCACGGAGGCCAAAGGGGAAGCGGGCTACGGGAGCCAGAACTGGGAAGCAGGCCACAAAGGCTAAAGGGGAAGCATGCCTTGAGAGCCAAAGTTAGGAAGCAGGCTATAAAAGCCAAAGGTAAGCAGGCTGCAAGAGCCAAAGTTGGGAAGCGGGCCGTGAAGGCCAAAGGTAAGCAGGATGCAAGAGCCAAGGCATGGGAAGCGGACCGTGAAGGCCAAAGGTAAGCAGGCTGCAAGAGCCAAAATTGGGAAGCAGGCCAGAAGGCCAAAGGTAAGCAAACTGCAAGAGCCAGATTATGGGAAGCAGGCTGAAGGAGCCGAAGTTGGGAAGCGGGCTGCAGGAGCCGAAGTTACGGGAAGAAGGCCGTGAAGGCCGAATTCTGGGAAGCAGGCTATAGAAGCCAAAGGGAAGCAGGCCGTGAGAGCCAAAGGTAAGCAGGCTACGAGAGCCAAAGTTGGCGAGCAGGCCATAGAAGCCAAGGGGAAGCAGGCTACGAGAGCCAGAATTAGGCAGTAGGCTATAAAAGCCAAAGGGAAGCAGGCTGCAAGAGCCAAGGTTGGGAAGTAGGCCACGAGGGCCAAAGGTAAGCAGGCTGCGAGAGCCAAAGTTGGGGCGCAGGCCACAAAAGTCAAGGGCAAGCGGGCTACGAGAGCCAGAATTGGGAAGCAGGCTATAAAAGCCAAAGGGAAGCAGGCTGCAAGAGCCAAGGTTGGGAAGCAGGCCACGAGGGCCAAAGGTAAGCAGGCTGCGAGAGCCAAAGTTGGGAAGCAGGCTGCAAGAGCCGAATTCTGGGAAGCAGGCCATAAAGGCCGAATTTTGAGAAGCAGGCTGCAAGAGCCAAAGATATTTGGAAGCGGGCTGTAAGAGCCGAGATTATGGGCAGCAGGCTACGAAAGCCAAATCAGGGGAGCAGGCTACAAGAGCCAAAATTGGGGAGCAGGCTGCAGGAGCCGCAATTATGGGAAGCGGGCCGTGAAGGCCGAATTCTGGGGAGCAGGCCGTAAAGGCCAAATTTTGGGAAGCGGGCCGCAAGAGCCGAAATTGGGAAGCGGGCCGTGAAGGTCGAATTCCAGGAAGCAGGCCGTAAAGGCCGAACTCTGGGAAGCAGGCTGCAAGAGCCAAAGATATTGGGAAGCGGGCTGCAAGAGCCGAAATTATAGGAAGCATGCTATGGAAGCCAAATCAGAGAATTAGGCTACAAGAGCCAAGGGCAAGCAGGCTATGAGAGCCAGAATTGGGAGGCAGGCTATAAAAGCCAAAGGGAAGTAGGCTGCAAGAGCCAAGGTTGGGAAGCAGGCCATGAGGGCCAAAGGTAAGCAGGCTGCGAGAGCCAAAGTTGGGAAGCGGGCTGCAAGAGCTGAATTCTGGGAAGCAGGCTGTAAAGGCCGAATTCTGAGAAGCAGGCTGCAAGAGCCAAAGTTAAACAGGCTGCAAGGGCCAAAGTTGGAGAGCAGGCTATAAAAGCTAGGGGGAAGCAGGCTGCGAGAGCCAGAATTAGGGGACAGGCTACGAGAGCCAGGGGAAGCAGGCTGCGAGAGCCAAAATTGGGAAGCGGGCCACGAGGGCCGAATTTTGGGAAGCAAGCTACAAAAGCCAGGATCTGGGAGGCCTTTGTCGGTTTAACGCCCCGTCAGCAGATGGTCTAGTCGGCTTAACGCCCCGTCGGCGGAAGGTTTAGTCGGTTTAACACCCCGTCAGCGGAAGGTGTAGTCAGTTTAACGCCCCATCGGCGGAAGGTTTAGTCGGCTTAACGCCCCGTCGGCGGAAGGTGTAGTCAGTTTAATGCCCCGTCGGTGGAAGGTTTAGTCGGTTTAACGCCCCGTCGGCGGAAGGTTTAGTTGGTTTCTATTTGTTGGATGGCTAGAGGTCGGAGGTAAAAGTTTGCCTCGTGACCCTTCTTTCTCTTCTTCTCTTCTTCTTTTGTAGGGAGGCAGGTACAAAGACCATGTTCGCCTCATGTCTCTTTTTTCTCTTCTCTTCTACTTTTGTAGAGAGGCGGGTGCGAAGACCATGTTCGCCTCATGTCTCTTTTTCTTCTCTTCTTTTTGTGTGATGAGGCGGGCTCGAGGGCCACGTCTGTCTCATGTGTCTCTTCTTTCATTTTCTTCTCTTCTTTTTGTTTGGTGAGGCGGGCTCGAGGGCCACGTCTGTCTCATGTGTCTCTTCTTTCCTTTTCTTCTCTTCTTTTTGTTTGGTGAGGCGGGCTCGAGGGCCACGTCTGCCTCATGTCTCTTTTTTTCTTCTTCTTTTGTGGAGAGGCCGGTGCAAGGACCATGTGTGCATCATGTCTCTTTTTCTTCTCTTCTTTTTGTGTGATGAGGCGGGCTCGAGGACCACGCCTGCCTCATGTGTCTTTTCTTCTTCTTCTTTTGTGTGATGAGGCGGGTGCGAAGACCGCGTCTGCCTCGTGACTCTTCTTCTATTCTTCTTTTATGGAGAGGCAGGTGCAGGGACCATGTTCGCCTCATGTCTCTTTTTTTCCTCTTCTATTCTTCTTTTGTAGAGAGGCAGGTGCAGAGACCATGTTTGCCTCATAATTGCTCTTTCTCTTCTTCTCTTCCTTTTTTATGGAGAGGCAGGTGCAAGGACCATGTTTGCCTCGTGATCATTTCTTTCTTTTCTTCTCTTCTTCTTTTGTATAGAGAGGCGGGTGCAGGGACCATGTTCGCCTCATGTCTCTTTTTTTTCTCTTCTATTCTTCTTTTGTGTAGAGAGGCGGGTGCAGAGACCATGTTCGCCTCATGTCTCTTTTTTTCTCTTCTATTCTTCTCTTATAGAGAGGCAGGTGCAAGGACCATGCTCGCCTCATGTGCATTTTTTCTTTCCTTCTCTTCTTTTGTGTGATGAGGCGGGCTCGAAGACCATGTATGTCTCATGTGTCTTCTTTTGGTTCTGCTCTTCTTCTTTTGTGTGAAGAGGCGGGTCCAAGGACCACGGCTGCCTCATGTGTCTTTTCTTCTTCTTCTTCTCTTCTCTTGCGTGATGAGGCGGGCTCGAAGACCACGTCTGCCTCATGTGTCTTCTTTTGGTTCTGCTCTTCTTCTTTTATGTGAAGAGGCGGGTTAAGGGACCACGTCTGTCTCATGTGTCTTTTCTTCCTCTTCTTCTCTTCTCTTGCGTGATGAGGCGGGCTCGAAGACCACGTCTGCCTCATGTGTCTTCTTTTGGTTCTGCTCTTCTTCTTTTATGTGAAGAGGCGGGTTAAGGGACCACGTCTGCCTCATGTGTCTCTTCTTCCTTTTCTTCTTTTCTTTTGTGTGGTGAGGCGGGCTCAAAGACCACGTCTGCCTCATGTGTCTTCTTTTGGTTCTGCTCTTCTTCTTTTATGTGAAGAGGCGGGTTAAGGGACCACGTCTGCCTCATGTGTCTCTTCTTCCTTTTCTTCTCTTATTTTACGTGATGAGGCGGGCTCGAAGACCACGTCTGCCTCATGTGTCTTCTTTTCCTTTTCTTCTCTTCTTTTGTGTGATGAGGCGGGCTCGAAGACCACGTCTGCCTCGTGCGTGTCTTTTTCTTTACTCTGCTCTTTTTTTTTCCTCTTAATGTGCCCCAGGTTGGGGCGTACCTTCATTTGGTGTGCATCCCCCCTGAGGGGGGTGTGTTTTGCCTCTTCGCTTCTGTGCCCCCAGGCGGGGTGTATTTTTTTGGTTTCTATGTCCCCAGATCAGGGTGTGTTTTTTTTTAATGCCCCCGAGGCGGGGTGTAGCTCTCTTCAAATGCCCCCATGGTGGGGTATACCCTTCACGGCTTCTATGCCCCTAGGTGGGGTATGTTTTTTCTTCAAATGCCCCTAAGCCAGGGTGGACTTCTCTTCATATGCCCCTGAGCCGAGGCGTGTTCTTTATAGCTTCTAGGCCCTCGAGGCGAGGTATGCTTCTTCTTCATATGCCCCTGGTACGGGTGTATCTCTTGCTTCTTATGCCCCCCTGAGGCCGGGGTGTATCTCTTTACGGCTTCTATGCCCCCGAAGCAGGGTATGTTGTTTCTCCAAGTGCCGCTTAGGCGGAGTATATCTTCCTTCTTATGCTCCCAGATCGGGGTGTACGTCTCTTCTTCCGACGCCCCTAGGTCGGGGTATATTCTTTCTTCATGTGCTCCCAGGTCGGGATGTATGTCTCTTTGCTTTTTTTTTGTGCCCCCGGATCGGGGTAAATGCTTCTGCTTCTTATGCGCCAAGGGCGGAGTGTACCTCTTTGTGCCCCCTGAGCGGGGTGGATGCTCTGCATGTCTCCCCAGGCCGGGGTGTAGCTTTGTCTCCCATGGAGGGGGTGTGTCGTTTCTTCAAAAGCCCCCAGACCAGGGTGTATTCTTCTCTTTCTTATACGCCCGAGGCGGGAGGGGTTCTCTTCATGTGCCCCTGTGGCGGGATGTGCTTCTTTCTTCAAGTGTCCCCAGGCCGGGCTGAATTCTTTTCTTCTCCCCAGACACACTGGGGGGAATGTTTGCTTCTTGTGCTCCCAAGGTGGGGCGTATTGCTACTTTTGATGCCCCCAAGGTGGGGCGTATTGCTGCTTCTGATGCCCCAGAGCGAGGTATCTTTTTTTTATATATGCCTCCGGCACGGGGTGTATTCCGCTTCTAGTGCCCCCAGAGTGGAGTGTATTGCCGCTTTTGATGCGGGATGTAGTTCTTGCTTTTTATGCACCCGAGGCGGGGTGAATTCTTCTTCTTTGTTTACGTGCCCCCATATCGGGGTGTATTCCTCTCTTCATATGTTTCCCTAAGCCGGGGGATGTTGTTTGTTCTGCTTCAGATGTCCCCGGGGGGGGATATATCTTGCTTCATGGACCCCTGAGGCCGGGATGTATTCCTTCTTCGAAGGCCCCTAAGTCGGGGTGTATTCTTCTCTTCTAATGCTCCCCGGGGTGGGGTACATTTCTTGCTTCTCATGCCCCCCACGGCGGGGTGTGGTTTCTCTCTTTGTGTGCCCCCATGGTGGGGCGGATCCTGCCTCCTTGCTTCTGTGCCCCGGGCGGGGCATGTTCTTCATGGCTTCTATGCCCCCAGTGGCGGGGTTTGTTTCTCCTTCACATGCCCCCAAGCCGGGGTGGACTTCTCTATGGCTTCTATGCCCCCAGGCGGGGTGTATGTTGCTTCATATGCCCCCAGGGTGGGGATGTATCCCGCTTCTAATGCCCCCATGGCGGGGTATGTCCTTGGCTCCTTATGCCCCCCAAGGTGGGGTGTGTTTTGCTTCTTGTGCCCTCGAGGTGGGGTGAATTTCTTTCTTTGTATGCCCCTAGTCCATGGTGTGGTTTTTTTTTTTTTGAGTGTCCCCAGGCCGGGGTGAATTCTTTTCTTCTTATGCCCCCATGGCGGGATGTAGCTTCTTCAAATGCCCCTAAGCCGGGGCATATTCTTTATGGCTTCCATGCCCCCAGGCGGGGTATGTTTCTTCTTCAATCATCCCTAGGACAGGGTGTATTCTTTTCTTTCTTATGCTCCCGAAGTGGGATGTAACTTCTTCAAATGCCCCTAAGCCGGGGCATGTTCTTCATGGCTTTTATGTCCCCACTGGCGGGGTTTGTTTCTTCTTCAAATGCCCCTAAGCCGGGGTGGACTTCTCTTCATATGCCCCTGAGCTGGGACGTGGCTGTTGCTTCTAGGCCCTCGAGGCGAGGTGGGCTTCTTCTTCAAATACCCCCAAGACGGGGATGTGATTCTTGGCTTCATATGCCCCCAAGGTGGGGTATGTTCTGCTTCTTGTGCCCCCAGAGGTGGGGTGTATGTTGCTTTTTGCACCCCAAAGGTGGAGTGTATTTCTCTTCGAGTCCCCCTGAGTCGGGGCGTAGCTGTGTCTCGCGTGCCCCCCCTGCGGGGTGAGCTTGGCTTCTTGTGCACCCGAGGCAGGGGGAGTTCTTCTTCTTGTCATGCCCCTGAGTCAGGGCGTGTTCTTTACAGCTTCTATGCCCTCGAGGCGAGGTGGCTTCTTCTTCAAATACCCTCAAGACGGGGGTGTGATTCTTGGCTTCATATGCCCCGGACGTAGGGTATATCTTTTGTTTCTTATGCTCACGAGCCGGGATGTAGCTTCTTGGCCTCATATGCTGCTGAGGCGAGGGGTATGTTGCTTCAGGTGCCCCCGGGGGGAATGCATTTTGCCTCTACTGCCCCGTGGCGGGGTATATCTCTTGGCTTCTTACGCCCCCAAGGTGGGGTGTGTTTTCTTCTTGTGCCCCCGGGGTGGGGTATATCTTTCGCTTCTTATGCCCCCTCCTTAAGGCGGGGTGAAGTCTTTGCTTCAAATGCCCCTAAATCGGGGTATAGTTTTGTCTCATATGTCCCTAGAGCAGGGGTGTATTTCTCTTCATGTGCCCCTCAGTCGGGGTGTATCTTTGTTGGTTGTTGTGCCCCCAAAGGGAGGTGTCTTTCTCTTCATGTGCCCCAAGCACCGGGTGTATCTTTGCTCTTTTTTCTTGCCTCTTATGCCCCCGTAGCAGGGTATATATCTTCTTCTTATCCCCCATGGCGGGGTATATGCATGCTCTCTTCGGGAGTGGTGGCCGTGTTTGGCCTCATTGCTATAAAGTATTCCCCACAGCGGGCAGCCATTCACCAAGCTACAATTGTGGCTCGCTGGGTCTTTTAACAGTCACTCGAGGGGCCATCTTATGCCGGATGGAGGCAGTAGGAAGGAGGAACAAGCGGGGTCATTGCACCGTAGACTCGGAGCCTCCTAGAGTCGGGCGGGATGCCGAGTTTCTTCTTGCTCTTTTAGTCGGCGATGCTGGCCAACTTTTCTTCCTTTCTTCTCTCTTTTTTTTTCTTTTTTTTTTCTTCTTCTTGTATGATTGACCAGGGTGGAGGTGCATGAGAGCGCTCACCCCCTCAGGGAGGGGATGAGTGGTTCGCTCCACCGCATCAACCCCACAGTCGTAATCTTTGTTCAGCACGGGTCTCGACGGACGTGGCCGTACAACCCTCTATTGCCAATTCTTTCTCTTCTTTTTTTGCTTCTTTCTTTTCTCTCTTTTTTTTTCTTTTCTTCTTTTCTACCTTTCTTCCTTTCTTCTTTTCTTCTTTTCTTCTTTTCTTCTCTTTCTTCTTGAGGGAAACAGGGGGCTTGATTTCCCCTCCCTTCTGTTCTCTTTCTCTTATCTTCTCTTCCCTTTTTTTCTTACAACAGCCCCCATGATTCTTGGAAGCTGCATATGCTTCGAAGCAGCGTTCTCGAGGCCGCGAAGGCAGCTGCACCGAGCCAGGCTTTTCTCCCCATAGGACTGGCGAAGACAGCACCTGCAATTCATCAAAGTAGGCAAACATCGTTTATTAGGGGGCCATGAGGCCCTGAATCCCGGTGAAGAGATGAAGGGTGGTTTGGTCCCACTGGACGTGCCAGACTTGTGGACGCACTAAAATTCGCTTGTTCAGGTGGTTCGTCTATTAAGTGCGTGGGCGTGCCAGTCACCGAAGTGATAATTTATTCGGGCCCCGAAGAGCCCATGGTGCGCTCGATCTGACTTCGTCAGACGATTGTGTAGTTTGTGTCGGGACCAAAACCCGTCGCGCCGTAAAGGTCACGGCGTCATTTACATCCCCCATACGAGGGAACACCCTTGATTAATCGCCGAGATTCAGGGCCTCATGGCCAAGAAATCAATTGCATGGAAAGTCTATTACGAGGTATTGAAACCCTCGCGCGAGGGCGAGAAGAAAATCATTCGCGATCACGTCTGTCGTGTACTGACCATTTAATGTTCGGACGAATGTCCGGCTCGAGAAGATCGCGGTTGTCGCGGAAAAATAGGAACGCATGTATGCCGAGGTACGGCAAATCTATTGTCTGGAAGAGCGGAGAACGTTCGGTTGAGCCTCGGTTAGAGCGGTCAAAAATCAGTAAATCTGTTGGCCCGGTGCAGAAGCAAGCTGCGACCATACTGCGGTGGGCCCCCCGCGGTCGAAACAAGACTTGCATGAGCGTCATTAATATTTCGGGTGCCAAGGGGCAACGAGGGAATATCCTTTGAATCGGCTGGAAAGCCCTATGTCTAAGGAAGCGAACATTCGAAACGTGTCGGTCATTCGGGAGACCGTTTAATATTCGGACGGGTGTCTGGCTTGAGAATACCGTAATCGTTGCAGAAGGACCTAGAACATATGTATGCCAGGACACGGCAAACATATTATTCTGAGACTCTGAAAACATTCGGTTAAATCTCGGTTAGTGTAGCAGGAAACCAATGAGTTTGTTGGCCCGGTGCAAGATCGAGTCGGGACCATACCGGGGGCGCCTCCCGCGGTCCAAACGGGGCTTGCGTGGGCATCATTAATGTTCTCGGTGCCGGAGGGGAGCAAGGAAGAGTCCCGGGACTATATTCCAAAACTGAAAATGTGTTCAAAGGGAGCGGGCTATAGGCCGAGGATATGGGTCAGACAGTGACCATAATCGGGACGGACCCGAGGTCCCAGCATAGCCCACGAAGGCCTTATTGACATTCCCATGTGTAGGGTCCAGGGATGACGGGAGCCATCTCGTTCTATTCAGATTTCTGTCAGTCACTTGCGGACCACTTGATATTCGGACAAGGGTCCATATTGAAGGTGCGACGTGGATAGGAACAACCCCGTACAAGTGTATGCCGAGTTTACGGTAATTTCAATAAAAGGGCGGGAACGAATCCCGATAGGGTGAATCCGATTTGACGAGCTATCGGCCCAGAGCAATGCTGGGTCATGACCACGTCGGGGTAGGAGCCGTCGGCCATGTTGGTTGCTCACGGGTCTTTTCATGTTCAGACACAGGTCCATGATAGAAACGCGGCGAAAACCGAGGCGAACCCGTTCAAATGTTTGCCGAACGTGCGGCAATTTTAGTAGTGGCTCGGAGGGGATCCGGCCTGAGGAACGAGTCCGGTCTGATTGGAATGTCGGCCCAAGACTAGGTCAGGGCCTGGCCATGTCAGGATAATTCCCAAGACTTAGGCCCAACCTGGAAGGGCGACATTGTTGTTCCTTCAGCATCGGGTCACTGGAGAGACGGGGCTGCAACATAGATTTTACCATTTTCTTTATCTGGGCTTTAAATTATGTGCATATATATTTTATTGCTTATTTCCCTTTTATGTATTTATTCTGGATGATTTCTCCATTTTGTTTATTATTATTACTATTATATTTTCCCTTTCCTTTTTTACTATTATTATTATTATTTCACATTTTTTTGTTTATTTCTCATATATATATTCAGGTTTATTTATTTATCATAATTTTTATTAATTTATTATCATTATCATTATCATGACATATTTATATATGTTTATATATATTTATTTTGGAAGGAAAAGTGGGCTGTTGGGGGCAAAAAGGGGTGTACCGGCGAAGGCAGGGAGAGCGTGCCGGAGAGGGGCTGGGAGAGTGTGCCGGTGAAGGGGCAGGCTGGCGTGCCGCTGAAGGGCTGAAGTCTGCACATTGGCCGGTCGCTGCGACATAAAGTCCGTACATTCATCAGCCCAAAGTCTATACGTTGTCTATTCAACCAGCACACAAAGTCTATACGTTCTTCAGCTCAAAGTCTGTACATCGGCTGCATTCATCAGCTCGAAGTCTATACATTGGCTACATTCATCAGCTCGAAGTCTATGCGTTGGCCAGCTCAAAGTCTATACATTGGCTAGCTCAAAGTCGGTACATTGGCTGGGTTCATCAGCTCAAAGTCTACACATTGACCAGCCCAAAGTTTGTACGTTGGCCAGCTCAAAGTCTATACATTGCAGCTCAAAGTCTATACATTGCAGCTCAAAGTCCATACATTGACCAACTCAAAGTCTGTACACTGCAGCTCAAAGTCCATACATTGGCCAGCCTAAAGTCTGTACGTTGGCCAGCTCAAAGTCTATACATTGCAGTTCAAAGTCTGTACGTTGGCCAGCCCAAAGTCTGTACGTCGGCCAGCTCAAAGTCTATACATTGTTCAGCTCAAAGTCTATACATTATCCCTTGGCTGCAGTTCAAAGTCTGTACATTGGCCGGCCCAAAGTCTGTACGTTGGCCAACTCAAAGTCTATACATTGTTCATTGGCTGCAGCTCAAAGTCTATACATTACAGCTCAAAGTCTATACATTGTCCTTTGGCTGCAGTTCAAAGTCTGTACATTGGCCAACCCAAAGTCTGTACATTGTTCCTTAAAGTCTGTACGTTGGGTTCCACTTCGGAGAGTGAGAAGAGTGTGCCGCTGAAGGGCTGAGAAGGTGTGTCGTTGAAGGGTTGATAGGGTGTGCCGCTGGAGGGCTGATAGGGTGTGCCGCTGGAGGGCTGATAGGGTGTACCGGCGAAGGCTGGAACGGACGTGCCGATGAAGGTCCACTCCTCTGTTACTTGTTTTTAAGGCTTTTCTTTTCTTCTTTTCTTTGAGTTTTGCGTAGTTTTATACAAATCTTTCCTCCTCCTTCTTGCAATCTGTTGTTCTATTCGTTTGATGGTTTTGTTGTCCTTTGATATGTATTTCTTATCCCATTCGTTTGTTGCATCCTTTTGCCCTTTTTTTGTGTTGTTATTTTCTAACAAAAATTCGGCAGCATCTCCCCTTGACCCGAGCGTAAGGGAGATAAAGTGAACGCGCCCACATGGAGTGGCGGAACCCGACAACTGGAGGTGGGCGCCCGAGGGCGGCAACACCTTAATAAGACTTCGAAAAATACGGGGAAAACAACGAGCCGAAGACCTCTAAGACTGGACAGGGTGTACTGGAGAGGGGGGGGGAGGCACAGATGAAGGCACTGGGCTTTACAGGAGGAGGTTCGCGACCTCAAATCATTCAAGATGATGCCACATCCGGAGGAAACCGTCGGCATGAGGGATGAACACAAACACCGGAAAGTGAAAGGAAAGACGGTCAAACGCACTGTGGCCCAAAACACTGAGACAAAGAGGAAACCCACTGGGGGGGACGATCTTCATTCATGGGGGAGCAAAAGGGCCGTAGCCGTCCGCGTGCATTACAAAGCACGCCCTAGCTAAGGCTACGGGCAAGAAAGAAAACCAAAGAACAAAAGAACGGAGAAGGAGAAAAAAATAAAGAACAAAAGAAGAGGAGGTGTTGGGGATCGAGGGAGGGACGACCGTCCACTGCTCTTTCGCCCACCTTCCCCTGCTACATCAAGCCCTCTCTCTCTCTTACTCTTTTCTCTTTGCCTGGCGGTTGTCGGAAGACTCCCAGCCGGAGCCCTCTCCCTTCTCTTCCCTTTTCTCCTTCTTCTCGTAGGTGGCTTTGTGTCTCTTCGTCTCTTCTCCCTGTGTGCCTCTCCTCTATGTATGGGCCTCTTCTCTGTGTATGGGCCTCTTCTCTCCTTATTCGCCGGAATGGGAGTGGTTTTATACTCCCAGTAGCGGGAGCCCTCGAGCACGGCAGTCGGAGGCGGGAAGCGGCTGGTCATGATGGGGATTGACTTCCCCCGTCCTAGATGTCAGGGGAGTAGCCTGCGTGGCCCAACCTCTGGTTGACACCTCGGACAGCTCACTGCGCGCCAAGGATACGTAGGGCATGGGCGTCACGTCGTTCCCTTGAAATGCCTTCACGCTGTGCCGCTGGCGGGCTCAAGAAGTGTGCCACTGAAGGCTTGAAATGGTGTGCCGTTGAAGGCTTGAAATAGCGTGCCGTTGAAGGCCTGAGATAGCGTGCCGTTGAAGGCCTGAGATAGAGTGCCGTTGAAGGCCTGAGATAGAGTGCCGTTGAAGGCCTGAGATAGTGTGCCGTTGAAGGCTTAAAATAGTGTGCCGTTGAAGGCCCAAAATAGTGTGCCGTTGAAGGCCCAAAATAGTGTGCCGTTGAAGGCTTAAAATAGTGTGCCGTTGAAGGCCCGAAATAGTGTGCCGTTGAAGGCTTAAAATAGAGTGCCGTTGAAGGCACATGGGGCGTGCCGTTGAAGGCACATGGGGTGTGCCGCTGAAGGCACATGGGGTGTGCCGCTGAAGGGCCCAGGGGCGTACCGCTGAAGGGCCAAAGGGCGTGCCGTTGAAGGCCCAAAAGGGGCAGTTCTAAGCCCATTGTGAGCATGAGTTGTGGCCCATTTAATTTTCTTCGAGGCCCATGGATTGTGGGGGCTCTTGGTGGTTGATTTCTCTTCACTGTCGTGACTCCGGAGACGGCTTCACGGTAGTGTGCATATTTGGGGAGTCCGGATGACCAGCCCCTCCGAGGCTTCCTCACTCGGTGTCGTTGTTGATGCTGGGCCGAGCAGGATATCTATGCGTGCAATTTTTGGTGTCCACAGGTTGCACCTTGGATAGCGTGTCCAGGTAGGCTGTGTCCGGGAGACAGGCCTCTACGGCGTGGTTGCCGTGTGTTTTTACTTCGGTAAGCAGTACTAGTGTAGTTCGGTAGCCTCGACCGCGAGGTCAGGGTGTGTTTCTGGTATAGTAGGAGTAGTTGTAGTGCCGTGTTTCGACCGGCCACCGGCTTTACTGTTCCTGCTATTGCGGTTGCTCTCGTAGACTTCCTTTCCGCTACCGCCGTTATTTCCGGTTGGGGTTCCGCGGGATCCCTACTGAGTCTCTGTTTTGGAGACTCATCCCCTACTTTTCAGGTGTGGCGGTTCTTCCTCGAGGTTCGAGGGTGCGGAGCGGAGGTTCTCAGTTGCCAGCTTGCCGGGCTGAGTGTTCACTTGGCATGTGGTACGTTTTACTGCTTTAGACTGTACTTTCTGTTGGACTGGACTCTGTTGTAGCTGTAGTTGTTCTTTCTTTCAGCTTGTTGTTGTTGGTTGTCCTACTTTATTTCCTATTTCTTTGTGCCTCCACACTCCTTTTAGCCCTTCCGAGCCCTCCCGGCTCGTGGGCGGCGGTGCGAGTCTCGGGTTATCGGGCCTTCCCAGTAATCGGATTCTCGGGTCGTTACACGTGATCTCTCACCTTGGCCAAATGGCCTACAATCATTCCTAATGGGTTCGTGGACCCATTTCTACCCTTCAACCCCGCATGCATCCACAAACAAAAACATAAAAAATCAAAAATTGAAATTAGGGCGAGGGGACCTACCTCATGATCCATGCCCCTTCTCCTCTTCTTGGCTGATTCCTTGGGTTCCTCTTCACCCAAGGGGGCTTCTTCTTGGTCCTCCGCAGCCGTGGGAGCTTCATCTTCCTCCCTTGGATCTCTTCTCGACGTTTGTTCTTCTTCCACCGGCGGGATTGCTTCTCGTTCTAGCCGGCGGTGGAACCGCCGCATCGCCTTCCTCTTTCCTCTCTCCCTCTTCTGTGGAGGTGGCTGGGATGGCTTGTCGCCGCCCATGGTGGTGGTGGGGTTGGAATCGCCGAAGGGTTTCTCGGTTGGAGGTTTTTTGGAGTGTTGAATGAGGGATGAATGGGCCGTGACCGTTCGGGTTTTATTTTTTGAATGCTCAGAAAATGTGGCGGTCTATCGACCGACCGTCACAGCCTTCTGATGCGTCTGTATTCGACCGTTACATGTGTTGGCCCTGTTTTATTGAAGAATGTGAACCGCCTGGTTTATGACGGCCCAGCATTGGTCCGTTATTTCGTGTGACGCTCTTACACTAGACCGTTGCAAACTTGCAAGTTTCTTGATGAATTAAATGGTCCAATCGATGTTAAAATGGTTCTATTTTCTTCCATGTTGTTCATTATTGATGCCTCTCACACGTACAAATGGTTATGCCATAATTCTTATTCATATTTGTTATTGGCTAACCTCTTTCCATGAAGGAATTTATGAACAAAGTCACGCTCTGCCATTCGTCAGGCAGGTAAGTCATGTATTGTATCTCATTCCCTTATCCCTTTAATGCATTACTATATGTTATTTATGATATATTATCTCGAGAACCGGCTGGTCATTCATGTGTTCCGGGATCTGATGTTCCCCTTAAACAAAAATGATGATGATCTGAGTTCACATGTTTAATCGTTGGATAGGCCGTTAGGTTGGAAAATTTTAGGGACGATGGTTCTGTCTTGTACGCCGTGGTTGCAGATGGTGTCCTGACCCTGGTTTCTCCAGCTTAGCAATATTATTCTCGAGTATCTTGATATTTTATCTTTCTTTGCATTCATTTTAAAAGATTTCTTTTTCTTTAGCCCAGCATGCATCGTACGCATCTTTTGAGCATTCACGTGCTTCATCTGTTCGAGGTAGATCGATGATGGTGAATAGCTGTGATTCTTGATCTTGAATGAGGAGAATTATTTCACTCTGAAATAGAAGGTTTCCTTCGATCTCGTCGCTCGATTTGGTTGGCTGAAGATTCCTGTCTGGAGTTTAATCAGTTCTCTTTCCTTTCCGTTGCCTCCGGCGGCTAGCCGTGTTTCCTTTCCTTAGTTGTTAGTTCCTCCAGACATGCGTCCTTTGGTTGGCTATTTCCTTGTGATCAATTCGAAGTTTTTCCAGAAAATTCCTATCGCTTGTTGGTAAAGAACGGGTGTCGTTTACCTTAACGCCCTCTTTTTGATCCACTCCACTTCACTTCCGCTTCATCTCCATGTTCCATTTTGCTTTCGCTTCACCTCCGCTCGCTCCCCTGCAAAGAGGACGTTAAGGAGGGGCATCTGTTGACACCCGTTTTATGACCAATAAGTCGGGTCATCTCTTTATTCATTATATATGATGCTCCGAGTTGTTCACTCTTCATCGAGTCTCTTTGTTTAGTTGAAGATCATTTCTTGAGTCTTGACTCCTTGATCGGATGTGGCTCTTTGTGGCATTTCATTTGACTAAAGCTTAGCAAAACCTTCATTCCTTTTTTTTTGAACTCCATTGATAATAACGGTCTGTCCCAGGCGCGTTTCTTCCTTCTAACGGATGGGTCCTGGGCCGTTACTCCTTGAAGAGTCCTGAAGCTTGAGGTCTTGTTCCAAAGCTTATCCTTTGGCCTACGTGTTGAATATAACGGTCCGTCGTACAACCGTTGTTTCATTGTGACGCCCCATGCCTTGACCGTTGCTTTCTTTGCAGAGTCCTATTATTTTGATCTTCTTCCTGTTGATCTTATCTCTTTGGGATAAGGTTGAAAGTAACGGATGTTCCTTGATGCGTTATTCCACTGTGACGGTCTGTCGTGCAGCCGTTACTTCCTTCAGAGAGTCCTGGCAGTTCAGGCCTTTTCTCTGCTACTCCGTGGTCGAGATAAGAACTTGGATTGACGATATCTCTTCCAAATCTGATCCTCAGGACCTTCTGTTTGATCCTATGGACTCTTGGTGATATTATCTTCAAGGATTTGCTAAGAGTTATCCCTTTATCTTGCTGGATTTTCCTCTGCTCGACCTAAGAGTTTGAGAGTCTATAAATAGAACCCTTGACTTCATGCTCAAAAGAGAGGAAATTCTGGAGTTGCGTCAAAGTGCTGCCGCATTTTAGAGTCACGTTTGATCAAGGAGAAGTGCTTCCCACGTTCATTTGCTGCCTGGTGAAGGGAGTATTTGTTCCTCTTAGTTCCAAAGTTCATATTCACATATTGAATTCCTTTTCCATCTCCCTTTCATCATAAGCATTATTTCTCTCCTTTCTCCACGTCTTTCACTGGTTTTCATCATCTAAACTTCCTCCCAATCTTTTAAAACGCCCAGAGGGGTTAAAAAACCAAAACCTCCCGGTATTTCCCTTTCCTTTTGATGATATTGTGTTTATTGAAGAATTGATGCTATATTGTCTAAAGGGCTAATTTGGGTTTGTCTGTTCTTGCTTTCCACGTCTTTGGCAGGTTTACAGGTCCACCAGCACGAGGCCCAAGTCTTCTAGCCGGCTGGAAGAGTTGGAGTTAAAAGAATTCATGCTTTGCTACTGCAGGTTATCTGACGGTCTGGTGCAGGCGCGTCATATTCTTCCAGCGGTCTATCGAGCGACCGTCACTTCCAAGTGACGCACAGGGTTCTGACCGTTACTTTCAACTGACCTGCAGGTTTCTTTGATCTTTTCTCTCCCGTGGGCGGGTGCTTCATCCACCTATTTCCAAGGTATTTTCAGGTCTTTGGCTTATTTTTACTTTGGCGGCGATCACATCTTTCTTAAGTATTGGGCATTAGCTTTCTCTTTCGCATCTCACATCTTTTATTTCCTTGCTTGTTCCAGCCCTTGCGGTGTGTTTTTATTTACTCCTTGCTCCACGCCCCGGCGTGTGTTTTTCCTTTATTCCTTAGTTTAGTTTGATTAAGATAGCATGCCCATGCTACAGCTTGTTTTGGTTGCCTAGGTTCATGATCACATGTTCATAGGTTGAGTGCAGATCTTTGATTATTTGCTTGTCATCTTGCTACATATTATCATTAAGACCCCAAGAAAAGGGAAGATAGAGAAGCAAAATAAAATCAACAACATGCTGTCCGCCCCTGGCCTAGTCTCTAACTAGTTTTCCCCTCAGCCGAACTCTGGCTGCTAGACGGGGGGCCCGACGGTAACCAGTCTAAAAACCATCCTCAGGGTGAGCCCGTACACCTACTCTCGGGTGAGACCAGCACACGCGTACCGGTGGGCTACGACTAGTGGAGGGTCACTAAAGGAGTAGACTCTCAGGTCAACGGAAAATCACGTCCGTATCCGACGACGTATGGGGACCACCCCACGTACCAGCACCGTCGCACGACGACCACGGTCGGAAAAGAAACAGGACTGCAAACCATCCGGAGCAGTCCAGAGCCTGGCGGTCTACCCGAGACGCGACACAGGCTCTAACGGTCTAAGGCTGGACCGTCACAGCCATCTGACGGCCCAACACAGGGGCGTCACACTCTCGGTGCAGAAATGACTGTGACGCGCCTACCCTAATGCGTCACAGGCCCTGACGCACCCAGCCTGGTGCGTCACAAGGCAAGCAAAAACGACTGTGACGCGCCTACCCTGGTGCGTCACAGGTCCTGACGCACCCAGCCTGGTGCGTCACAAGGTGAGCAGAAAATGACTGTGACGCGCACCTCACGGGGCGTCGCAGGCTGTAACGGACCACCCTTGGTGCGTCACAGTGTGGGAATGCGTTCGCTCTAACGCACCCACACAGGGGCGTCACAAGGCTGTGACGCACCAGTCCTGGTGCGTCACAGGCCTTGACCCCCCAACGGTCAAAACCAACGGTAAAGCCAACGGTCGACTCGTCCCTGACGGTCCAACCCAGGCGCGTCACAGCGCCTGTGGCGGTCTATCGTGGTACCGTCACAGCCCACAGACCCCAATTGGCTAAAGACGGGGCTGTGACGCACCCACCTGGGCGCGTCATATGGTGTGACGGTCACTGGAAGGACCGTCACACCGGTCCGACGGCGAAACGGCGTGAAACGCCCAAAAATTCCAACCACGTCCATAGGAGAGGGGGAAATCAAAGGGGAAGACCCCTGGGGACCCCTAGCATGCTTCTAAGCCATCAAAACGCCGAATTGCGGCTCAAATCCATAGATCGGGCGAACTCTCCCCAAAACATGATTTTGCCCTAACCCGCTCAAAAACGCCCCTCTCGGCTCCCATTCGGCATACAAATCGCGGGGGATGACGGGATGAGCATAGGGATTCGTCACCCTACCTCAATGGAGCGAAAGCTCCGTCGAATCGAGCTCAAACCACGAAGAACTCTTTTAGAAACCACGCTCTTTCACGCTTCCCACGAACACCGCACGCCCACGAGATCGCCTCGCCGCCGCCCACGTCGCCGCGCCGTCGCCCCGCCGCCGTCTGCAGCCGGAGAGAGGCCCGCCGCGAACGAATGGGAGAGAGAGAGGAAGAGGGGGGTGATGCGGGACGGACACGCGACTCGACTCCAAATGGATATGCGATCCTCGGACTCTAAGCAAGCTCGCGATCGTCCCTAACGAGGGAAGCGTCGGACGTGCGCGGTTGAGAAACCGGCAAAGAGCTAGGGTGGTCACCTCACAAATTCGTGCCCGGATCGGGTCACGGGACGGTCTCGCTCTCTCTCGCAGCAGCGGTGATATAAAAAGTATAGCGAGCTACGATCCTAGCATGCTCTCTAGCAACGGCATAAAGAAATATATACGAAATAAAGTAAGTGACGGGTAAAGGAGCGACTACGATACCTCCACGCTACCGGGCGTGGGGAAGACTTCCCGGCCGATCTCGTACTCCCGGAATAGTAAATACACAAATATTACAGCAATGAATATGAATGCCCACTCCACACAGGGAGGTAAAGGGCGACACAATGGGACCCGGGAGTAGCGGTTTCGGGTTGACGGGCCGCTTCTTGTGTTGCTTCGGCGGCACACGTACTCACGACCGTGGGATCCACGTGCTGGTCCGAGGGGCCGTGTGGGACCGGGGTGGCACCACTGTGGTGAGGACGCCTGGAAGGGTGCTCCCTAAGACGACGGTGTGCTGGTTCACCAGCCGGATGCTGGGCGGCTCCGATCTCCACTCACCAGAGTTGCTGGCCACGGATCTGCAGTTCTATTTTGCAGCGCGCGATCCGGCGAGATCTGCTGCTGCGGTCACTCCCGATGTCGGATCGATGCACAAGAGGTACCGATGGAAAGCTGACTTTAAATCCTTCGATCTATGGCTGGAAAAAGAAATTTGAGTTCCCCGTTAATGGCCTTTGTCGAATTTTCAAGCTGCTGACTCATAGGATCTCAAAACTCAGGATAGAACTAAGTTTTCCTGAGAGTTGGCATTGACCGTGATGGATACCTTCGATTCAGCTTTTGAGCCCTTCATGAAAGTTGTAGAGGCTAAAGATAGGAAAACGGGGACATATCTTATGAGAGATTTGGTGGAGATTTCGATTTGTTGTGGATTTTATACTGACTCGGGGTCTGATCTAGACAGCAGAAATAGAACTGAAGTTGGAGAAAAGACACAATTTCTAAAAGTAGGTGGAGGGCTTTTTAAATTCGAAGAAAATTTTTGGAGCTTGGGGATGGTGGACAGATCCTCCAATAAATTTGGAGATTCAAAAAAAATCAAGAAGGGGGTCGAAAGGTGGAAGAACTAAGCTTCTACTACATAGATCTGAAAAGGGACAGATCTGGAAGACAGAAAGACATGAAAATTGAAAAATGTAAAACGAAGTCTAAAGGACGTGATTTTTTTAATGGAGGTTGGGAATCAAGAGAGGAACCAACCCTGAAAATCCAACTCCAGATGATGTCGGAGTTGGGAGTTAAAAATCCCGTAGTGAACCTTTGTCCAGCAGAACAGAACCTTAGACAGCACTTCGGAAGCGGCTTCGCGGCGGCTCAATGGCGGCACGAACGGCGGCGGCGGCACCAGAGATAGAGGGGCTCAGGTAGAAGGGGTTCTCAACCCTGAAATGCAGAGGGAAGAAGAGGAACCAGAGGGAGAGAGATAGGGGCGCACCAAGCTCCAATGCTCATTCAATATTTTCTTCTCATTAATTCTTCAAAAATGGAAATACAAGGTACTTATAATAAATGACAAATGACCTAATCTACCCTTAGATCTAGGGTCAGGAGGGGTACTTAAGGGACTTCACATTTAAATGTGATCAAACAAAAAAAATAAAATTTCTAATTAATACTAATGGGGGGCGCCCCCTTGACCATGGGGTAAGGTAGGTGGCCAACTTTTGACATTTTACACCACTTGTCTCCCATGTGTTTATTTGACATTCAACCCTTCTAAAAGCCACCTAGGATAGTTTGACCAGCCCCACACGGCTTAGGAGGACCAATGGGGAAGGAGTGGGGGCCCCCTTGCAGGTCCTACTGGCATTTTGCACATAAACCCACACAATCCTAAGGAAGAACAAATAGGCTCATAAGGCCTTACAGTTGCGAATCTACTTCCCCCAAAATATAAAAATAAATAAAAAGATACAAATATAAAAATAAAATGTACATGCTCGGAGTTGATTCCCATCAATTCTCCCCGGGTGGGAAGAACTCAAACCTGTCGAGTAGGGGTACGGCTGCTCGAGTCGCTCCGGCGGATCCGTCACCGTGCCAAGTAACGCGGGTACACTCCACTTCACGTGACCATCACCTGCTCATTCCGTATATACTCGATATGCACAAGCTGCTGTGGGAACGAGGCTAGAGGTGGACACTCCGGGTGGGGCACTCTCAAATGGGAGGAGGCGGCTCGAAGACTCACTAGGAATCACCACTGGGTCCCTGTATGTGACTAGATCCGGGTATAGATGTAGAACCGATCCCATACTCCTCGAGCGACTCTGCTCGCCTCTTAAGGGACTGACATCAACGAGCTTGCACAAGACACATGCAGACTCCTAACAAACCACACACAAACAACACAAACAAGCCACACAATCAAACCACACAAAGAAGAAATAATACTGACTCATGCATGACCCTAGACTTAATGCAATGACATCACCCACCAAGTGGCCGTCATCCGAGAGCCACATCTTGAGCGTCGGTATGCTCCTTTAGACCTTCCGCTGCATAGTACTCATCAGCTAGTTCCGGATCGGCCTCGTAGCTCACAGTCACAAGTCCAGAAGGCGTGGCTTCACCAACCCCTAGGGTTAGTGTGGCACGAGTAGGACATTGGCTGGCGATGTGGCCAAATCCATGACAGTGGAAACACTGCAGTCGTGTCCTACTGG
The DNA here is from genome assembly GCA_022559845.1 of Amorphophallus konjac. NCBI lineage: Eukaryota > Viridiplantae > Streptophyta > Magnoliopsida > Alismatales > Araceae > Amorphophallus > Amorphophallus konjac. The sequence goes on along the minus strand of CM040117.1, from coordinate 18,431,396 downwards.
TCTCCCCGATAAGAGGGCCTTTACCCTTATCCTCCCGATGGGTAGGGGTGTAGGCAATAGGGGTGGAGGTGTAGGTGCCGTGGGCAACAAGGGTGGGGGTGTCGGTGCCAGAGGGCGGACAATGGGTGCCGGAGGGCGAGCAATGGGTGCCGGTGGTTGGGGTGGAGGTAGATCCCGTGGTGGGGGAGGATGAAGTCTAGGAGTGAAGTGCTCCTGATGGGCGGACTCATGAGGTCGAGCCATGGGGCCCCTCGGGTATGGACCTAAGGAACTACGTGACTCGGCACTATGGTGAGGGACGGAGCCCAACCGTTAGATAGACTCGAACTCTCCCTCAAATTGCTCCATCTCAAGAGTAACTTGGTATGCATCCTCCAACTTATCCACCTTGCGGTGGAGAAGCTCATACCGTAGGTGCGGTTGTAAACCACGCCGAAATCGGGAAACAGTAAGGGAGCTCTCCTCTGTGGCGTCACATCGCAAATACTATTCATCGAACTCGGTGATGTAATCGGAGACGGACCGATCTCCTTGGATAAGACTTTGCCACCTGTCTATGAGACGCTGGCGGTAAGTGGCAGGGAGAAACTTCTTCCTAAGTTTGTCTCTCATCTCGGCCCAAGTCTCTATCGGGGGCTCCTGACGATGAAACAATAGGTTCTCCATGCTCCTCCAATAGGTTTGTGCCTGGCCTAAGAGTTTCATCCGGGCAAACTTGATCTTCCGTTGGTCCGACATCTCGAACCACTCAAAATATTGGTCCATGCCAACCTCCCAATCAAGATAGACCTTCGGGTCTAAGGACCCGTCAAAAGTGGGAGGATCTGCACTAACAGTCCTAAGGGCCCGTTCATCCACATCTTGATCGTGGGTCCGCCGTGTGGGACGATGATCACGACCATATCCCCTATGCTCGTTATCGGACTCGTAGTCATGCACCTCGGGGATGTGATGCCTCCTAACCTCTATCCCTTGAACCCGTGGGGCAGCGGGTTGCTGAACCGGGTCTTGTTGACCATGATTAGGTGGGAGGGGTGCCTCTACTGGGGCCCTCGAGGGTGCCTCTGCTGGGGCTCCCTCTAGTGTGGCAACTCTCTCTACCAAGCCAAGAACGGACTGGTCCGACTCGACGGCCTTATCCTCTACGGCTTTCATCCTTTCTTCTAGGCGTGTGCCTAAGCCATTCATCCGCGTACTCAACCCATCTATCCGATCTACCGGTGTAGTCAACGCATCCATGCGTGTACTCAACCCTTGGATTTGTCCCATAATAGCTTGGAACATTTCGGCCACCGACGACGCATCGAGACTAGGAGCTCGGGGATCCGCCATAGGTGGTGGTGGGGGTGAGTACTGTGTACCTCTACGAGTGGGCATGCAAAGACACACGGAGACACCGACTAATGCAAACATGGACTAAAGCAAAGATGATGCACCTAGACTTAACCAAGACTCGGTACGTGACGGAGTTAATCGATCCGAAGATCACTCGCGCAAGTGTGAGGCCTTCCCGATAGGCGTTGCCTAACGATCAGACAACACCCTTTTATATACCGAGTTATTGGGATGAAATGCAACCTAGACCGACTTAGACGATGACTAGACGTAAATGACATTTTTTTTTTAGTTTGGACACCCTAGACTCAACTGGCGCTCTGATACCAAATTGATGCGGGACGGACACGCGACTCGACTCCAAATGGATATGCGATCCTCGGACTCTAAGCAAGCCCGCGATCGTCCCTAACGAGGGAAGCGTCGGACGTGCGCGGTTGAGAAACCGGCAAAGAGCTAGGGTGGTCACCTCACAAATTCGTGCCCGGATCGGGTCACGGGACGGTCTCGCTCTCTCTCGCAGCAGCGGTGATATAAAAAGTTTAGCGAGCTATGATCCTAGCATGCTCTCTAGCATCGGCATAAAGAAATATATATGAAATAAAGCAAATGCCGGGTAAAGGAGCGACTACGATACCTCCACGCTACCGGGCATGGGGAAGACTTCCCGCCCGATCTCGTACTCCTGGAACAGTAAATACACAAATATTACAGCAATGAATATGAATGCCCACTCCACGTAGGGAGGTAAAGGGCGACACAATGGGACCCGGGAGTAGCGGTTTCGGGTTGACGGGCCGCTTCTTGTGTTGCTTCGGCGGCACACGTACTCACGACCGTGGGACCCACGTGCTGATCCGTGGGGCCGTGTGGGACCGGGGTGGCACCACTGTGGTGGGGACGCCTGGAAGGGCCCTACCTGAGACGGCAGTGTGCTGGTTCACCGGCCAGAGGCCGGGCGGCTCCGATCTCCACTCGTCGGAGTTGCTGGCCACGGATCTGCAGTTCTGTTTTACAACGCGCGACCCGGCGAGATCTGCTGTTGCGGTCACTCCCGACGTCAGATCGATGCACAAGAGGTACCGATGGAAATCTGACTTGAAATCCTTCGATCTATGGCCTGAGAATGAAATTTGAGTTTCCCGTTGATGGCCTTTGTCGAATTTTCAAGCTGCTGACTAACAGGATCTGAAAACTCAGGATAGAAATAAGTTTTCCTGAGAGTTGGCATTGATCGCAATGGAGACCTTCGATTCAGCTTTTGAGCCCTTCATGAAACTTGTAGAGGCCAAATAGAGGAAAACAGGGATATAGCTTATGAAAGGTTTCGTGGAGATTTTGATTTGTTGTGGATTTTATACTGACTCGGGGTCGGATCTGGACAGTAGAAATAGAACTTAAGTTGGGGAAAAGACACAATTTCTAAAAATAGCTAGAGGGCTTTTGAAATTCGACAAAAATTTGTGGAGCTTGGGGATGGTGGAAAGATCCTCTAATAAATTTGGGAATTCAAAAAAAAATCAAGAAGGGGGTTGAAAGGTGGAAGAACTAAGCTTCTGCTACACAGATCTGAAAAGGGACAGATATGGAAGACAGAAAGACATGAAAATGGGAAAATGTAAAACGAAGTCTAAAGGACGTGATTTTTTTACTGGAGGTTAGGAATTAAGAGAGGAACCAACCCTGAAAATCTCAACTCCAGATGATGTCAGAGTTGGGAGTTAAGAATCCCGGAGTGAACCTCTGTCCAGCAGAACAGAACCTTGGACAGCACTTCGGAAGCGGCTTCACGGCGGCTCGATGGCGGCACGAACGGCGGCGGCGGCACGAGAGATGAAATCAGAGATAGAGGGGCTCAGGTAGAAGGGGTTCTCAACCCTGAAATGCAGAGGGAAGAAGAGGAACCAGAGGGAGAGAGATAGGGGCGCACCAAGCTCCAATGCTCATTCAATATTTTCTTCTCATTAATTCTTCAAAAATGGAAATACAAGGTACTTATAATAAATGACAAATGACCTAATCTACCCTTAGATATAAGGTCATGAGGGGTACTTAAGGGACTTCACATTTAAATGTGATCAAACAAAAAAAATAAAATTTCTAATTAGTTCTAATGGGGGGGTGCCCCCTTGACCATGGGGTAAGGTAGGTGGCCAACTTTTGACATTTTACACCACTTGTCTCCCATGTGTTTATTTGACATTCAACCCTTCTAGAAGTCACCTAGGATGGTTTGACGAGCCCCACATGGCCTAGGTGGACCAATGGGAAAGGAGTGGGGGGCCCCTTGTAGGTCCTACTGGCATTTTGCACATAAACCCACACAATCATAAGGAAGAACAAATAGGCTCATAAGGCCTTACAGTTGCGAATCTACTTCCCCTAGGATATAAAAATAAATAAAAGGACACAAATACAAAAATAAAATATAAATGCTCGGAGTTGATTCCCATCAGGCGGTCACGGTGGGAGGAAGAAGAAGAGGAAGAAGAAGAAGAAGGTGGGGAGAGAGAGAAATGGGAGGGGTATTTATAGAAAATCCAAAATTTCTAGAAAATATCAAAAAATTAAAAATTACATTTCCGTGATCCTCGGGACGCACCGATCGCAACGGTACCACTCTCGCCTATGTGAACGACTTGGTTCACCCGCAACGAGATTCCAAAGGAATTACCGAAACATACACCGGGAATCGAAAAACACGCGCGGAAAAGCTGCGGACACGCTCTAGGCCTCCGAAACAACTCCGGATCTCGCCGATCTGAACACGAAAGATGTCCGAAATAAAATTTTGGACACAACAGAACCAGACACTCCGAGAAATCAGATCTGGGACCTAAGAAGAAGGATCCGAAAGGTCCGGGATATTACAGCAGTCAGTCTTTGCGACTTATACATTCGGGTTTTGTCGTGTTGACCGTGGTGTTTCGGTCGTTTCACCGTGGCACGTGTGTCGGTTTTTGTGCCGTGAGACCGGTGTTTTGTAGATGGTAGGGCTTTCCTTTCGAGGGTCTCGCTTACTGCTAGTTTGCGAGGTAGGGTTCGAGGGATCCCTACTAAGTCTTGTTCTGAGACTCATTCCATGTGTGTTTTCACCGTGTTTCAGGTGAGGCGCGGCCTTAGGGGAGCGCGTCTGAGGCTCAGCGTGGTTCAGGTGCCCAGCGTTAGTGCCAGAGGTCAGAGTCGGGGTATGTCCCGTGTAGCTGTACTTTCCTTTCTTGTCTCTGTACTAGTTTTGGACCATTATTATTGTTATTTTATTGTTATCTTGTGGACCATGTATCATGTAAAATGTTAATTTAATTCCTGCTTAATCATATAACTGTTTAATTTCTATAATTATTTGTGATACTTGTGTAGTCTCCACACCATCCCTTTAACCCTTTCGAGTCTTCGGACTCGTGGGTGACGGTGCGAGTCTCGGGTTATCGAGCCTTCCCGGTAATCGGATTCTCGGGTCGTTACACCCTCCCTCACAATCTCTCTCCTCTCTTCTCCTCTCTCCCCGGGGGGCGCGACCGTGGCGAGCTGGCTGAGGCAGGGACGTCGTGGAGTTGACCTGGCGCGTGATGGGGCGAAGGATTGAGTGTGGCATTGGCGCGATCCCTTAGTAGATTCAAAGCCGACGTGTCGAGTTCATTTGATGGTTTTCGGCGTGGTTTAATCACTTCGGTGCGCGAGAACTCCGGTGGAGGTAGGGAGATGGACGCCCTACCCCTATTCTACGTTCTCTCACGATTTCGATCTGTCCGGTGCGAGAACGAGCGGGCTTAGTCTCGTTTTGGGCGAAAGCATGTTCGGGGGTGTGAGACGAGTTTGCCGTTTCAGGCGACAGTTTTAAACCTAGTTAGTTTCATTCGAACCCCTGGCATGTTGGGAATCCATTCCCGCCAGTTTTATTGTATTTGGCCGAGAATCGGAGTCGGTATGAGCCCGACTCTTCTTGTGACTCACTTAGGGTCGATTCGGTGGAATCGCATGTTTCTTACGTTTTTGATGTTGTTTGGATCCCTTCCAGTCTGTGGAAGGCTTTTATCGCATTTAGGGTTATATCCCCGTCGTTTAGACACGATTGGGGCGTAGAACGGCCGGGATCAGCCATTCCCCTATTTTCACGCCGTGTCGCCTTCGTGGTTGTCTCAGAGACCGTTTCTTGCCTCTGGAAACCCTATGGTGGACCGCTAGGCTGCGTTGGGCATCGAGTCAACAGTATGTCGGTTCGGGTCTTCGCGGTCATGCGATAGACCATCTCTCTTGGCTAGCGGCCCATTGTTGGACCGCTAAGCCCTTTCCAGCGGCCCATTGTTAGACTGCTAGAAATTGTGTAGTATATTGGTTTGGCCAAGCGGCCTTACGATAGACCGCGAGGCTAGCTGTGGCGGTTCATAATTAGACCGCTAGGCACCGTCTAGGTCGGTTCGAGGTTTTAAGTCGGTTTAGGCTGGGGGCCTAAACTTAGACCGCCTCTTTGTTGTAGCGACTCTTCGATAGACCGCTACCTTTAATTTGACCGAAGTCAATGTTTTAAGTCGGTTCGAGTTGAAATCTGTCACGCCCCGACGCGAAATATCGGGACTGGCAGGAGAAACAAGTAATAACAATATGTTGATTTCTAGACATGGTATGCTAAAACATAAGGATTTATCACGAACATAACTCTATTAATTAAATAACAAATTCATAATCCATGATCCCATTACAACTCCATCTTAAACAACCTTAATGAAATTCCACCACAACATTAAACTACATTACATTGACTGACTACCCATTGCAACTCTTTGATCCACATTCTAAAACACAACTAAACATAGACTATTATTCTGGCTCCACAACATCTAACTGGCTCGCTCCATGATCAACACTCTTGCCCATTCCCATCGGATTGCGAGTCCTCACTTGAGCTACCTGAAAAGGGGGGAAGAACTAGGTGAGCGAATGCTCAGTAGGTAATAACATGCAAGTTTAAGTAATTAACCAATTAGCTTGCATGTTTGAGCGCGTAAATAAAGAATGAAAAAGAAATAACTATGCAACAAAATAATGAAAGGAAGGCAAGAACATGATATAACCGGGAATTTGGCCAACAAGCAAGATTTAACCAAGTCAAGAGAAATTCAAGTAAGAGATTATTGTCATAGACATCACGCTAGTCACGCACTCGGTGCAATACCTCACCATGTCATTCAAACTCCCTGGGGCACAAGTACTTTTCGGGCACTCCTCCCAGGACCAGACCGGGCCCTTACGATGCGTTGGCATTGATTTGTTGGATCCAAGATCCCAAGTTATGTCTAGACATTAATCAAGTTAGATGGCCAATACTTCAAGATATGGAACTTACCAAAATTTCAAGGGTAAGTTGATGCAGACATCATGTCTGGAAAGTTCAAGTTATCAAGGACCAATCAGGTCCTTGGATTCAAACACGAATACCCACGGAAAACACTTCTGGATGATAAGCGGTCAAAACTGTGCCGCTCAAGCAATGCACGGTCTAAATTGGACCGTTCAGGACAGAGATGGGCTTAGGATTAGCCATACCGAAGTCAAGGATACACGGTCTATGTAGGGCCGCGCGAGGAATTGGACGGTTGAAAACGGGCCGTTCACGACTAGTAGAGCTCGGAAGCCCAAGAACAAGATAAACGGTCCATATAGGGCCGCTCAAAAGACAGACGGTCCAATAAGACCCGCTCTATTACATGGGCGGTTCCAATAGGTCCGTTCAACTTAATCAACTAGAAGTCTACCCAAACGGGCTCCGGGCTGCCATAAGTGGGGCAGAACTGAACCAGGGTCCAGCCCACTCTCCACTGGTCAACCTAGGGCTTATTGGGTCGAGCCAAACACAATTTGGTCGAAGATAGATCAAGGTTAAACGACCAATGTAGTGGCACTTGGCCAGGGTTGCACGGTTATTTATGGGCCGCCCGATATGATAAACGGTCCCTTTCGGGCCGCGCAAATCTCAGGGGGTCCAAGTTGAGCCGTGACTGACAAAACGATAACCCAAGCGATTCGATTATGTACACAGGTTCAGGCCTTGGTGGTACAACCTGCCCGGCGTCCTAGTGGGAATCCCAGGCTCGCGGGGGCTTACGGAGGTCCCGTAATGAAGGTCCTAGTCCGACGGAAGGAATATCGGACGGAGAGTCCCAAACATTACAAGGAAATAGGGCTAATAAAACATCGAAAACCAGTGAGACAGTCAGTCAATCCTACCGGAGTAGAACGACTGTCATACAACCCTAATAAAATTTTCAATTTAATAATAGATTCATGATTAACACTAACATTCATTGAAGAAGACGATCTTAGGTCAAGATGAATAAATCAGCAAGAGTTATAATCATTTACTGTTATAATTTTCCAGGGTTTTTATGCATGTTGCTAACTTACATTTAACCACTAATCTACTATCAAAAATCATGCGATGAGCGATAACTTAATCAATTCTGTAAAGATGGACGGTCCAGTAGGGACCTTTCATCCTCCTCGGCGGTCGCACGACAGGCCGTTTATCCCCCTCAGGTCAGAAGGCCTTCTGGAGATGAGCGGTCTGTAATGAGCCGCTGGGGGAGACGAACGGTCAATCACTGGCCGCCTGACAGAAGGGTGGTCTAGGTCAAGCTGCTCTTCCCAGAAACATAATACGAATCACAACACATAAACGGTCAGTAATATGCCGCCTAACAAGGTTGGGCTGTCTATCGTGAGGCCGCATAAGTCAAAAAACACTCAAGCCCCCCTTCGCCCTGCCCGCCTCCGGCGAGTTGGCTAGGGTTACAATAAATTACAAAATACACATAGCATAGAGTATGATAATTAGGGCTTTTGGATTCAAAAGAAAGAGCACGAAATACTCTACAAGATAACGTAAACAATTTAAGATTTGTGCATGTAATCCCTACTTACAACGAGATGAAATAAGTGAAACCCTAGATGTGACACGCTTCTACTAAACCCTAAAATTCTCGCATGATACTAAGCAACTTTTAAGGCTTTTGCATTCAATAGAAAGGGCACTCGATGCTGGTTCTAACTATATATGATACTTAAGGTCTGGCTTGTTATAACCTACCTTAAACGGAGGAAGAAGGAAGAAGAGGGGACGACGACGCGCTACGGACACCCTGCCAGTGATCGCCGGAATTCTCCCTCCACCTGAGCTCTCGTCGGCCACCATAGCACCCAAACGAAAATAGGGTTCCTAAGGGTAATTTTTATAGGTCACACATGGTCTAGAGTCTTCTATTCGCGGAGATAGAGTCCAAGCAAGTTGGACGTGCGCGAATCGCGCGGATAGAGTTGGTCGCCGCCTTCTAAACCGAAATTCGCCCTCTAAGGCTTAGGGTTTCTAGGAGAATTAAGAGGGGAAATGATCCTCTCATCCTAGCCTTCCATTTGGATCCGGTCTCAGCCTAAATGATCAGGTATTGGGCTCAAATTTCGCGTTTTAAGGTCAATTAGGTTTAAGTGTGATTTGGGCCTTAATCAGTTAATTTGGCTTGTTTACGAATTTTATTTGGGCCGGTCATTGAAGACACTATTGTTAAACGTTTTATCCTCTACAAGATTCTAAATTTTCCATATTTTTATAAAATAGTCAAAATTTAACTTACTCTATTTTCAAAGATTTTCTAATTAATTTCTTATAAATTTTCTAGAAATTTTTATTTGTTAATAAATCGGGGTATTACACCCTCCCCCACTTCGAAGAATTTGGTCCTCCAAATTCACTGCACTTTAACACGATGGGGAGTGGAACAACGCACCTAGAACAAGTCGGAATACAGTTTTCGCATGGTATCTTCTGACTCCCAAGTAGCTTCTTCAGTTCCACGCCGACTCCATTGCACCTTGACCATAGGTATAGACCGGTTCCTGAGCTATTGCTGCTTACGATCCAAAATCTTAACAGGTCTTTCTTCATAAGTCAAATCTTCCTTTAACTCAAGATCCGCATGCTGAATGACATGAGTAGGGTCATATACATATTTTCTCAATATCGACACATGGAAGACATTGTGTACTCCAGATAACTGAGGTGGTAGTGCCAGACGGTACGCAACCTTCCCCACTCTTTCCAAAATCTCGAATGGATCGACATATCTGGGACTTAGCTTGCCTTGAATGCCAAATCTTCGGATTCCTCTTATATGAGAAACTTTTAAAAACACATGTTCACCAACTTGAAATTTCAAGTCCCTCCTTCTGTGGTCTGCATAACTCTTCTGTCTCGATTGTGCTACTTGTAATCGGTCTCTAATAATATGAATATTCTTTGATGATTCAGAAATAAGATCTGGCCCCAGCCATTGCTTCTCACCAACCTCGTTCCAACATAATGGAGACCGACAGCTTCTTCCATACAGAGCTTCAAACAGAGCCATCTGAATGCTGGACTGATAACTACTGTTATAAGCAAATTCAATCAAGGCCAAGTGATCACTACAACTGCCTCTGAAATTAATCATGCAGGCTCTCAACATATCTTCCACTATCTGGTTGGTTCTTTCCGTCTGTCCGTCTGTTTGTGGATGAAAAGCAGTACTGAAATTCAGACGGGTTCCCAAAGATTCTTGCAATCCTTTCCAAAAATGTGAAGTGAATCTGGGGTCTCTATCAGACACAATACTGACCGGAATACCATTGAGTCGCACCACTTCCTTCATATATAAAGCTTCTAGAACATCAACAGTCCACTTAGATTTAATAGTCAAGAAATGAGCGGACTTTGTCAATCTGTCAATGATAACCCAAATTGTATCAAATCTGTTACGAGTCCTAGGTAGACCCATAATGAAATCCATACCAATACTTTCCCACTTCTATTGAGGTATGTCTAGTGGTTTCAACTTCCTTGCAGGTCTGAAATACTCGGCCTTAACTTGCTGATACACCAAACATCTATTCACAAATTCTGCAATTTCCTTTTTCATATTTGGCCACCAGAAAGATCTTTTCAAATCCTTAAACATCTTCGTACCTCCAGGATGAATGGTATATTGGGATCTATGAGCTTCCTCGAGGATCTTATTCTTAGCTTTGGCCACATCAGGTACACAAGTCCTTCCCTGAAATAACAGTCTGCCATCATCAGCTATCATGAATTCTGGTCTGCTACTCAAGCTCTCCTTGATTTCTACCAACTCCGGGTCATTGTCTTGCAAGGACTTGATTCCTGCCAATAATTCTGGTTTAAGCTGAAACTGAGCAATCATAACTCGATCCTTGTCAACATTAATATCCAACCCGGCTAATTGCTCCAACAGCTTCCATTCTTGCATCATGAGACTTGACAATTTAGCCATTGGCTTGCGGCTTAGGGCATCCGCCATCACATTACCCTTCCCGGGATGATATTCTATGGAGAAGTCGAAATCCTTTAGATACTCCAACCATCTTCTCTGCCTCATATTGAGCTCTTTCTGAGAAAATAAATACTTCAAACTCTTGTGATCTGTAAATACTGTGAATGTCTCTCCATATAAGTAATGCCTCCATATCTTCAAGGCAAAAACTACGGCTGCTAGCTCCAAATCATGGACAGGATAATTCTCCTCATGCTTTCTCAACTGCCTAGAAGAATAGGCTATCACTTTCCCGTGCTGCATAAGCACACATCCTAAACCAATTCCCGAAGCATCGGTGTACACCACGAAGCCTCCTTCTCCAGATGGTAATGCTAAAACAGGGGCAGTAGTTAAACATTCCTTCAAAGTCTGGAAGCTTTTCTCACAATCTTCCGTCCAATCAAACTTATTCTCCTTGCGGGTTAATCTTGTTAAGGGTACCGCAATCTTGGAGAAATCTTTAATAAACCTCCGATAATATCCTGCCAAGCCTAGGAAGCTTCTAACTTCTGTTACACTAGTAGGCCTGTCCCAATCTTTAACTGCCTCTACCTTCGACGGATCAACAGAAATACCTTCTTTCGTAATGATATGCCCTAGAAAAGACACCTCTTGTAGCCAAAATTCACACTTGCTAAACTTGGCGTATAACTGATGGTCTCTCAATAATTGTAACGACATCCTCAAATGTTCAGCATGTTCTTCCTCACTCTTGGAATAAATCAGAATGTCATCAATAAACACTACGACCCATTGATCCAGATAGGGCCGGAATACATCGTTCATCAACTGCATGAAAGTTGCATGTGCATTCGTTAGTCCAAAAGGCATTACAATAAATTCAAAGTGCCCGTACCTGCTATGAAAAGCTGTCTTATAAATATCCTCCTCCTTAATCCGCAAATGATGATAGCCTGATCGAAGATCAATCTTAGAGAAATACTGAGCTCATGCTATCTGATCAAATAACTCATCAATCCTCGGCAATAGATATTTATTTTTTATAGTCAACTGGTTCAGTTGCCGATAATCAATACACAACCTCATCGAGCCATCCTTCTTCCTTACAAATAACACTGGAGCCCCCCACGGGGATGTACTTGGACGAATAAATCCCTTCTCAAGTAATTCCATTAACTGCTGCTTTAATTCCCTCAGCTCCGCAGGAGACATACGATAAGGAGCCTTAGAAACAGGGGTCGCGCCAGGAATTAAATCGATGGAAAAGATAACTTCCCTCTCCGGTGGAAGCCCTGGCAATTCTTCAGGAAAAACATCTAGAAAATCTTGGACGATAGGAATGTCCTGAATCTCAATCTTCTTCTCAGGGGTCACATAAACAAAGGCTAAAAATGCCTGACATCCTCTCCTCATCAACTTATCGGCTCGGATGGTCGAGATAAGTGGCACAGATCTATGGTGCCTAAACCCTATAAAAGAAAGTCTCGGGTGTCTCGAAAAAGACACAGAATTGGAACTACAATGGACATTGGCCTCATGCTTAGCCAACCAATCTGCTCCTAGAATTACATCATAGTCATTCATATCCATGCGAACCAGATCGGCTGGCAAATTCAATTCATCAACCATGACCTTGCTAGAAGGGTGAAAATACTTAATCGCTGATCTAGAGCCAATAGGGGTTGATATCTCTAAGGGGGAATTCATCAAAACCGGCTTCACATCTAATATCTTAGCAAATTTCTGTGAAACAAATGAATGAGTGGCACCGGTATCGAAAAGAACAAAAGCTGGCTTTCCATGAACAATAACGGTAGCTTCCACGAGTCCACCCTCCTCGGTGGTGCCTGCATCCTCCTCTTGTAGGGCCTAGAGCTTGCCCTACTGCTTCTTGCCGCCTTGAGGTTTCGTCGGGGTAGCTTGCTCAGATAAAAGAGGACACTCTGGAATGCGGTGATCCCTACTCCCGCAACGCAAACAGGCGCCCAGCTTGCGCCAGCACTCTTCCATCTTGTGACCGGGACGGTCACAATACTTGCATACGCCCTTGAATGGAACAATCGGGCCAGGCTTCTTGTCCTCATTCTTGGACATTTTCCCCTTCCATGAACCAGACCTGCCATTGGGCCTCTTCTTGCTATTCCCGGGTTTAGCACTCCCGGAACCAGTAGGTTGCTCCTTTTTAACATTCTTCCCACAGATTTTCTCCGTCATTTCCAAAGTATCTTCTAAAACTTGGGGCTTCCTCACCATCTCTGCATAGGTTTGTATCTCCATCGACGCCAACTGGTTAATATAATGCAACTTTAGCCCATTGAGAAAACGTTTCGCCTTCATCTTCTCTGTGGAAATCAAACGAGTAGCATAATGAGAGAGTCTAGAAAATTAGGCTTCGTACTCCGCTACAGATAGACTTCGCTGCTTCAAAGCAGCAAACTCCGCTGCTTTCTTCTCTTGAATTCTGTCGGAAAAGTACTTGCTATTAAAGAATTCTTCGAATTCCTTCCACGAAATTTGTCTGTTACCGAGGGTCGCCTTTACTGACTCCCACCAAGTCCTAGCATCACGTTCCAACTGGAAGGTTGTTAAAAGCACACGCTCCTGGTCGCTACATTACATAACTTCAAAAATTCTCTCCATCTCCTTAAGTTAGTGTTCGACTTCATCGGGATCAATTGAACCTCCAAAACGTGGGGGATTCATCCCACGAAAACTCCTGTGTAGATCACCAGCACCATGATTCGCCGCTCCACCTTGGGCCACTTGTTGCAAAGCTCGTGTGAGTCCTTGGACGGTCCGCTGCAAGTCCTGCCACTGTGCACGCTCAGCTGCCATCAGAACGTCCTGCACGAGAATGGTTTATCTTAAGTTTATTTAGGAGAAAGAGTTTTAGAGTTGATTATTAACTCAACCCAAGTCACCACCCAAATTCTCACTAGGTTGGGTCCTTAGACTTATAACAAGGGTATAGGTTCTACGACAACCTCTTAAAATCCTAGAACTTAGATAACCTAGGAATATTAGAAAACTTGGCTCTCATACCACCTAACTGTCACGCCCCGACGCGGAATATCGGGACTGGCAGTAGAAACAAGTAATAACAATATGTTGATTTCTAGTCATGGTATGCTAAAACATAAGGATTTATCACGAACATAACTCCATTAATTAAATAACAAATTCATAATCCATGATCCCATTACAACTCCATCTTAAACAACCTTAATGAAATTCCACCACAACATTAAACTACATTACATTGACTGACTACCCATTGCAACTCTTTGATCCACATTCTAAAACACAACTAAACATAGACTATTATTCTGGCTCCACAGCATCTAACTGGCTCGCTCCATGATCAACACTCTTGCCCGTTCCCATCGGATTGTGAGTCCTCAACTGAGCTACCTGAAAAGGGGGGAAGAACTAGGTGAGCGAACGCTCAGTAGGTAATAACAGGCAAGTTTACGTAATTAACCAATTAAATTGCATGTTTGAGCGCGTAAATAAAGAACGAAAAGGAAATAACTATGCAACAAAATAATGAAAGGAAGGCAAGAATATGATATAACCGGGAATTTGGCCAATAAGCAAGATTTAACCAAGTCAAGAGAAATTCAAGTAAGAGATTATTGTCATAGACATCACGCTAGTCATGCACTCGGTGCAATGCCTCACCATGTCATTCAAACTCCCCGGGGCACAAGTACTTTTCGGGCGCTGCTCTTAGGACCAGACCGGGCCCTTACGATGCGTTGGCATTGATTTGTTGGATCCAAGATCCCAAGTTATGTCTAGACATTAATCAAGTTAGATGGCCAATACTTCAAGATATGGAACTTACCAAAATTTCAAGGGTAAGTTGATGCAGACATCATGTCTGGAAAGTTCAAGTTATCAAGGACCAATCAGGTCCTTGGATTCAAACACGAATACCCATGGAAAACACTTCTGGATGATAAGCGGTCAAAACTGTGCCGCTCAAGCAATGCACGGTCTAAATTGGACCGTTCAGGACAGAGATGGGCTTAGGATTAGCCATACCGAAGTCAAGGATACACGGTCTATGTAGGGCCGCGCGAGGAATTGGACGGTTGAAAACGGGCCGTTCACGACTAGTAGAGCTCGGAAGCCCAAGAACAAGATAAACGGTCCATATAGGGCCGCTCAAAAGACAGACGGTCCAATAAGACCCGCTCTATTACATGGGCGGTTCCAATAGGTCCGTTCAACTTAATCAACTAGAAGTCTATCCAAACGGGATCCGGGATGCCATAAGTGGGGCAGAACTGAACCAGGGTCCAGCCCACTCTCCACTGGTCAACCTAGGGCTTATTGGGTCGAGCCAAACACAATTTGGTCGAAGATAGATCAAGGTTAAACGACCAATGTAGTGGCACTTGGCCAGGGTTGCACGGTTATTTATGGGCCGCCCGATATGATAAATGGTCCCTTTCGGGCCGCGTAAATCTCAGGGGGTCCAAGTTGAGCCGTGACTGACAAAACGATAACCCAAGCGATTCGATTATGTACACATGTTCAGGCCTTGGTGGTACAACCTGCCCGGCGTCTTAGTGGGAATCCCAGGCTCGCGGGGGCTTACGGAGGTCCCGTAATGAAGGTCCTAGTCCGACGGAAGGAATATCTGGCGGAGAGTCCCAAACATTTCAAGGAAATAGGGCTAATAAAACATCGAAAACCAGTGAGACGGTCAGTCAATCCTATCGGAGTAGAACGACTGTCATACAACCCTAATAAAATTTTCAATTTAATAATAGATTCATGATTAACACTAACATTCATTGAAGAAGACGATCTTAGGTCAAGATGAATAAATCAGCAAGAGTTATAATCATTTATTGTTATAATTTTCCAGGGTTTTTATGCATGTTGCTAACTTACATTTAACCACTAATCTACTATCAAAAATCATGCGATGAGCGATAACTTAATCAATTCTGTAAAGATGGACGGTCCAGTAGGGACCTTTCATCCTCCTCGGCGGTCGCACGATAGGCCGTTTATCCCCCTCAGGTCAGAAGGCCTTCTGGAGATGAGCGGTCTGTAATGAGCCATTGGGGGAGACGAACGGTCAATCACTGGCCGCCTGACAGAAGGGCGATCTAGGTCAAGCCGCTCTTCCCGGAAACATAATACGAATCACAACACATAAACGGTCAGTAATATGCCGCCTAACAAGGTTGGGCGGTCTATCGTGCGGCCGCATAAGTCAAAAAACACTCAAACCCCCCTTCGCCCTGCCCGCCTCCGGCGAGTTGGCTAGGGTTACAATAAATTATAAAATACACAGAGCATAGAGCATGATAATTAGGGCTTTTGGATTCAAAATAAAGACATGAAATACTCTACAAGATAACGTAAATAATTTAATATTTGTGCATGTAATCCCTACTTACAACGAGATGAAATAAGTGAAACCCTAGATGTGACACGCTTCTACTAAACCCTAAAATTCTCGCATGATACTGAGCAACTTTTAGGGTTTTTGCGTTCAATAGAAAGGGCACTCGATGCTGGTTCTAACTATATATGATACTTAAGGTCTAGCTTGTTATAACCTACCTTAAACGGAGGAAGAAGGAAGAAGAGGGGACGACGACATGCTACGGACACCCTGTCGGTGATCACCGGAATTCTCCCTCCACCTGAGCTCTCGTCGGCCACCACAGCACCCAAACGAAAATAGGGTTCCTAAGGGTCATTTTTATAGGTCACACAAGGTCTAGAGTCTTCTATTCGCGGAGATAGAGTCCAAGCAAGTTGGACGTGCGCGAATCGCGCGGATAAGGTTGGCCGCCGCCTTCTAAACCGAAATTCACCCTCTAAGGCTTAGGGTTTCGAGGAGAACTAAGAGGGGAAACGATCCTCTCATCCTAGCCTTCCATTTGGATCCGATCTCAGCCTAAATGATCGGGTATTGGGCTCAAATTTCGCGTTTTAAGGTCAATTAGGTTTAAGTGTGATTTGGGCCTTAATCAATTAATTTGGCTTGTTTACGAATTTTATTTGGGCCGGTCATTGAAGACACTATTGTTAAACGTTTTATCCTCTACAAGATTCTAAATTTTCCAAATTTTTATAAAATAGTCAAAATTTAACTTACTCTATTTATCAAAGATTTTCTAATTAATTTCTTATAAATTTTCTAGAAATTTTTATTTGTTAATAAATCGGGGTATTACAAAATCTCTGGCGGTCCATTAGTAGCCCGCTAAGCTCCATGTGACGGTTCTATTATAGACCGGTTAGTGGTTTGACTAGGTAAGTCGGTTCGGGGTTGACTAGGCCTGGCGGCCTAGTGTATGACCGCTACAGTCACCACGCGGTCCTTCTTGTGACCGCCAGCGTCTGTGTTATCTGTGTGAGGGTAATGGTTCATGAGCTGACTGCTTGGTTTACCTAGCGGCCTGGCATATGACTGTTTACTTCCGAGAGCCTTGTTTTCCTGATATTTGGCCTCCACTTGTCTTGGCTTTACCTTGTGGTTTGCCCGTAGTCCCGTGGATATCTTGGATATCCTATGAGGGCGATGACCATGTTGAGAGGTGGCCGGGGAGTGCCATTGTATTCCGTGGTGTTCCGTGCTGTTTCAGAGTCATTATTGGTGTCTAGTCAACCCGGTGTGACCCAGTGGTTGACATTTGACTTTGTAGTTGTCTCGATGGTCTTGTATGGATTGAGACATGGTGTTGGACGTCTTGAGGTATCATCTTACCTCGGTTTGTATGTCCACGTGCTTTGAGGGTCTTGGTGATTCCTCCGGTCTCCGTGATTTGTGTTAAGCGGAGGCATGGATCGGATGATCCTATACCGTTTCCTTTACCGGTGTTTTCCCGTAATGTTGCTTAGGGACTAGGTTGATAGGCGGCTTGTTACCGCCCTTGTACGACGATCTTGACCCCGAGTCTCCTGACTCAAGGATCGTTGTATTTGCAGGTCTAGTTGTCTATCCTGAGTCCGGTGACAGTCCGGTATGCTACCTCGTGTCATGTGTCTTGGTGCTTTATAGTACGTGCGACAGTGCGTGCTTAGCATGTCTGTACTTCAGCACTAATGTTTTGGAGTCTCTGTGTCCAGTGAGCCTCCACTAGTCGTAGCCTGACGACGCACGCGTTCCAGTGTGTCGGCCCACCTAGGAGTGGTGGCGGGGCGTGTTCCCGATATACGATTTGTAAGCTAATTTTCATGGGCTCCCATGTCTTACAGTAGCGTCCTACTGGGGGAGAAAGCTAGCTAGAGGCGTGGCTCAAGGCATTGAGCTTGTGTGTGCACACGTGGTCAGGGGCGTTTGGACGAGCACCGACGGGCGTGACCCTGACTAGTCACTTGTTACTATTGTTCCTTGTACTTGGTTCAGTGAGTGTCTCAGTTACCGTTGTTTCTGACGTGTGGGAGATACTTGTGGCGCAGTGTAAGACGTCAGTGGACGCATCTGGCTGTTCTTCTAGTGAGGAGGTGCTCTTGTCACTTGACGCATGACTCTAGTGATTCTCGTGTCTCGTGACGTGTGTTTTCGTCTTTGGTTTCCGAGTAGCCTGTGTGTGGCTTTACTCGAGGTCCAGTCTTGTGTAACGTACACGATGATCTAGTTGTGTATGTTCGTGCTTTTGCCTGTTTTGATAGGCTCAGCTTTGGAGCTTGTGTTCGGTTGACGGATCGGTAACGCCCGACTTGGTGAGATCGGGGTTCGTCTTTCTGTTGCCGTTAGGAGTAGCTTAGAGAGCCGTGGTTTGATCGGCTGCCGTGATTCTGGTTAGTACGGCTTCCCTTCTTCTTTAGCTGTTTTCTTTTTTGCTTACTCCTATTTTTTTTACAGCTTTATTGTTGTAGTTAGTACTGCTGTTGCTCTTGCTCTTTCCTCCCTTACTGTTTAGCGTTGTTTAGCGTGTTACTACATTGTTTCCAGTGGGGATCCGCGTGACCCCTACTGAGCCAGTGACACAAGGCTCACCCCTACTTTTCAGGTGTAGACTTCTTCTTCCTCGTGGTTCATGACGCGGTGCGTCAGTTCGTTGTTGCCAGCGTTGCCAGCGTTCTCTGCGTCGGGCTTCCCCCGACTTCAGTGTACGTTTTTCTTTCTGTTGGGATGTACTTGTCTTGAGTTTGGACTGGACTCTGTTAATTTAAATTGTTAATTGAAAATGTAATTTTTATTTCTGCTACTTTAGCAAATCTGATCGATGAAATATTAATTGCTTACTGCCTTATCTGGGACTTCAATGTACTACACACACTCCTTTTATCCCTTCGGAGCTTTTCCGCTCTTGGGAGGCCTCGCAGGATCCAAGTGTTATCGTGTTTACCCAGTATCCGGACCTTGGGTCGTCACACCCTGGCAGTCCATCGCGAGACCGCAAGGCACAAACCGACATAAGGGACCCCCTAGCGGTCTCCACATGACCGCTATCACCCTAGCGGTCACTGGAATGACCGCTAGGTCGTCCCGAGCCCGAAAACGGCAGGAAACTCCATTCCACGCTCCGTTCACACCCATGTGAAAGGGAAAACAAGGGGAAACTAGTCCCCAACCTCTCTAGCACCGAGAGGACCCATTTAAACCCCAAAAATTCGGTTAAAACACTAGATCCGGCTTACTCTCCAAAAATATGGATTTTCCCCAAAACGCCCAAATAAGCCCGCTCGACTCACCACGGCCTACAAAACTCGCGGGAAATGAAGTACACGAGCTGGGGGTCCATCTCCCTACCTCCACCGAAGATTTGACGCGCCGTGGACACCGATCCACGAAGGAAACGCCACGAAACCCCGCCGACATCCCACGCTCGCGAACCGGCTTTACCTCGCCACTACGCCTTGATCCTCGCCCCGTCAACGCCGCTCCTCGCCCCACGAGCACCGCCACCTCGCCCTCGTCTATCTCCGTCGGCCGCCCGGAGAGAAGAGAGGGGGAGAGGAGAGAACGTGAGAGAGAAGAGAGAGGGAAAGAGTGAGAGAATGAGAGATGGAGAGAGAGAGAAAAATGGGTTAATATATATAGAAAAACCTAAAAATTCCAGAAATTCATAAAAATACTAAAAATTATCTCCACGATCCTCGGGAAGAGCACAATACGCTAGTCACGTCTCGGAGTCGGAGAACGTAACGGTTCACCCTGCACAGAGTTCCGAAGGCATATCAGGGAAAAACACGTGTAAAGCACAAAACACATCCCGGGACCCACGAAAATGATCCGAAAATTTCGGGACATTACAGCTCTTCTCTTCTTCATACTGGGCGATCACTACTGGATCTGCCTCATAGGTCACCTCTGGCAATGTCACTTCATCCTACAGAGGCTCAATCACCGGGGCCTCTAGAGCAGCCGAAGGGGGAGTTAGAGGTGGAAGGGGAGTGCACGGTGGCTCCACGTGGGCTACAGGTTGGGAAGGCCAGTTGGGGCGAACGAGCTATTGGCGAGGAAACTTCTAGTCCACGCTGGCCTTGATTCGTGTCAGCGACTGGTTGATCTCCCTAAACTTGACCATGATGGCTCGGAATGTGGTGGGATCCATCGGTTGCAATGGTTGTTGATGAACGGCCTAGGACCCGGCTTGGATAGAATCATCTAGTGAACTTGCTCTAATATCAACTTGATGTGGGACAGTAGAAGGGGTCCCCCTGAATTAGAGCCAAAGCCGGTGAGCAGACGGATCTTGCTATCTTTCTTGGGCTTCAGCTTGAACGCGCCCTCACTAGAGACCACCTTCAAAACATAGCGGCACGATATGCCCCGTTCTGACTTGATCGCACCCAATCAGGCGACTGTGATCTTGTCAGACCCTGCAGCCTGGTCTGCCCTCACAGAACGATGGCCAGTTCAGCGTTGGTCGACAAGGGAAGCTTTTGGATGGCCTGGTGGAGGTGCTAGGTATGTAGGGGAAGACCAGCGAGCTTCTCCTAGCTTGGGATGGCAGCTAGGCATGTTATGGGGAGGCAAAGTAGGCAGGATTGAGGTGGACGACGATGTGGTGTTTGCGAAGCTTGAAGTGCGCGCAGGGGAAGCGAAGGTAAAGAGGGAAAAGGGGGTCCGTTGAAGGATTTGGGAGAGAGGAAGAAAGAGGAATGTTGGGTTCGGGGAAAAGATACATGGGTCTTGATAGGGGATCTTGTTGCAGGTTTGGGGGAGAGGATGAAAGAGGATGAAGTGGGGGATTCAGGGAGAAGATTAAGGGGTTCAAGAAGACATGACGAGGGGAGAAAAGGGATCGGTGGACACAAGCTCAGAGCTCAAAAACTAGGGTTTCACCAAATTTTCTATATTTCATTGACCGTCTTTCAAAAGGAGATTACAATGCTATATATAGGCCACAAGCCTAAATTTGAATTCCTAAACCCAACCCTTCGAGATTACAAGAGCTTTAATCTCCATAACTACACTATTTATAACGCTTTCCTATTTAGAATATTAGTTACATGGAAAATACAAGCTAATAAAGGGGAATTTGAATGAGTCTCGAACTTTGAATCGTTGGGCGGAATTGGTTTATGTGAGCTCGAAGACGACTTTGAGAAGGTAGTCTCTACAAAAACCACGATCAGAATGCGCCCCAGGGCACAGCCGCATCCATCTTCTGAAGTGGCCGTGTCTTTGTAACCACCTATAGGCCTTCGAGTAGTGCTCTTAGGCCGACTCCCTATTAGAGGGCTTGTGCACATGGTGCAACTCCACCACAGTTGGTGCTCCTCCATTCTGGGGGGAGCAGTCAGAGCACGATCTTGCTTCACTTGGCGATTTGAGGAGGCCTTGGTATGCCTCCGTTAGCATCTGAATCTGGTGGCGCATCTCCGCCAACTCGTCCATTGTGGGGTTTGGTGGAGCGACGCTGTGGGACGGATGTGAGGAGGATGAGGCCTCCTGAGAAGCTCATCGAGATCCTGGAGCTCCCTACTGGTTGCTAGTGTTGCAGTAGTTTCCACGAGATACCGTAGCTTTGTATCTTCTTCCCACGGATGGCTATAGAGGCTAAAAAGTGTTACCATGGTCTCATACCACACCTTTGAGATTTTTCTAGAGGGGAAGAGTGCCTGGCTATCTTGAGAAAACCTGCAAACACTGAAAAATGTGTCAGAAGGAGTAATGGGTGATATCCCAGATCCCAGGGGACAACCCTCCGATGCTTAAGTAAGATAAGAGAGTAGGGAGAGAGGGAGATGAGAGTTGTGGAGGGAGAGTGAGTGCTCGGCAGGGCGTTGAGTGCTTGGAGGCATGGCTGGGGCTTGGAGGTGTCAGAGATCCCTATGTCTCTCCCTAGGAGCAATAAGATGGGTGTGTGAGGGAGTCCGCGTGTTTGTGTTCCTGTGTGTCTCTCTGTGTGTGAGTATGTCACTGTGTCCATATTTAGGTCCATCTGAGACCTATTTATACCGGTCGTAGTGGCGTCGTCCCTTTCCTAACTTAGCAAAGGCGTGGTTAGTGGAGTGATACTTTGCTTGATTGTGGGGATCACATGTTGCCCACTCTTCGTTCTTTGAAGAAAGGCATCGTGACAGGCATCTTGACGGTGGGGGCATGATTCGACACTCGTCATGGTAAGCCCCATAATTGTGGTCATAATGCTCATCGGTTGGCAAATCTCACGGCGGCTGGGACGCACGTGTGTGAGAATCATGACTGTGGACTGACTAGTCCTGAGTGGGTCTCGATTAGGCTATGTTCCTAGATTGTGGGTCGGTTGTCGATGGCCACTATGGGCCTGACGTTACTGAGCCATACTGGGCTCGGCGGTTTTCCCTCTCCTCATTGAGTTTTAGTAGACGATGTATCGTCTAATCTTGTTTCTTTTATTTACTTAGGTGATATTCACTTTATCTAAGTATATCCTAGATATTTAATTAATACTACTTTAAGTTTATGAAGACCTGAGTTAGGTTAAACCTATAATTTTACTTAGTAAGACTAGGATAATTAAATAGTTATTTTATCATAATTTAAAGTAATAAATTTATAAAAAAGATTTTTTTTCAACAACAACAATGATAAGGACCGAATTATCTTTGCAAATCGACATTTTTTTCTCTCTCTCTATCTCACTCCTCTCCCCCCCCCCCCCACAATATTGTCATGGCCGCCATAGGGGAAAGTCACATGATTCATCTAATTCTCTCTCTCTCCCCTCTACCAAATTACCGTTGCGGGACAACCTTTTTTCCCTCTCTCTATTCCACTCCCCCATTCTCTCTCTACAATGTTGGCAGATTGGAGGGGATAGCCCCGGGTCCATCTAAACTCTCTCTCTCTTCCCCCTCTCTCTCCCCCCTACTGCCAAAGATGGAAATCACTTCTCTCTCTCTCTCTCTCTCTTTCTCTCTCTCTCTAAACATGAAGGGTAAAGATGTAATTTCCACATATGGTTTCTTTTAACCATGGTTGATTTGATATATGTCAATGTTACCATCAGGGATCTGCGAATGAATTTAGATTTTGAGAATTTTTTTAATATGATCAATATTATCAGAATTTATTTGAAACTAAATAAGATTATAGGGGTAGCGCGCGCCGTGGCTCGCGACCCAGGCCACACACCCCCAGCCCTGATTATAGTATAGAGTGGCCCCTCCTCAGCCTCGCCCCTCTCGAATCTGACGCTCCGACCTTCCAGGTGTGGTCCACTATTTGTTTTAATCAGGGGCGAAGGGGGAAAGTGGAAGCATACCCGTCGTCCACAACCACACCAGATTTTCAAAATCGCCCAACCAACAAACCTCCCCTTCGCCCCCCCCTCCCCCCCATTGCGATCTGCTCGCACCCAGTCGCTCGCCCCCCCCCCCCCCCTCCCCCCCATCGCGATCTGCTCGCACCCAGTCGCTCGCCCCGCCCTGTCCCCGCTCCCCCCCTCCCCCGTCGTCCGTTCCGTTCGTAGGTGCCGGCGAGCGCAGGGGGGAAAATGGCAGATCCAGCAGCAGCAGCAGCAGAGGGCACCACCAACCGGACGGATCTCCCCTCTCCCCCGCGCGGATCCGAGGCGACGAGGGATGGCGGCCTCGGCTTCCCCTGCGGCCTTTGCGACCTCGACCAGGTCCACAAGATCGTTCAGCTCCTCCTCCCCGGCCTTGCCGCCGCCTGCGTCGACAACACCACGGGCGACCTCTTCCGGGGCCCCGCCTCCGTCGCCGTTGAGGTGCGCAAGGATATGGTGGAGTACCTCGCCCGGATGAGCGAGTCCTTCGTCGCCGAGTACCTGCTCCTCCATGCCCAGGAGGGGGGAGCCCCCGCCCCAGCCCCCGCCCCCGCCCCGGCGCCCGCCGACACTAGTTCTGAAGCGGTTGTGGCTTCGGAGACGTCGGCCACCGACGAGTACGAAGAGCTGCAGCCCACCGATATCGTCTCCGACTTCCTAGAAGACTTCTCCTCCTCGAAGAGGAACCTGCTGGGCAGGGTCTCCGGGTGGCTGATGAGCGAGAGCCGGGAGGACAAGGTCGACGACTTTGTGCAGGAGATGGAGACGAACGGGTTCTGGCTGGCCGACCGCAGGGAAGCCCTCGCCGAGACGCTGCTGAAGAACCTGGATTACGACAACAGCTTCCACTGCGGGATGGGGTTCGACTCCCCCGAGGAGCTGGCGGCACACAGGGGGGAGTGCAGGTTTAGGCCCGTGAGGTGCGGGAACGATGGTTGCAACGCCACCTTCTGTGCCGTCCACTCGGAGATGCACGACTCGGCGTGCCCGTTCAAGATCCTCCTCTGCGAGCAGAATTGCGGGCGGAGAGTCGTCAGGAGGGAGATGGACCGGCACTGCATCACCGTCTGCCCCATGAAGCTCGTGAACTGCCCCTTCTACCAGGTGGGATGCCGGGCCGACGCCTTCCCTCATTGCCAGATCGAGCGGCACTGTTCCGAGTCCCTCCAATCCCACCTCCTGTTCGTCCTCCAAGTTATTCACAAGCAGGACGCGACGGTTGACGAGTTGAAGCAGCGAGTGGAGCTGCTGGAAAAGGTTAGGCTTTTCATCTCCCGTTTCCTTGATCGACTAGCCATTCCAATCTATTTGTTCATTTATTTGCATGCCGGTTATCCAGATTATCTTGCATTGCTCTCCTATTCTGATGCTGTTATTGTTTTACATTGTTATTAACGATTGGCTGGTTTGAGTCCCAAATTTGAATAATGATAATGTTCTGTATCAGTTTGTATTGCTATGATCATTCTGATGGTTGCATTACCCCTGTTCACCTCATGGAATGAAATAACTGTATAGCACCATTTCACTCTTCAAGTGTGAGGCGAAATTAAGAATACCACCACTCTTTTGGTCAGGCTGAGATAGGTGGAAAACAAATGAGCGGCTGTTGTCAAATGACGATGGCCTCTTTCATGCAGCAGGACATAAAGATAGCTTAGTCGTTTGTACATAATGCTTAAAGTGGCACAAGAACACTAGAGTAACACAAGACATGTTCAGCATTCTTGAGAGAAATATCTTTCCAATCTAAAGCCCCCACTATGTTGTTTATACCTGTTATGGTCTCCCTCTTCTGTTGATTTAGCGTTTGTTATCATCATCCTCCATTTCCTTTGTCAGTGGTCAGCATGCGAAGAGACAAATTCAGTAATTGGTGTCTGACAGAGATGATGTACATGCCCCATCTCTCCACATGCCCATTCAATGTTCTTTGCATTCATGTGGTTTTGGGCACCCCTTGCTAGCCATGTAAAAACTTTGATCAGCTAGTCAGAGGCCTGCTTTTGTTTTCTAGGTGTAGCAGGTGGCACTTTTTCTTTACTTGTAGTAAGCGTTCCCTTTTTGTGCAGTTAAAGAAAGCCTTGAGATGTGGGGAGCCAAACTTGCGTGCAAAGCAGTATTCCTGTGGTAACACAGTGCATTACACATATTCATAATCAAAGTAACCATGAGTTTCCACACTCAAAGATAGAAAAGTTACCAGCCCTCATTTTTAATAATACATTGCTGATCCATCCATTTTCAAAGAAAAGGAAATCATATGCATGAGCGAGTGAATGAGCATGTGTACATGGGCTTATGGGCTTATTTTGCAATGGCTGAGGGCTGACATCTGCTTTTCTGTGCTCCTTTGCAGTGGCACAAATTCTATTATGGATCATTGGGAAAACAATATCTTTATTCATCTGCATCTACTTCTTAATAATCTACTGCAAAGCCTCAGTATTAGCTAAAAGAATTGCAGAACTGTTTTTTCAATGCCTGGTTCATAAACATCCACTGAAATACTCACAATTATCTTTCAAATTTGAAAAAGTTTGTTTGAGCATCCTATGGAATCATGTTCTCTCCTTCTTCACCTTCACTCCAAATAAGATGTCTTTTTTTTTTCCCTTTGTTTGGGGGTATATATATATATGGGCATTGGTTCGAGTACACTGCCCCTCTAGGAGCAGACAGTACCCTTTTCGATGTGCACCTTCAGTGCCCACAGATTCACAAGGGTAAAGCTTGATGGCAGGAAGGAGAAATTTTCAAAAAGGGGGCACCCCCTTGTGCGTGACAAATGGCACCCGAGATTTATCAGGGGGGCCTGATCACCCATGCCTACACAGGGTCAAATCGCCAAGATGGGTGGTCAGATGTCATCCTGGGTTTGCCTACACCCGCCCATCATGGTTAACTGGAGCCACATGGTCTCATGTGGCTCTGGTTACAATCTGCTACCTGCCGACAAAACTATTGCAGCTATACACACATATTCTTAAAGGCATAACTTGACTCAGAGAAGATTCCCATACTATTACACGTACATCCTGCTGCCTTAATTTTCCACACAGATATAGGTGGGGACCTTTACATTTAGTGTAGAATTCAGTGTTTCTTACCATATATAAAAGAAATATCCAGGATTGTTTCCAATGTCATACAAACGTAAGTTTCCATCTGTTAGGTTTACTCCTCTATGCTATGCTGGCATCAACAAGATCTTGGCATGGCTAATGGTTCTATCCTCTCATCCTGTAAAACCAGTACTTATTCCTTAAGCTTCATTATCTGAAAATGTTAACAACTGGCTGACTCGCACTCCAGTGTCTGAAGATTTGGAACTGAAGTTCATGCCATAATAGTTAACGTACAGGCAAAGAAGGATCTTGTGTTGCATACTTCCATAACTTGGACTCCAGTATGTAAATACATATGAAACTATATCCATGTGCAAATCGCATACCTGGTGTCTTATTTCTTTTTGCATGGTATTTTTCCAATATTCTAATAATCACAAGATGCATAAGGTATCTTCACAGACATGATGCTTTGTTTTTTTTTTTCATAGCTGAAAATTTTAACATAGGGAGGGTTAGTGAGATGTGTAATTGATTTCAGTTTATGAATCGTATTTCAATTGTGAATGTATTTCACTGAGTTTTAGTTGGGTTTTGTTTGGGGATTAAATTCTTGGCTGAGTGAGTTAAGTGGGAGTTTTGACTTTGAAATCAATTCATGGGTTAATAAATATGAGTTTGTTTTAAGAAAGATGTCAAATGAGGAGGGAATTGAATTCTTACCTCTCCAAGGTGTGAATTCAATACCCCAAAACTCTTCTTTAATCTGCCTCTTAGTGGGAATCCTAATTCTCAATGAAATATGATTCCGAACTAAACATATATGGTTCACTTACAAGGGATTTTAATTCCCTTGCCTTAGGAATTAAATTATAAGTCTCACTAACCCCACTTTATTCATAGAATGTGTCACATCTTTTCTCATGAATTAGTGCAGTTCATTTAATTATCATATATCTTTAGTGAGATGTCAGAAAATAGAAGGCCTCAAACACTCTGCCACTCTGGTGAGACCAATGCACAGTTCGTGTGCCAGAAATTATGCGACATGATGCTAGGGAGTTAGTTCCACTAATGTAAAGCAAGGTTCATGTCGTCTGTTAGTTTTGAGAATATTGTTTCAGATTGCACATCATTTTTCAGAATTAAGATCCAGGTCATTTATTTTTTGAGGCCCCTGCCACAGTGGCAGGTCACTGTTCATAGAAAGGAAAACTTGCACCCCCACACCACAACAACCAAAAAAGAAAAGAAAAGAAAAAAGACCTGGTACCAATGGAGCAAAGCTTAGCCGGTGATTCAGCTTATATATTAGATCTCAAATTCAATATGCAGACCATATATTGAGTTTTAAACCATACAAGGTGTCATATTTGTTTATCTTTCTACTCTCAATTGGACATATGGCCAACCTACAAGAAAGGGACCAAATAGAGAAACAATATTCTCATACTTGGCAATGGCACTTCAACCTTCATTACTAAACAAAACTGGGGATAAATTCAGTCCCACTCCACACTAGAACATCAGGATTTTCAGTAATTCATGTTACCCCCAAGCAAGAATGACTTGTACTGTGGGTATGTTTTTCACTGCACAAGGTCCTGCAAAAGCCTTCGAGATAACATTGTCCATCCTTGCATTTAGATTTGAAGTAATCTTCGTATGCAAAAGTCAACGTTTAGGGTATGGTCTAACAGAAAAATCATTAGAGTAAAACATGCCTATGGATTTCGTTCTAAAACTTAGAGGTTATATGTGCTTTTCGTGTTTACAAGCCTCATTATGGTTGAATAACAGTAGGGTAGGATATAGCTGTTCATTTGCATTGACTGATGTTGGTTTATATCGACTATTCCCAATCCTAGATTTTTTTTCTCTTTTAGAATACTTTGTGGACTTATATCAAATAGTTTATCCATGATTCTAGGCTGAAAGGAGGGTGTTCTGGGATCTCCTATTGGGCTGGCAGAAGGCAAAAGCTAATCTGCTGTTCCCTGCTAAGACAGATTCCTGAGGTTCCATCACATAGCATAAGATGGATGCTGAAGCTTCCATAAGGCTGAATGTTGAGTTGCGGTCTTTATGAAGATTTTTGCTAACTTCAACAGACTACACAATATTACCCATTTCACAGGGTGCTAGTATTTGCTTATTCTATTACTCAGAAGTTATTTTCAGGCGTAGTTATTTTCAGAAGTTACTTAATGGAAATTGCGTCAAAGATTTCTCTTTAGAAGGTGTCTAAGAGTCAACAAGATTTGATAAATATCAGTATTTCAGGCGTATTAAGATGTCAGAAGTGGAGGATGCTTTAAGAAAAATGAAAGTGGGCAAGGCCTTAGGACCAGATGACATACCTATTGAAGTATGGAAAGGCCTAGGAGACATTGGTATTCAGTGGCTAACTAAACTTTTCAATAAAATTTTAAAGGAACGGAGAATGCCAGAAGTTTGGAGAAAAAATGTCGTAGTTCCTTTCTATAAAGACAAAGGAGATATTCAAAGCTGCAATAATTATCATGGAATTAAGCTTTTGAGTCATACTATGAAATTTTGGGAAAGAGTAATCGAAAAATGCCTCCGATGTATGACTATTGTATCGAAAAATCAGTTTGGTTTTATGCCGAATAGATCTACTACAGAAGCTATCTTCCTACTACGACAGCTAATGGAGAAGTATAGAGAGATGAGAAAAGATTTGTATATGGTTTTTCTTGATTTGGAGAAGGCGTATAATCGAGTACCGAGAGAATTGATTTGGTGGACATTAAGAAAGAAATGAGTCTCTCAAGGATATGTTGATTTGGTTAAGGATATATACGAAGGTGCTATTACTAGTGTTCGAACTATTGCTGGAGAGGCTGGTGACTTTCCAATTTCTATAGGTTTGCATCAAGGTTCTGCACTAAGTCTGTATCTCTTTGCCTTAGTTATGGATGAAGTAACAAAATAATTGCATGAGGATATCTCTTAGTGTATGTTATTTGCAGATGATATTGTCTTAATTGATGAGAGTATTGATGCTTTAAATGTTAAATTAGAGCATTGGAGACATGTCTTGGAGTCTAAAGGTTTTAAAAGTAGTAGGAGCAAGTCAGAGTTTATGCATTGTAATTTTAGTAATGGGAGAGTGGTACAGGAAGACATGGTTCTAATTAATGGACATAACATTCCGAAGAGTAATAGTTTTCGGTACTTAGGGTCTATCATACAAGAGAATGGGGAGATTTATGACGATGTTGCATGTAGGATTAAGGCAGGCTGGTTAAAATGGAGAAGCGCATCAGGAGTCCTCTGTGATCGTCATATACCTGTGAAACTCAAAGGGAAGTTTTATAGAACGACTGTGAGACCTGCTTTGTTATATGGTACCGAGTGTTGGGCAGTACGAAAGGAACACATTCACAAAATCTGTGTAGCAGAGATGAGGATGCTGAGATGGATGTGTGGCAAGACTAAGAAAGACAAGATTAGGAATGAGCGCATCCGTAAGGACTTGAGGATAGTCCCAATTGATAGTAAAATGAGAGAAAATAAACTCAGGTGGTTTGGGCATGTGCTTCATCGCCCTAACTCAGCGCCAGTTAAAAGATGTGACCGAATCCTAGTGGATGTTAGTAAAAGAGCTCGGGGAAGGCCTAAAATGAGATGGTGCGATGTTATTAGGAAGGACATTAGTTTCTTGGGTTTAAATATGAATGTAGCACTTGATAGAAATCTTTGGCGGAACAAGATTCATGTAGTCAACCCCAAATAATTGGGATAAGACGTTGATGATGATGACAATGATGATTACTCAATTTAAATTGGCATAGTTTGTGTCTAAATCAGTTTTATCTCAGGAAATCATGCTAAAATAAATTTACTCAATGTCGAACTTCAATCAAAGTTCTGCATTGGCCTACTAATTTTGTGAAAATCAGATCTAAAACACATGTAGGTGTTGTGGGTAGTTCCCCATGCTGAATCGACTCCAAACTCACTCTCCCTCATGGACACTCCTCCCGTTCTTCTTGGTCCTGCGATACAGTTGTTCTCTGTCCCTTTTTCACAGACGATATTCAGCGGAACATAAAAGACAAGGGGAAGAGCAACGAAAGAGAGACAGAGAGAGTTGTGCAAGATTGTGTAGAGAAAGGGCTTGGAGTTCATTTGCAAATGGCATCAGAGAGTTGCTGCATTTTCTCATGGGGGAGATAGGAGAGGACCAAGTGAAACAGGGCTCCAGGGTGAAGAAATTCACCCAGCGCCAATGGAGGGCAGATTTTGATCAATGATCCTTCACTCATTCCTCATTCTTTCCTTATTCAACGAGGGGTTACAATAATCCCAATGGGGCCTGAAATCCTCATCGTTGTCCCCGTGATTAAAGGCAGTCACCTGCTGAAATTGGATTCCGTTTTCAAAGAAATGGCTCGAAGGTGAGAAGCATCTCTTAAGTTTTCAGAACCACCCCCCCCTTATGAAATATATGGGCCAAACTACAAATAGATGGAAATTCAATCACATCAAGTCCACATCCAACCTAATTTATTCATGTAGCTTATTTGCCCTAGTTTAATATCTAATTTGCTAGTTGACACTTTATCTTTGCAGTAACCCTCTGAAGGCATTTATGTGCATTATTTCTTAAAATCCTACATATTGTCAACATAGTTTCACTTAATTTGCATTTTTGGGGTGTCCCCATCTCCATTCTGCAATCTTTCCTGTCCTGCACCAAAGGCTGAGCCTCTAGATCTCCAATAGCTTACACCCCTGCAAACCTTCTTGTCTAACGGTGGCCTTCTGAGTATAGATGTCTTAAGTGCATCTGCAGTGCCCATTTAATCTTTAGCAACTGATGATGCGTTGGAAAATGCAATTTGGAGATGAAGATTGCCAGACCATTTATCCCCCTGGAATTTGGTGCCCCCACAATTTCCCAACCTCCTTGTCTGGATATCTGATGCCTTCAGAATTAAGGCTCACACATACGAAAAGTGATACCTGCTGCCTTTGGAATTGTTGCCCGCATATGTGAGAGGTTATGGGTTGAATCTGTTCACAACTTGTAGGTCCTTTTCCAGAGTGTGGTAAACACTTTTCTTTTCTTTTGTACCACTTATTGTCTCTGTTTACACTTGATTGTTGACTGCACATTTTATTCTTGAATTTTGATTACTTTTACTCTTTAGAATTTATTGTGATAGACAGATGCAAAAGATTGTTTTGGTTCATTCGGGATGAGGGTCTATTGTTGTTTTTTGTAGGGGGTGTATAAGAGTTTTTTTTCCCTAGGGTTTCCATTTGGTTCCTGGAAATTTACTATTCAAAGTAAACCCTATAACTTTGATTATTGTTTATTAATCCCTGTAAACTTTGGCATCACTTGGCAAGAAGGGTCTGAAAGAGAGGGTTTTGATGTTTGTGATTTTGAAACATGCGGGTCCCACTTTAATCATTCGAATCCATTTAACTTTTTCAAAAGCAGCCTTGGGTTGCTTTTGATGGTGAGAGAAAAGGCACCTCCATGTGCCTCTCTCTCTAAAGTTTGAAGAGTCTGATTTTGGAAAGTAAACAGCTTTTCAGAGCATTTAATACCCATGTATCCCCTTTGTCTCCCTTAAGAGCCCTCTTAGTGATTGGAATATGCTGGGCAAAGCAATTCCAAATGATGCCTTAAACTTATTATCATTTAATTCCTATTGTTCACTTCCGTTAGCTTTTAATAAATTAACTATGGTGGAACATCGGTTAAAGTTAACAGATCTTGAAAAGGACCATTATACCCCAGTAGGCTTTCCTGGTCATCTCCTTCCTCTCCTGTGGTGGCCTCTCCCCGGGAGGTGCCAGCTTCACATCCCAGACACCCTGCAGCCTCAATGCCCTTAACGGCCCCATGCTGCTCACCGCCACCTGCGAGACCACAGAGAGAGACGGGCATGGGGCCATGCCAGCAGCATCCCAGGTGGGTGGGTGGGTGTATGTGTGTGTGTGTGTGTGTGAGAGAGAGAGAGAGAGACCCCTGGAACAGCTTCATTAGGTTCTTGGAGAAGCCACTTACCAGTGCCATACACTCCTGCTTGTGTAGTACTGGCAATGGCCTCAAATGCGACAGCTTCCGGGGCACCACCTCCAGCATCATCATCACCAGGTTCTTGGAGAAGCCGCTTACCAGCACCATACACGTCTGCTTATGTAGTACTGGCAATGGCCTCAAATGCGACAGGTTCCAGACACTGTTGGCAGTATCGGCCGAAACCGATACGTTTCGGCAGGTACCGATCCGAAACCGGCCCTTAACACTGTAACAGGTCCGAAACCTATTAAATAATACTTTTTTAATGGTTTCGGACGAAACCGTATTGGTTTCGGCCGAAACTCACCTGTTTCGGTCTGAAACTTGACGATTTCGGCCGAAACCGGACATGTTTCGGCCGAAACCGGACATGTTTTACTAAATTTTTGAGATTTTTGAATGGTTTCAACCGGTTTCGGCCGAAACCGAAACCGATACCGAAACCGGTACGTATCGGTTTCGGGACCGGCCGAAACCGGTACCGAAACCGATACTGCCATCCTTGGTTCCAGAGCACCACCTCCAGCAACATTGCTCCGTTCCTCAACTCAAAGCTTCCTGGATATTGCCTCGTAGTCTGTCTCCCACCTACTGCTGGTGCAGTTTGCCGACCTCCATGCCACTGACCACAGATACTTTCTTGATCATCTTGTCTGCTGTCATCTTCCCCTCCACTGCCATGCTCAGGATCTAGTCAAACACCTTTTGGAAGTCGGGCCACCACCTGCTGTCCAAGCCCATTATTGTGAAGGGGGCCCTCTTGTGGAGTGTCTTCCCCTCAATCTTGTGCAGCTGCAGGTCATTGCAGAAAGTGGTCAGCACTCTGTTCAAGAGTTCCTCGTTCAGTTCAATCAGCAGCACCAAAGCCAAGCATGCACCCCAGTGTGTCGTATCCATTTTTGCTGACACAGTGCAGACTGCCATGCAGTTAGCGAACTTCCCCTTCTTGGAAAGGTCTTTCACCATCCTCCACCACTGCATCTCTGTTCCCTCGTCCTCTGCCTCACCCCTTCTTGGAGGTCCAGTGGTATCTTTCTCCCTCTTTCTACAGTTCCAGTGCTGTGTGCGGAAGGTGCCAGTATTGGAGGCAGAGACCTCTCTCTCTGTCTCTGTCTGGGGGAAAATAAAGTCATTTTCTGTGTCCATTAATTTTGAAAGTCATTTTTAAGAATATTTTGTGGATATCCTTATGTTTTGAACAGCTGTTAACTAGAAGGCCTAACAGCAAAGAGGTGCTAAGTTTTGGGGGCTAAAACCTAAATAAGGACTAATTTCAAATGTCATAAGGTTTCAGCATCAAAATTGAAAAATTCCTTTTTATGCTACCTTCATATGAGTTGTTTTCTCATATATCATATGGTAGGGAACAAACTCACCTTTTCTTGTTGGGTGGGCGAGGGTAGAAGAGATAGACAGTAGGTGAAAGAATTCCCCATACTTTGCCTATTCCATTGTAACCCTCCTTTACAAAATTCTAGCCAATCTGCAAATGTTGAAGCCATTGTTTTCAAGGCGCTGCCTAGGCGACAAGGTGCTCCAAGGCGCCCAAGGCGACCAAGCGCCTAGGCGGGCAGCCCACTAAGGCGCTCACCTGGCTGCCTTGGTGCACATACACGTTGGGCCTGCCTAGCCTGCCTTAGCAGGACATTCATTCCTTGATTTGAGGTTTGTTTTAGTATTTGGGTGAAAGTTCAGGGATAATTTTGAAAAATTGACAAATGATATGTCAAAATTGGAAAGAGAAGGTAAGACTTTCATTTCCCTTTCCCTTTTTTCCTGGATTCTTCTCCCTATAGGTTCCTCTTCCCTCCTCTTAAGGACATTGATTCATTTTTGCATGGTGCACTTTTTGAAGTTAACCATTTTTGTGTCTCTTTTTGATAATTCACAAGTGGAAAATTATGAAATTATTATGTCGATGTGCTTATAATTTTATCTAGAAATGTGTCATATTCATGCTTTCTTTGAATATAGAGAATAACTATTTGAATACCAAATTTTAGATTAAAATTTTTATATCGATTGACAGGTATTAACAAATTCTTATGACTTTTCTCCTTATTAATTTGTTATTGTTTGCCATTTATTCTGTTTTTACTTTTTAAAATATAGGTATATGTTGAAGATTTGTGGATATCAAATTTTCTATTAACTAAAGATAGAACTTATATGTAGAAAATGTATAATAGTAGTTCTCTTGCAATGTACTTAGTTATGTAAACTAGGCTTCGCCAAGGCGCTTGCCTTATCGCCTAAGCAGTAAGGCGGTGGGCCACCGCTTTGGTCGCCTTGGACGCCTTGACAAGCATGGTTGAAGCATTTCATTCATTCAACTCAACATGGCAAGTTCAATGTAAGAAGATTTGGCTAATCTGAACTTTTAGTAGAAAGCTACTCTGAACTCCTAGCACACTGATTTCAGTTCTCTTAGCAAGCAAGTATATATCTCTAAGTTATTAGAACAATTTGAAATATGGCTAATTAAATGGGTGCATTTCTGGAACATTGCACCAAGGCAATTCATACTCTTTGACCAAAGGATACACCATTCTTACCAAATTCTGATTGTTAAAATCATGTTTACAATATTTCCTGACGCAGAAATCCATAAAGCTTAGTGCAAAGACTTATAGAGTAGCTCAGGCATAGAGCGTGGTTGTTCCATAAATACCAAGCAGGTCTTGATATTCACTTTCCATGTCTATATGATATTTTTTAATCTATGTGAGACTAAATCCTTAGAAGCCACCTCCAACTCGTTATAAAGAGGATGAACAAATATCTGATCAGAATTGCCATAGTTAAGCCCACCTTGTTGAATGTTTTTGTCTTGTAGTCAAAGTTGTCTTAGTTTGATAAAGTTCTTAACCTTGTCCGGCTTGCTCCTTTCCATCTGCTGGTATCCAATTTATTCCAAGTGTGCTTCACACGTGGGGGAGGGGGGTGGGGGCACCAGAATTTTTAACCAGCTGCTGTTATCAAACTTAAGAACTGCTTGAGTTATGATTTCTAATGAACTGTGGCTACCGTGTCATAATTTTCTGACCTCGTTCTTTTTGTGCAGTCTGAGTCCCTGAGTGAGCTACAAGAAGCTTTAGATGTCAGAACCCTGACCTCGGCAGTCAAGGAACAAGAAGCAAAGCTGAAGAAACTTGAACGTGGTTTGAGTAAAGTTAGTCAGAGTGCTTAGGTTGGTAAAGTGGATTGAAGATCGGGGTGATACATCTGCAGCGAATAAAAGGGCATAGAAGGGTGCAACGTCTGTGCCCTCTCCAACCAACCCATTAGTCACAATTCATTGTCTCTATCAAGAGATCTGACGAAGTTCTAACAATACATACAGAATAGCATGTCCCCTGTGCAAGGATGACATACACAGGAACAATGCATCCAGGTGGCCATTTTATAATGTGATTTTTCAGTGGCCCACTTTTTTTAATTTTTAATTGATTGTAAAAGTTTGCAAGCGCCGAGAAAACCAGAAACTTTAGTTTTTGTTTGGCTAGTCACAATATTGATTATCATGATTGGTAATACTACGATTATGATTTTTTACAAGTATGGAAAATAATTTGCTTTAACCTCTTAAAGATGCTTTTTATGGCATCCAAGGGAGTGAAAAAAGGATGAATGGTTTCAGTTCGAGGCAACCAACAGTCATCCATTCGTTTTCTTGGGGCATCATGTAGCTCATGACTATTTATTTGATTTTAACTAGAAGCATTGGTAGGAGACGCAAAATGCTTGATCAGCCGTTGCTGATACATACAGGGCTTGCTAGCCACTAAAGATATAGATATTCCCAGGTTATTTTCCAACAGCCTTGTTCACTGTTTTCAAATAATTTTCACCATCTGTGAAAAAGCATTTGCTTGGTATATATTTCTTTCGGGAATTTGAAATTGGGCATCAATGCATATACCAGGCATCTTTGATTCCTTATGTGACTTGCTCGCACGTACACTACGTCGTCAGACTTGCATCTAACGATCATCATCAGAGCCTTATCCCAATTATTTGGGGTTGGCTACATGAATCATGTTCCGCCAAAGATTTCTATCAAGTGCTATATTCATATTTAAACCCAAGAAACTAATGTCCTTCCTAATAACATCGCACCATCTCATTTTAGGTCTTCCACGAGCTCTTTTACTAGCATCCATTAAGATTCGGTTACATCTTTTAACCGGCGTAGAGTTAGGGCGACGAAGCATATGACCAAACCACTTGAGTCTATTTTCTCTCATTTTACTATCAATTGGGGCTATCCCTAAGTCCTTATGGATGCGCTCATTCTTAATTTTATCTTTCTTAGTCTTGCCACACATCCATCTCAACATCCTCATCTCTGCTACACACATTTTGTGAATGTGTTCCTTTCGTACTGGCCAACACTCAGTACCATATAACAAAGCAGGTCTCACAGCCATTCTATAAAATCTCCCTTTGAGTTTCACAGGCATATGACGATCACAGAGGACTCCTGATGCGCTTCTCCATCTTAACCAGCCTGGCTTAATCATATGTGTAACGTCGTCATAAATCTCCCCATTCTCTTGTATGATGACTTGCATCTAACGATGTAGGAGAAAAAAGAAACTCTCCGTTCACGTACACCTGTGTGTGTGGGGAGGATGTGGGTGGGGGGGGGGGACAAGTAGATCGGCCTTTAGCTATACTCGGAATCAAACTTGGGCCGATGTGGGGCAAGATTTCACTATCGATGATGGTGAGATCGTTGAGCAGTTTGGAGAGCTGCTCATCATTCCTCGCAGCTGGTTGAATGTGATGTGGCATATGCGGAGGAGAAAACAGGAAGAGAGAGAGCGTAAGCAAGGAGAGAGGGGGAGATAGATAGAGATTTATAATCCTCTTCTGGTTGATCTTGAACAAATTTGAATTCTTGAGGCTTGACTATGTTTTCAAAAAAAATCTTCAGAAGATCTTCTCATCCACCCTAAAGAGCTGCAGTCTCAGTCATTGTCTATTGAAGATCCCACTAGATCCAAGCTTCTAGCTACAGGTAGGGTTTCTTGTCGTGAATTTGATTCCAAACATAATTTTCTCATTTGATCATCATTTTCCTCTCTTGTGCATCTTCATTCATTTGATCTATCATTTTCTGTGTTTGCGAAGACTTCTAGATCCTTGGCCTCTTTCCCTGAAGAATATCTTCATTCATGTCTTTTCTCTTTCCCCTTTTATTCTACTCATCTTCGTACATATGTTCTTTCATATGTTGACTTATCTAGACATCATCCAAGTTCAAGTCTTCAGTTAGGTCTACAATGGGAATTCTGATTTCTACAGGTGCACTTGGAACAGGAATTTGGATTTCCTCAGCTTATGAGGAAGGTTCATTCTGCTCAGAGGGTGCAAACGATGGAGTTGGAGAAGAGAAGATGTCTCTATTCTTAGTATCCTAGTTTGAGTAGAGCCCTTTATCTTCTGTACCTCATTTCTTTTGGTCTTCTTTTTCACTGCTGCACTTTTTTGGATGACTTCAGCTTCAACGCTGTATGCCTCTCTTAATTCTTCACCTTTTCTTTTAGAGGCTTCAGCTGTCACTTCCATCAGGAGCTAGTTTATTGATGGGTGGAGCTAGTACTTGGCAGGATGGTGGAGTTTGTTGTTGAGCCAGAGTTGATGTGGAGGTCTTGCCTAATTTTCATTTTATGTAGAGAACATCATCATGAATCCCTCTTGCCCATTTATTTGATTCAGCCAATATATTCAGCATATCTAGGTAGTATTTACTGGCTGATTCAGCATCATACTTTGCCTCTTTGATAAGGGATCTATTTTCTTCTTTAAATTTATTCAATTTCTCATTTGTGACTGTAATTCAGATATTTCCATCAATGCAATCTTGATGCGCCATTTTAATTTGCAGTCTTATCTTTTCAATAATAGACTCAACTACTGTAGTGTCAATTTCTAGGTGTTTCTTTTCTAGATGTTGCATTTTTCAAATTAATTTCTTTATCAATTCGGATTCTATGTTGATAACACTTTTGACACACTTCAGTTCTTCAGTCAACTTCTTTATTTCATCATCAAGTGAGGCATCTTCTACAATTGTCTTTCCTATCTCCTCTGTTCATGCTGCTGCTGACTTATTTAATTATACG
This sequence comes from Amorphophallus konjac, assembly GCA_022559845.1. Classification (NCBI taxonomy): domain Eukaryota; kingdom Viridiplantae; phylum Streptophyta; class Magnoliopsida; order Alismatales; family Araceae; genus Amorphophallus; species Amorphophallus konjac. The sequence goes on along the minus strand of CM040117.1, from coordinate 18,392,777 downwards.
ACATTGTCTAATTGTTGCTTCAAGTTCTTGTTGAGTTCTTTTATCATAAGGCTCATGCATTCTCCCTCTTTCAACATTGGATTATTTCCTTGATTCACTCATCTCCTTACTGATGTGCGCCAAATATCCTAATTTTTTAGTTTTCTTTCCCAGCTCTCCCTAATTTTGTGCTTCTTAGCTGGGGCCATCTCTACATCTAATAGAGATTTTGAGCCTAAGAGTGCTTCTTTTTCAGTAGATAAATCTCCTATCTGAATTGATTCTTACTGTGCACCAAGTTTTCTTATCATTTCTGCAACTTCCCATTCCTCTGTCTGATGAATCTTGCCTATGTCCCTTAGGTTGGAACTGTCTGCAACCTTCATATGTTCAATTGTTTGTGGAGGAATTTCTTCCATTGCAGTTGATGATTTTAGTGGTTGCTTTACTGCAGCATCTATTCTTGTCATGACTACTTGCCTCTTGCTCTTGGCTACTGCTGCTTGTCTCCTTTTCTTTCTTCAGATGATATCCATACTCCCTTGAGACATTGATATCCTTCATTCTTTAGGGTAGTCGAGTTGATAAAATCGTCACCATTCTTGCATTCCTCCACATTTATATCAATATTGAACTTTCTGAATATAAGGAGAGTAACATACCGTAGGGTAGGTGATATGAGCCGCCTCCTTTTACTTCCTTGACTGCCTTCAATATCTCTTCAATGATCAGGCCACTGCAGTTAAGCAGCTCACCAGAATGCTAGCAGTAAGATTGCACTCCTCTCTGTTCACTTGGTCATAGCCTCCATTTTTGACAACAATGCTGTTGCATCACGTCAGGTAGATGACTCTTTGTTCCACTGTCAGGTGTTTAGCTTGCGACTTCTTCTTTCCCTGAATAGCCTCTTCCCAAAACACTTCTCTTGCAGCATGATCACTTTCTTGAGAGTTTTGACGTCCTGGCTTTGTTTGGAATCTTGCATATTTATCCTAGAGGCTCCTTGGTGGTAGTCATTTGTTTTCTTGTTTACTTCTGTCACCACAATATCTTCCTTGGATCAATCTATTTGGGTGCAGAAGATTCTTGCCAATCGTAGCAAGATTTCTTGGGAAATGGTGGCTCTCCCCCTATTTCCACTCTTCTACAAAAGTTTTCTAATCTCCACCAGATTCTCTTCGAGTTAATCCACTTGGACTGTTCTTCCCCCTAGTGCTTCTTTGAACTAGGGTTTGCTGTCCCGGTCAGACCGGCCGTCCCGGTCACGGCTTGGGACGGGACGATACTGGTCGGTATCATTGCGTACCGAGATAAAAAGAAATATATTATATATATATAATAGAACAAAATAATTCATATGGCATTCTATCTCAGTTGGCTAATAGTTGTGTTCTTTAAACGGGCATCTCCGGTTCAAATCTCAACTCTATCATTATTTTAAACGTTTTTTTAAAAAATAACTTTTCAAACACGTTTCAAAAAATCGAATAAAAACGTGTTTCGAACTCAAGACCTCACCAATTAACCGTTAGACTCTCGACCAAATGGCTTACAAAATAAATTTATAATAAAAAAATTAAAATGATATATAAATCGACTCGATTACGTCTCACAAATCGATCGTCTCGATCTGTGACTGAGATAGGACGGGACGACTCGAATCGCCCATCCCGTCTCGGTTCATCAAATCTTACTTTGAACTCCAACATTTCTTGACGATCGATCTGTGACTGAGACAGGACAGGACGACTCGAACCGTCCATCTCATCTCGGTTCATCAAACCTTATTTTGAACTCCAACATTTCTCGGTAAGCCCTGCAGGGTTCTTTGCTTCTGAACAGTTTCCCATCATATCATCGAGCTTGCTGGGGCATCCCATTCTTTTCTTTTCTTCCCGTTCTTCCATGAGGAGGGTTGAAGGAGAGATCCTGAGGCTTTGGATTAGTGAGAGAAGAAAGGACAATGCAATCTTGAGATGGGACTTCGACAGATGCTCAAAAATCAGAGGAGAGAGAGTTTCGACAGTACTACTCCATTGATTGTTCTTGGTGCACACGGCAGGAGGCAGAAGAAAATTGATCGGACTTGGTATGATTAGAAATCCATGCCGTACACAGGATAGACTTAACATCTGATAAAAATTAAAATTTGTCGAAATATTATGACTCACGAGTCATCGCCTGCTGCGTTCTCAAACGCATAAGTTGAACCAATATGCATATGTTAGGCATTGGCTTATGTGCACGCACAACTTTAGAGAGAGACGTACACGATGGGTAACGAAGTATTTTGTTTGCAAAAGTTCACGTACACTTATTGTTATCCGAATCAGATTGAATCGGTCGGTCAAATTAGTTTGACCGTGAATCAGTCTGATTAGATCTGATCTGGTCTAATATTAAAGAATCGGACAAATCGCGATTCGATCGGTGAATCGATCTGAATCGATTCGATCAGATTTAACCTTCAAAAAAAATATAAAAATATTTAAATATTCAAAATGATATGTACGTGTGAATAAAAATATCTTATTATGTATGTAGAGATTGACAAACAACAGAGGAGGAAGAAGAAAGGGGGAGGAAAAGATCAAACCACAAGAACATCGAGATTTACGTGGTTCGGAGGCGGTGTGCCTTCCTACATCCACAGCCGTAACAGGGTTTCCTCTATGATAAAAACACACACATAATAATACAAAGAGAGAGTTCGTAGCCTTTTTATACAAGGAGATTATGGCGCCGAACAGTCATGGTACAAAAGACAACAATACCCCTGCAATAAACATACATTTTGTTCCAGGTCGATCCCCGCGACCTGACCGCACAGGTCGATCCGCGTGCGAGGGCGTACGATGATGAGTTCGGGTTTCACACTCTAACAGAAGTCACGGTTCAAACCGATTCGATTGAACGGTCAAACCGGTTCGAACCGAACCAACTCATTATCCAATTCAGATATCGATCCAGTTCTAATAACATTACGTACACTAACTTTTTGGAGGTCGGTCACTACTTATTTTTTATGGAAATTGACATTTTTATCCCTACCTTTCTCACTTTTCAAAACTTTTTGTCAAAAAGAATTAATAAAGATGAAGGGTCATTTCGTAAGTGGGGAAATAAAATCATTTTTACCGACAGTGTTTTGCCAGATGCTCGGAGCACTCTTGGACTGTGACGGAACCCAGTCGATAGAAGCCGGGGTGCATTTATTGTCGTACAAAATTGATGCTTCTAAAGGGTTTTTTTTTAAAAAAACTGTGATAAGCCGCGCCAAACGATGCCTAAGCTGAATACATGTTTGTCTTTTGACTATCTCAACCTTCTTCTGATTGAATCTCCAGAGTCTTTGTGTTGTCTTAAGAGAGCTTTCAACTAGATTTATCTCTAACACCTTATAGTTAATATCTACCATAGAAAGTATCCCTTAGTCATCACGAGGATTGTCTCATGGAATATAAGATAGTTAGGGGGGGCAAAAAAGAAGAGGGCAGTGAAGGAGCGAATTAAGAGATGTAAGGTTGATATCTTTTGTATCTAAGAGACTAAGTGTGAAGGGGATGAGAAGTCAATCGTGAGGGAGATTGGTGGTGCCAAGCTATTGTTGTATGACGCCACGAAATGGCTTTAAAAGTTTGGCATTTATTGGCTATTTAGATAGCATATGCCTTTCTAATTCCGTGGGTTTAAGGTTTATAAGACGACTTAAGGTTCGGGTGCAGGACACTTTTCCACTGACCGCAGTTGATGCTTATTTACATCGGGCGTAATCCGAACACCTTTGTTTAACTGTCGAAAGAAAAGAGTCATCTACCTTGATACCGGCTATGACGTTAAAGGTAGGCTCACGTAAGCACTAGCGGTCACACCTATTGAGGGGGTTGGGGGTCGTTCACAATTTAACATTGATGGAGATGCGGGTCCCAGGTTAACACTAGATAGGGTTTAGACACAGTTTGGCACTAGCGAGGGTTTAGCACAATTTGACACTGGCGGGATTTGGCATAGTTTGACACTGGCGGAGGGTTCGACACAATTTAACACAGGCGAGGTTTAGAGCTTGGTGGTGACTTCGGACCACGTTCCGGTAGGACAGCGTGGGTCTCAACACCATAAACAAGATAAGACTAAGAGAAAAGATATTTCACAATTTATCGGATACTCAGAATATTTAGCAATCCACAAGGGCATCCTTATGGTGACAACTTTACATAGCTTGATGATGGGTCAATGAGTTTGATTACATGGCATCAGGGGTTCGCGTGACATGTCTGTGATTACATAAGTCCCCAGGCTTTCTCGGAGCTTTAGGGGTATTTCCATCATTTTCAATTTTACAAGGCTTTCTCCGTTAGAACGAGACATTGGCGTGACCCGAGGGGCAAGATTTGCCTAAGTGCCATTACAAGGTCATTTTTTTAACATACCCTTGGCACCGGATCACAAGCCAAACAACTTCCAGAGTTGAACGTCTGGTGTTTTCTTCCGCTCTGTCATCGGTGTCTTCTTCCTTCCTTTGCTCTTTCTTTGCTCGAGTTTGCTTTTTTTTTTGGTCCCGAAGGGGGTTTTTTTATAGAAGTAGGAATGGGGGGGTCTACCCAAGCTGGGTAGACTCTTGGGGGGGTCTACTCGGGCTGGGTGACCCCTGGAGAGGCTATCCAAACCAGGTAGACCCCGGGGGTAGGTAGACCCTGAGAAGGTCTACCCGATCCCCATGGCTGGGAGAGAGAGAGAAAGGGGTGGGCACCCTATAAAAGCCCCCTACTTTTTGATATTTTTTTAGATTTTTCTGAGTTTTGGCCACTTGAAGGAAGAAAACGATGCTTTGACGGTTTCGAGGTCGCTTCGTGCTCTGTTCCTCATGCAGCACTCGCCGGATTGCTTCTGCTCCTCGTGTGATCACTTCGTAAGTTCCTTGAGATGCTCTTCATGACAGTTTGCTTGTTGCGTGATCTCTTTGCTTCGTGTCGTTGCTTCGGTGGGACGCCCCAGGATCTATTTTTGACCAGAGCTTCAGAGCAGCCCCGGCTTCATCCCATTTTCTAGCCTTCATGGGATTAATTCTCGCTCCTTGAATCTCGATTATTTCGAGAAAATAAACGGGTGTAACAAATGCCCCCCGCGGGACGTCCGTCGGAGTCGAGGACGATGATGGGCGGCCCATGCATTCTGTAATTTCTTGTACTTTTCCTTTATCTTGTTGACATGACAAGAATTTTTGCTTATATATCGACATATTTTTGCTGAAATTTTCGCCCTTTGCAATAGACTTATTGTCATGGCACGCTTTGGCGAGGATGGGCGCACTAAGTGGCACGTAGAGCAAGGTTTGGAGAAGGACCCATGGGTTAGGCAGACAGACCAACCCATGCCCCTACTCTCTCTGCCCACGATCACCTTTGAACCAGCGGTGAAGCCAATGCAGCTTCAGGGTCACTCAGACATTGGCCCGTAGATAAATCGCCCTTGAGGGCTGCAAGGAGCTTGTTAGCTTTTTTTACTTGCAGAGCATCATCGGAGGTTATGGCAACCTTTGTAGCGACAGATCCCCAGCGTTTGCATGGGACATCGGCTTCTTGCCTTTCTTGTATTATTGCTCGAGACTTCAGGATATCTCCTAGCCTTGAGAGCTGCAAGATTTCTTCATGATCATCTAGGTAGTCATCAAAGACTGCCTTTGAAAGCCCTTCATCTGCCAGGGTGCAGAGGGAGGTCACATCTACTTTGTAGCATTCTTCATTAGCCGAACTGGATGCCCCCACGGTTAGAGAAGTGGAGGTACATGCCCCTGTTGTGGGACCGGGTGACTATTTTTATTTTTCTTCATGGGTGACCTTGGCCGCCCAGACAACTCCTTTCGGTTGTGGGGTTCGCCTTGCTCAGCTTCTGATGTTTCTTCGGGGGTGTGATAGTGGATGGAAATCACATGAACTCCCCTTCTGTAAGCGCCCATTTTATGTGGGCATGATGGGTCTACTGTACATTCCCCCATTTGGAGTTCGCCCTTCTTGACCAGACTTTGGGCAATATCTTTGAAAATATAACAGTCCTCGATCGAATGCCCCAACATTCGATGATACGGGCAGAATCGAGGGTCATTACTTCTTTTAGCATCCTCCGGCTTCTTGAGCTCTGGCAGAATAATATTGACGTAATGACAAGCCCATTCAAAAACCACCTGTGTCTTCTCCCTTGGAAAAGAGTAGGGCTTCTTCATCTTCTCCCGTAATGAGGGGATTTGCTTTGCATGTCTGTTAGTAGAGGGCTCGGTCACTTCCTAGGCTTTCATCTTCATTCGCTTGAAAGCGTCGAGATTAATACCTCCAGATATATTTTCTTGCCTTGCCGTAGGGGCAGCGGGGCAATACTTCCCCAAAAAGGCAGTATTAAGCTGGTCAAAGGTTTAGATTTTGTTGCCAATTATCCTTTGTTGAATTTCTTTCTTCAGACCTTGTTTGCAGATCTGGATAGCAGCCTCATGGCTCAGTGGAGGTTCGCACCTTGCACAAGAGCCTCTCCACCTTTGGATATAATCCAGGACTGGTTCACCACCTCCCTGCATGTTCATAAACAGCTCCGCTTTGGTTATAGGAGAACTCTTTAGTGGTGTAGAACTGCACTGCCAGGGAAGAATGCCCCTCGTTAATTCAGACAGGCATCTAGTCACTTCAGCCAGTTGCTTCTTCAATCTTTTAATCTCATGTTGCTGCTCGTATAGTAATGCGAGCATGGCAGGGTTATATTTAGAGAAATCTGAGGCGTGGCTCAGGCCATCGTCCTCCATTGTAACATCGAGCAGGGGCAGCAGCACCCTATCACCATGAACAGCTAGGACCGGTGTAACGACCCGGAGATCCGAGTACCGATATACCGATGCCATCGATATACCGATACCAAGAACTAGGGAAGCCACCCAAGAGGCTGATGAGGCCCCTGAAGGGTTGGGAGGTTCGTTGAGGAGTCGCATAACGAATTGGAATCACACGCGCGGGCATATTAATCAGATTGATAATTTGAAAATTAATGCGGAAGCAATATCAATATAGCAGAGTGATAAACAATATGTACACTAGTCCAGAGTCACAAAAGTACAAGTCCACAACACAAGGAAAGACCAAAAGTACAACTACACAGGACACACCCCGGTCAAACGTACCAAAAAAAAAGACTATTGAACTAACGTTGGCACTCTATACGCGATCCCCAAAAACACGGGAACCACCGGCGGGAGGCTGCGGCTGCTCACTTGAAAGAAGAAAGGGTGAGTCACAGCCAGACTCAGTAGGGGTCACGCGGATCCCTACCTCGCACTAAACAGGCAGACATGCAAACATAAAGTAATTAGAGCATGCATTTAATACAGTGAGCATACATTGGCATAAATAACACAAGTATAGCAAAGCTGTAAAACCTAACTAAACAGTTTAAACGGCTAATCATATGCCAATGTGAATATAAATATATATTAGCGTCTGAAGGTAAATCTACCGATAGAGTGAACCCCAACTACTCCAGGTGACAGGGAACCGAAGAAGGTACCCACTAGAAAGCAGAGACCAGATGCGTCCAATGACGACTTACACTGCGTCTCAGGTAACTCGCAAGTCAGACTAACAACAAGCGAGAGGTGTAACAGTACCGAACCAAGAACTAGTCAGAGTAACACTCGTCAGTGTCAGTCCAGGCCTCTGACCACGTGTGCACACATTGACTCCTGCCTAGAGCCAGGCCTCTAGTTAGTCCCCCCCCATACGACGCTACGGTAAAGAGCTGGGGGCCCACGGTAACTAGCTTAAAAACCGATCGACGGGAACGCCCCTCCACCTTTCTCAGGCGGATCGACACTGAAAGTCTCAGGGCTACGTCTAGTGGTTCTATCACAAGGAAAGTGGAAACACTCTACCAGGATCTAAAAGTGAGTCATTGTTTATAAAATAACTTAAACATGGCGGTTATGCAACACTAAATGCATAAGAACATGAACGTGCCATATTTTAGAATGCCAGAGGGTGTAACGGATCAACCCGGTCCGTTACAGAGCGTAACGGATCAAGGCAGGTGCGTTACCTCACTGTGATGCGCCTCCCGGGACCGTTAGGCTCACCCGAGCAATTTTCCACTAAAATACAGAAAACACAGGGCATAACGGACTAGATAAGGGCGCTACACTGATGTAACGCGCCCCCCGAGGCCGTTACGTTCACCCAAATAATAATCTGCATACAGGTTTCCACAGAAATGTAACGCACCTAGATTGGTGCGCCACAACACCGTAACGGGCCCAGGGAGGTCCGTTAGGTCAACCACCCCACCCAACTGACCAGGGGGTCAGGGTACGTAACGGACTGGGCCAGTCCGTTACGCCGAGCCGTGACACACTCGCTGGGTCCGTCACGCTCACGTTACGCACCGGGTAAGGCGCATTACGCATGTGACGGTCTCTGGAATGACCGTCACACGAGCTGGGTTGCGAGTGTGTCCAGTTCAAAACCGAAACACCCCCCGGTCGACCGAAATCGACGGGGCTAGCACTAAAAACATGTTCCCTTTTCATGCACACATCCATAACAGTAATTTAACACTAGAAAACATAAAAACGATGCCCATGGTGTTGCATCCCTACGGTTTTGATGATGTCTCACACTATAAATCAATTTGTTTTTAACTATAGATCAATTTGTCTTAATACGGTGCATTTCCTTGTTTCTAAGCATGAAGGAGGTCTGTGTTTATAGCATGATTTAGGTCCGTGCATTACATGATTTTCGCCCTTTTGCTTAATGCATATTAAGTCAGTGCAAGTTCTGCATCTCTTATATAAAGTGCTTGCCTCGGTGCAAGTCCTTGTTCATGTTCATATCTAGTCTCTATGCACTACTCTAGGTCGTGTCCACTAACGTCCGTGCATATCATGTCTCTGCATCTCACCTTTCATGTCGGTGCAAGTTTTGGGTTGATGCAATTCTTGTTTGGAATGAATTGTTTAGTCTGGTTTCTTAATCTCAGTACAAATCCATCTTGGTGCAAGCTTTGTCGTGTATCTTTCTTTGTCATCTCTGTGCAAACCCATCTCGGTGCAAGCCTTGTCTTGTACTTCTTTTTGCCATCTCGGTGCAGCTCCTGCTTGAACTGCATATACCGACTCCATGCAATACTTTTACCTTCTGAATAACATGAAGTCGGTGCATCATCTATTGCATTACCATTCTCAGTGCAAGATTTGATCTGCACCTAGTCGATACAAATCTTGGTTAGTCAAAGGCATTGGAACACAACTCGGTTCATGCTTCAGGTCTATTAGACTTGGTGCAAATCATGTAGATAGCTGAAGTGGACTGGTGCAACTTCTGCTTCATTCCATATCGGTGTTTTTCTTGCCCGTCATAGTCAATGCTTATTCCCTTGACTCGGTGCAAACTTTTCTCTTTGGCAAAATAAAGTCAGTGCAACTTTGTGTTTTATTGTCTCTTGTCCGTGCATATCCGTTGCACGATCAGAGTCCTTGGTCTGCGCTAATGACGTCATGCTTTTCGCAAGTCAGTGCAACAGTTGATTTGGGAATTACTACTCAGTGCAGTTTCTGGTTTCTTATTCCTTACACTAATACGAATTGTGCTAAGTGTGTGTGACAAAATGACTATTTCTTCTCTAACAGTTTGTCTGTGCAATTCACCATGAAGATGGCACGTGATCGGAGGTAGATAGAAGTCCAGAAGATTCCAACACGTGCCCCAACCTTTCAGGCAGGAAACGTGGTATCCACACGCCCAAGGATCTGGCTCAGACCTATATATATGCGGAGGAAAAGGGTTCGAGAATAGGATGGAACAGTGAGAAAACAAGAGCAGCTTGTGAGCAGTGGAAAAAGAGAAAAGATCAGAGACAACCCACAACATCCAGAGCTGAGAGAAAAATTTCTGAGAGAGAGAAGAGATTGTGAATGTGAACTTCTGCTTCTACGGAAGCTATATTGTTTTTGTTTTCTGAGATAATTGTTGTTCATCGATCGTTTTATTTTTCGAGTTTCCTTTACTTTCATTCCGTTCTGTTACCCTCCACTGTTCGGAGGAAGGGAGAGGTTCTCCAGTTTCCCTCCATTGTCTTGGAGGAAGAGAGGTTGATCCTCTGGTTGTGTGAGTTACTTGGGAGTAACTGCACAGGGTTCCCTTTACTGCGTTCAAAGGAAGGGAGATTGACTCTCCAGTGTTTTTCTTCTGGTCGATCAGAAGACTGAGGAGGCTGTTCTTCAGGGCAAGCTGTAAGGCAGCGGTTGTTGCAGACTGAGTCTGCTGTGTGCGATATAATATTGCAAGGAAACCTTACTCTCTTGAGTAAGGGGTGGACGTAGATTGTGGGTAGCAATCGAACCACCTAAAAAATTCTCTGTCTCTTCTATGGTTTGCTTGTTTACATTGTGCTGCTCTCCATCTACTTGATACATTGCTTCATTGTGGATTGCTTTCTCGATCTCATTCCTTTTACTGGTCATCATAGTTGCCTGTCTCCGAGGTCTTCATCACTGCAATTTAAGGGGTTGATAAATCGTGTCTGAGCCTTCCGAATTTTGGGAGTGAGCTATTCATCCCCCCCTTCTATCTCACTTTCCGCTGCACGTATCATTTGGTATCAGAGCAGGTTTTCATCATGTGGGCCAACGGTCAGGGTAATCCTAATGGTCCTCGAAGCTTCATGGCTGAGGGACAATCTATCAGCCGCCCTCCGTTCTTTGATGGTAACAATTATCTTTTCTGGAAGAACAGGATGGAGGTATTCATCAGGGCGCAGAGCCACAAGCTGTGGAGGGTGATCACTACAGGGCCATACGATCTAACACCGAACAAGGACACGTGGACAAATGATCAAGTCAAGCTCTCGTCACTCAACTGGACGGCTCTGAACATCATCTAATGTGCTGTACACCCAGACGAATACGCCCGCATCTCAGCATGTAAGATGGCCAAGAAGATGTGGGACGAGTTGGAGTTAATCTACGAAGGTACACCTCAAGTGAAAGCAACGAAGGTAAATCTCCTCACCTCTGAATATGAGATGTTTAAGATGAAATCAGAGGAGACCATAACTGAGATGTATGCCAGATTGTCTCTGATTACGAATAGTCTTAAGGGGTTTGGGAAAGAGATAGCTGAGGGAGATATAGTCAGGAAGATACTTAGATCTCTAACCCCTACATGGCACACTAAGGCCATTGTGATAGAAGAGTCTAGGGATCTGTCGACAATGACAGTCACCGAACTTATAGGATCCCTGATGACGTATGAAATGAATTTCAAAAGGAATGGTGAAGGAAGCGATAGGAAGGGCAAGAACTGTCACGCCCCGAACCGATAGCGGCGGGAAGCGATGCTCGGATCGTGGCAGTTAACAGTCATGATAGCAAGAGCGGAAGATAAACAACCACAATAAAAAAAACATGGAAGCCATACACACATATTGAAAAATACGAGCTCTTATTAATATTCAAAAGTATAATTTTGACCCACTCTTACAATATAAGATTCAAATTAAAGGAGGAAAGAACAACAAGAAATAACCAGACTCATGACACTAGCTAGACTCAAGAAGATAAAAAGACAGACTCCAAACTCTAGGTTCCAGGTTCACTCGATCACACTGATCCGATCCCAATTGCAACGTACCGTATACCGCGTTACCTGAAAAGGATTGGAAGTAGGGATGAGCAAGAAGCTCAGTAGGAATTATACTCTATCATCAGGCATAGTTTAAGTGATTAACAAGTTAATTACAGTTTTCATATGCCATGCTAATAAAAGAATAAATGACGATAACGATATAATGAAACAACATGATAAAAGATCTTGCAAGGTCAAGAAATATATGATGCCAAGAATTAACAAGATAACAAGTATAAGAATTTACAACAGGAGATAGTAATAAAGAATTGGCCAACAAGCAAGTATTTTAAACATCATTCAAGCACGATCAAGTAACAAGTAACAAGAGATTTTATGTCATAGATGTTACACAAGTCATGCATTTCGGTGCAATGCCTCACCATGTCATTATAACATCCCATGGGCTCACTAATTTTTCGGGCGCTCTCCCCAGGACCAGACCGGGCCCCTACGATGCGTTGGCATTGATTTATTGGATCCAAGATCCCACGATTGTCTAGACATTCAGTCAAGTTTAATGGCCAATTTAATCAGAGGAATTACTACCAGAAGTTTAAGATTTAAAGGACTAACCTTGTCCTTGGATTCAAGAGCATAAACACAGTAAAACGCATCTCCTAGAGATGTGCGGTCGTATAGAAACCGTGCATGGGTATGTACGGCTAACACCGGGCCGTGCATACAGGAACTAGACTGAAACTCAACCAGCGAGGTCAAGAAAGAACGGCTGGCAGTGGGCCGCTCTAAGGTATGAACGGTGCATTATGGGCCGCTCATGTCCAGAAGACATTAAGACCCATGATAAGATATACGGACCATACTGGGCCGTATTACAGATATGCGGTCATTATCGGGCCGTCGAAGAGGATATGCGGTCAACTACTAGCCGCGCATGCCTCTCGTCGTCCGATACAATCCAAGCCTTAAACCAGCGGTTTAAACACACAAAACGATGTTTTTGGTAGTTCATTAGGTTCATAACAGGGATATAACAAGGTTCCAAGGTGATGGTAAAACCGCCGGATAGAGTTTCCGGGGGTAAAACCAAGACTAGCACACTAATCGGCTAATGACTTGTTAAAAGTCGATAAGTTGGTCACGCTGTTTACTGTAGTACAGCAGCTAACCAGCAAGCTAATAATCACATTAATCCTAATTCCATGTCAAATTACCAAGGATTAAGTTTTACATTAAGTCAAGATGCCAAAAAGAATGATTCAAGATGATAAGCTAATGAACAAGATCGCATAGGATGAACAACATGCAATTAACAGAAAATTTAGTTGCATAATTAACCACTAATTATGTGGGTTTCTAATTTACTAATTACCATTTATGATATGAAAATGATTCAATTAGAACATGTATTAAGTCATTTACAGCATAGATGAACGGTTGGTAACATACCTTATATCTACTGGGCTTAACAGGGGCTGAACGGGGTGCTGCTGGAACCCTAGGAGTTGGGCGGCTCTCACTGGGCCGTCCAAGGGTTGGGCGGCTCTGTCTGGGCCGCCCAAGGGTGTTGGGAGGTTCTGGGATGACCGCCCATCCCTCTGGATGTGTGGTTGTTCTGGGACCGTCCAAGTTATGTGGTCCGTTCTGGACCTTATATCTAGATATGTGGTTAGTTTGGAACCGTTCATCCTGGGATGTGTGGTTCCTGAGAAACCGTTTATCTAAGGTTATACCAGAGTCAAAATTGGTCAAAGTCTGGGCTTGAGTTGTGCGGTCTATCGTAAGACCGTCCATCTCTGGGTCGTCTCCGGTCATCCCTTCCACGTCCGATGAACGTCGGGAAGTTTGGGGTTTGCTAGGGTTGAACTAAAACGCTAATAACTCAAGGAAACGGACTCCAAATAAGGGGCTTTTGGTACCGTTGGAAAGCTAGTGAAGAATACTATCTAACAGTAGGGTCAATTTCATATTATCTTTCTGAAATCACGATTTCTCAAAGCGAGAACACGGGAAAACCCTAATTTTGACATGCTGTTACTAAAACGTAAAATTCTCTCAATATATACAACGAAATTTGGGGCTTCTTATATCAAAAGGAAGCTACTTCGATGCTGAATCCAACCATATATGATATGTTATATGGGGTTCAGGATTAGTAACTCGAAATCAGATCTTAACTCGGAAGAACATATCAAAAACTAGGTCTAGACAAGTTGTTACTCCGAACAGAAATTCTCTAAACATGCTTCATAGAATTTAGGGCTTTTATAATCAATGGAAAGAGCACAAAAAACTTTACAAGATGCATGAATCAATTGAAGATTCACAGCCTGAAATCGCTACTGAAATCAAAGGGGAACAGGTTCTGCCCTAATTCTGACATGCTTCTACTAAATCATTAAATTCGAACAGAATACCTAATAGAATTTAGGGCTTCATATACCAAAAGAAAGAGGACTGGATGCTGAACATTTTGATATATTATTTGCAGTTTGAGCCCGAGAGAACCTACCTCAATCAGAGAAGAAAGGAAGAATAGAGGAAGAACGGACGCCGACACGTCACCACTAAACTCCCGAGATCTCCCTAGATTGATCTCCACTGCAACCGCCGCTGCTACCAAAGGATTCTAGGGTTGCGTAGCTTCATTTTTATAGCTCATACTCCTTCTGGAGCCTTCGGAGCTGGGAGAATTCGTCGAAACAAGATGGGTGTTTGAAAATGGCGCCGAAAAGATTGACTTCAACAAAACTCGGCCGCCACCATGTGCTAGGGTTAGGGTTTTGCTCGATTGATAGAGGGCTATTGATCCTTAGATCGTGGCCTTCCATTTGCCACTGATTTGAGCTCATTTGGTTGAGTATTAAGCTCTAATTTCGTGGTTTAATCTAAGGTTAGGTAAGGGTCAAAAAGTGTGCACTTTTGGACTTAATCACTAATTAGATCTAACCACGGATTTTTAATGGGTCGACCACAGAAGACAAACCTGTTAAATAAATGGTCCTTTACCCAATTAGCATTTTTCTAAATTTTTATAAGGTAGTCGAAATTTCACTAGTCTAATTACTAAGGAATTAAATATTAAATTTCAAAAATTCATTTATCTAAATTAAAAATTCACTTATTTCAATTAAATTTCAGATTTTTAAAACTGGGGTATTACAAGAACATTGCCCTCAAGGCGTCCCGCAGCAAATGAAGTAGCAGCAGCGGGAGTAATAGTTGCGAGTCTGACGGACTGTCAGACCTCGACCAGGAGGAGCAAGCAATGCTCACTCGACAATTCAAAAAATTATTAAGGTCTAAGGGAAAGACTTTTAGGAGGAAGAAGTCATACCCCTCTAGTAAGAACTTTGATTCCAGCAATGATAAAAATAGGAGCACTAAGAAAATTACATGTTTTCATTGCAGGAAACCTGGACATATGAAAGGGGACTGCCCTGATCTTCAGAAGAAGGGTCCCAACTTTCAGAAGAAGAGCTCGAAGGTGTAGAAGAAGAAGCCACAAGCGATGGTCTGCACATGGAACGATGAGGAAGAAGATCCAGAAGCCAATTCCTCAGAGGAGGATGAAGAAGGAATTTGCCTGATGGCAAACAGCGAAGAGGAGGTAACAAATATCTTTGAGAATTATTCTATTAATGATTGGGAAGATGCCTATGCTGATCTGTTAGATAAGTTCAATTCACTCAGTAAGGAGCATAGAGTTCTGAAGAGAAATTTTAATGCTAATATTGAAGAACAAACTCAAATTAGTGAGGAAAAACAGAAGTTAAAAGAACAATTGGAAGAAATGACGTCTCTGAAAAAAGAATATGAAAAGCACAAATCAGAGAACCAGGAAGTTCACACACAGCTCAATGAACTCAAGATTAAATTTGAAGAAAGTCTGAATGAAAGTAGTGTGATCACAGAAAAGTATGAAGCTGTGAAGAAAGTGAACATTGAACTTTTAAAAAATTATGAGTCTATGCAAAGAGAACTGGAAGACAAACAAAAGGTATTAGAAAAATTTATTCAAGGAAAAACAAATCTGGATTCTATACTGGGAACAAGGGTTAATTTCAACAAGGAGGGTTTAGGCTATGACCCAACCAACAAGAGACCCTTTCAGTTCAAGACCACTACCTTCTGCCCAGAGAAGGGAAAAGAAAAGATGGACACACCATCCAGCTCAAATAGCAATCAAAACATTCAACGTCCAAAAGAAAATTCAACAAACAATGCTGGACGACCATCTAAAACAAGAATGAACTTTGTGAAGAACTTCTCTAAGCCCATTTACCAGAACAGAAGTGGTACCTGGACTGGGCAAATGCATCAAAATAAAAGCTGGAACTACAATAAAAGAATGGGTCCGAACAGGAGTTATTGGAGAAATAACACTCACCCTCAAAAATTTGTTAATCAACAAGCGCACAGAAGATACCCTAGGGATGAGAAGCCTAATAACTGGAATAGATTTCATTTCTCCAGACCAGCTGGACATAATTCTGGTCACAATCTCAATAGACCCGAAGTTAAGATGCAAGAGAAAAACAAGTTCAAACAACTCTGGATTCCTAAACATCTGCTTAAAGATTTGAATGATGTCTTTGGACCCAACTCATCTTGGGTTCCAAACCACTTTGCTTGATTTCGTTTGTGTAGGTCTGCTTGGCAGCTGAGAACAATAAATGGTACCTTGACAGTGGCTGCTCCAGGCACATGACAGGAGACCGATCCAAGTTCAGCAAGTTAGAAATGAAGGTAGGGGGTTTGGTCAAATTCGGAGGAAAGAACAGAGGTAAGATCATTGGGGTTGGTACTGTTGGTGTGGCGCCCCCTTCCCGCGATCCCGTATCGTGTCCGGGGACGTCACAGCGGATGTACGGAAGTGTTGTGGGCCGAATATTTGCAAGGCGCTAAAGGCCAAACCATCACATATAGAAGAAATATAACCATACAATTTCCATAAGATAAATACTCATAATTTACATCGTATACAGAGTACTACATATCTTTACTCAAAAGTCATATTTACATTCATTATTCAAAAGAAAATTAAATCTATTTATTTTACGCAGCGGAATCCAAATTAAACTCGGGATCAACTTCCGACCTACGGCCCGAAGGAGTCAAGACGCACACTGGTCAATTTCCTGAAATGGTTAGGCAACAGAAATGAGTCCAACGACTCAGTAGGCATTAAAACCAATCACATGCTTATCATATACTAAACTGTGCAAATCCATGATATATAAAGCTAAGCACAATTTCATTGGATTATACATATACTATGAATGCGAAGGAAATATAATAGAGCAAAATAATTCTCATATCTATAAGCAAATGCGTATAACAAATTTTATCTGACTTATATATAAATGGCATAGTACATATCTTAGCTAAATCAGAGCTTATACAGATGAACTTATTTTCAGATCATATCAAAGTCATATATCAAATCTGAACTTCATATTATTTGGCAGCATATATTGGACAGGCATCCCGTCACTAAAAGCAGTAGCAAACACATACCTAGGCATCCATACGTCGACATAAAGATAAATGGTCTAAACGCTGGAGCCTATCGGCCTTGATCAACCACGCAGGATCGGGAGTTAATACTCCACCATTCCCCAGATAACTTTCTTATTCTGGGTTCCGGATTTTTCAGAAGTCTGTTTGTCCTCGAAAATTGGCCTAATCCCGTAGCGGAAGCTAACTACGGTTTGTCGCCCCACACCTCCTTAAAGTGACACAGTCCATATGCTTAATCAAATTTTTTATTCTTATTATAATGCTTATTACATAGTCGTCTCAATACTTAAAACTTACCATTGAACTTTACAAAATAACTGGATCGTATTTTAATATTATTAACTAAATATATATAACATTCGAAGAGATTAGAGTAGAGAGAGAGTGGAGAGAGAGTAGAGAGAGAAAATAGAGGGAGAAAGTAGAAAGAGATTAGAGATAGATTAGAGAGAAAATAATATTTCTACAGAATGATGACTTAAATAAATAACTGATTCTAAACATAGATTATTGTGTTAAATAAATTAATGACTTAAATTACATTTCAAACAAATTCAAATCAAAGAAATGTAAATAACAAATAACATGCACTCGGTTCATCATGCCTACCTTTAGAATAGACTTCTAAATTGACTTTGTATCTCACCCGAGCTTCCGTAAAAATCTTTGCGTATGAAAAGATAATTTTCACGTTCCAGATACGTAAAGAAGGGCGAAATTGTCCAAATAAGTTTCAAATCCTTCGTCAAAAATTAATTATTTATATTATTCTGATGACGTATTATCTTCTCCGTTTATTAATAAAAGGATGAGAGTGGGAAGAGAGATGAGAGAGAAAGTAGAGAGAGAAACTAGAGAGAGAAAGTGGAGAGGGTAGAGAAAGAAAGTGGAGAGAGTAGAGAGAGAAGTAGAGAGAGAAAATAGGGAGAGAAAGTAGAGAGAGAAAAAGAAGAGAGGGAGAAGAGAGAGAGAAGAGAGAAGAGAGATAAAGTAAAGAGATATAATAGAGAGAGAGAAAGTGGAGAAAGAAAGTAGAGAGAGAAAGTAGAGAAAGTAGAGAGAGAGAGTAGAAAGAGAGAGTAGAGATTTAAAATAGAGAGAGTAGAGAGAGTAGAGAGAGATTAGGGAGAGATGAAAAGATGAAATAAATAAAAATAGTAAAAGAGAGATTAGAGAGAGATTAGGGAGAGATGAAAAGAAGAAATAAATAAAAATAGTAAAAGAGTGAGAGAGAGATGAGAGTGTGAGAGAGAGAGAGAATGAGAAAGGGAGATGGGGGAGGGAGTTGCGAGAGGTGGAGGGGGTGAGAAGAGGTGTGGGACGTGGGAGAGAAAGAGGGAGGGGGTGGTATATATAGGGGTGGGGAGGAGAAGAGATAAGAAGGGAGAGTGTGGATAAGGAGGAGGAGGAGGAGATAAGGTGGAGGGGGAGAAGATATTTTGAGGGGGGGAATAGAGACGTGAGGGGGGTGATAAGAAATTTTTTTTTATTATTTAGAACCTTCCATCGGATGTGGTTGGAAGGGTGGGGATGAGAAATTTTATAAAAACCCTATAAAAGTTGACAAATGACAAGTTCTCAAGATGTCAATTCATTCTATCGTATATTTGACTTATCAAATGTCAAAATTATAAAAAGTGTTCAACATGAAACTTGTAGATCTCTGAATTCTCTTTCTAACGGGTCTAATGATGACCCTATTCCAACATTCCTATGAAGAGTTACATATTATTAAAGGGAGGCATCTATTCAATTTACTTAATAAAATACGTTAAACTTATATTTACTATACCATTCAAGGTACTGGGCTTTGATTGAGAGAACCTAAAATTTATATAGGCTCTAAATATAAAATACTTAATTATTTGTGAGTTTCGGACTGACTCGGGTGTTACAAATCTCTCCCCCTTAAACAAATTTCGTCCTCGAAATTTAAAATTTTACTCAATACGTACCGAATAGTTGTGGATATTTCTTCCTCATATCATCTTCCATCTCCCAATTGGCTTCTTCTGTTGAGGTACTTTTCCACAATACCTTCACCAATGGAATTGTCTTCGTTCTCAGCACTTGTTCTTTCCGATCGAGAATGCGAACTGACTTCTCCTCATATGTAAGATGTGGCTAAATTTTCAACTACTCATGTTCTATAATGTGTGATGAGTCTGGCATGTATTTTCTTAACATGGATACATGGAATACATCATGAACTCCTGACAATGATG
The DNA here is from genome assembly GCA_022559845.1 of Amorphophallus konjac. Lineage (NCBI taxonomy): Eukaryota > Viridiplantae > Streptophyta > Magnoliopsida > Alismatales > Araceae > Amorphophallus > Amorphophallus konjac. The sequence goes on along the minus strand of CM040117.1, from coordinate 18,373,435 downwards.
GTGATAAAGCCAGCTGATATGCCACCTCACCAATCCTTCTTAAGATTTCAAATGGTCCAACATACCTCGGACTGAGTTTACCTTTCTTGCAAAATCTCATTACTCCCCTAGTAGGCGAAACCTTTAGAAATACGTGATCCCCGACAGCAAATTGTAGATCTCGCCTTCTTTGATCAGCATAACTTTTCTGCCTACTCTGGACTGTAAGTAATCTTTTTCTAATCAACTCAACCGTTTCTACACAATCCTGAACAATCTGTGGCCCAATCAATTTCCGCTCACCAACCTCATCTCAACAAACAGGTGATCTACACGGTCTACCATATAACGCTTCATATGGTGCCATTCCTATACTTGCATGATAGCTGTTGTTATATGCAAACTCAATTAACTACAAATGTTCATCCCAACTACCTTTCCAGTCTAAACTGCACGCCCTCAACATATCTTCTAATGTTTGAATGGTTCTCTCTGATTGTCCATCTGTTTGAGGGTGAAAAGTTGAACTAAATTTTAATTGTGTACCCAGTGCGTTCTGTAAACTCCTCCAAAATTTTGCTGTAAACCTTGCATCCCTATCTGAAATAATAGATACAGGCACACCATGAAGTCTCACAATTTCTCTGATATACAAATTGGCTAAATCCTCTAATGATTGTGTCTTTGTGATTGCCAGAAAATGGGCTGACTTAGTAAGTCTGTCAACAATTACTCAAATGGAATCATGTTTTCTCCTAGTCATTGATAATCCCATCACAAAATCCATAGTGATATGCTCCCATTTCCACTGTGAATTTCCATCAACTGTAATGGTCCTGCTGGTCTTTGATGCTCAGCTTTACTTGTTGACAAGTAAGACATTTGCTGACAAAGTCTGCTATATCTTTCTTCATGCCAATCCACCAAAACTATCTTTTCATGTTTTTGTACATTTTTGTACTGCCTGGGTGAATAGAATATAGTGATTTATGTGCCTCAGTTAATAGGTCTTTCTTTATTTCTTCATTCCGAGGTACACACAATCTTCCCTGAAACCTGATTGCCCCGTCTGCACTTGAGTAAATCTCGGTGTGCCAATCAATTTTTGTAACTGCTGATCATTCAGTTGTGCTTGCACAATTCGCTCAACCATTGCAGACTGAATAGTTAGTTGGGACAGAAATAAGTTTCTCCCTTTGCATATCGGAGAATACTCCACTACATCAGATGTCATTCTCCAAGTTTGGCGTAACTGGATTGCCATTAGCCTCTTCCTGCTGAGTGCATCTGCTACCACATTTACTTTTCCTTGGTGGTAATTTAAGGTGAAATCATAATCCTTCAAAAATTCAATCCACCGTCTTTGCCTTAAATTTAATTCTTTCTGAGAGAAAATATATTTTAAACTCTGATGGTCTGTAAATACTTCAAACTGCTCACCATACAAATAATGGCGCCAAATCTTCAGAGTATGTACCACCGCTGCCAACTCCAAATCATGTGTTGGATAATTCATCTCATGGGTCTTTAATTGTCTGGATGCATAAGCTACTACTTTGCCATTCTGCATCAGGACACATCCTTGTCCTTTTCTAGAGGCATCTGTATATATCACAAATCCTCCTGACCCACAAGGTAAAGTAAGCACTGGGACTGTTGTTAACCTTATTTTTAATTCCTGAAAACTCATTTCACATTTATCTGACCATTCAAAAGGAACTCCTTTCCTAGTCAATTTGGTCATAGGAGCTGCAATAGAAGAAAAACCTTCAATAAACCTGCGATAGTAACCCGCAAGACCCAAAAAGCTCCTAATCTCACTGACATTCTTCGGCCTTTCCCAATGCAAAACTGCCTCAACCTTAGCTGGATCAACAGACACTCATCTCCAGAAATGATATGCCCTAGAAATTGACACGGTCTAACCAAAATTCGCATTTACTGAATTTTGCATAGAGTTGATGTTTCTTAAAGTTTCCAACACAATTCTTAAATGTTCTTGATGAGTTTCAACAGTAGGAGAATAGATCAACACATCATCAATAAACACCACTACAAATGTATCCAGATATGGTTGGAAAACTTCTGTTCATCAAATCCATAAATGCTGCTGGTGCATTAGTTAACCCAAATGGCATAACCAAAATTCATAATGCCCATATCGTGTTCTGAAAGCAGTTTTTGAAATATCTTCTTCCCTTATCTTAGTTGGTGGTATCCAGATCTGAGATCAATCTTTGAAAATACTGTCGCAGCTCGCAGCTGATCAAATAAATCATCAATTCTTGGCAAAGGGTACTTATTCTTAATGGTCACTTGATTCAATTTCTATAGTCAATGCATAATCTAAGTGACCCATCTTTCTTTCTAACAAACAGAACAGGAGCACCCCAAGGTGACACACTTGGTCGAATAAACCCCTTATCTAGTAGTTCTTACAATTGTTTCTTCAACTCTGCCAATTCAGCTGGTGCCATTCTGTAGGGAGGATGGAAATGGGTAAAGTATCCGATGAGAGTTCAATAGTGAACTCCACCTCTCGGTGTGGTGGCAAACCCGAAGTTCATCAGGAAACACATCTAGAAATTCCCTGACAACATCAATATCTGAGGTGTTTTCTTATTTTCATTAGAAGGAATAGCCACTATGCTAGCCAAATAACCTTGACATCCACTTCTAAGCAATTTCAAAGCTTTAAGTGCTGAAACTAGTGTTTTACTAGAACGGTGCCTTGGACATTGATAGTGAAATGTCTGCTCCCCAGATTTTTGAAAAATTACTTTCTTTCCATGACAATCTAGAAGGGCAAAATTTGTATCTAACCAATCCATTCAAGATGACATCAAAATCAGTCATTTCCAGCAGATACACACATGCTGGCATAATCCTCCCCTGAATCACCACATCAATGCTAGGAATAACAGAAGTCGTTCTAGCTATCTCCCCAGTTGGTGTGTTAATGGACATCTCATCAGTGTTCACAATTTGTTTATCTTTCAATAATTCAGCAAATCTCAGATAAATAAAGGAATGTGTAGCACCCGATCAAATAAAACTTTTACATGCATATCATCGATAAGAAGAATACCTTCAGCTACTGCATTGGCATCTCGGGTGTCTTCCCTTGTTAGTGCATATACTCTGACTTGAACTCTCCGCTGCTGTTGTGGTTGCTGATCTTGTCTTGGCCTTGTGGGACAATCCCTTATCATATGCCCTGTCTGACCACATGAAAAATATTTACCTGCAGCCCGCCAACATTCATTACCTCTATGCTGCATCCCGCACTGTTGACAAGCTGGCATATTATCTCTCCTAACTGGTTGAACTCTCTCTGGAAAAGTCATCTTTGACTTCTTATCTTTCCTCACAATTGAACCAAGATTACCCCTTTTTGCATTATCCCTTTGTCTTTCCACTAAGAATTCCTCATACTCAGTTTCTGCAATAAAAGCAGTCCTCAAAGCTGCTGCCATAGTCTGAGGCTCAAGGATTACAACTCTACTTCTAATGTTACTTCTCAAACCTCTAACAAATTTCTTCACCCTTCTAAGCTCATCTGAACAAATATGAGGGGCCTACTTTTCCAATTCAGTAAATTTTACTTCATAATCAGCAACTGACATACCTTCTTGAGTCAGATTTAAAAATTCTACTTCTTTCCTGTCCTTCACATGCTGAGGTAAAAATTTTGCATGAAACACATCAAGAAATTCATTCCAGCCAATCTCCGTCTCTCTATTTCTGAAAGTGGTTCTAAGTGCAGACCTCCACCACTCGTCCGCACGGTCCTTCAACATAAATGTAGCTAATATCACCTTATCATGCTCTGCACATCTAATGGCCGTGAAAATCTTTTCAATTTCTCTCACCCAGTTTTCCACAATCTCCGGGTGACTCTCCCCCTTAAAAGAAGGAGGACTCGTATGTCTGAATTTCTCCATCAGGGTAGCGTCTGCTGCCCTATTCGGTTGTTCTTGCACACGGTTTTGTATTTGGGCTTGCATCATTGCATGAGTTTGGGCCTGTAATTGCATAGTCTGCACTAACCCTTGAAAAGTTTGTGTGAACCCTCATAAATCTGGCACACCCTGAATAGGTAACGCACCTTGTCCACCGGGAGCAAGCTCGCCATGAATTGTTTCCCCGATAACTCCTTGTGATGTCCCATTTGAGGGCGCAGACTCCTCGGGAGAAGTATTAACCTCAACCCTATCACTCCCAGCCATCTCCTGCGAGGGAGAACTAATCCGAATTAGTATGATTCTAGGTTTGATATCAAATTCTAAAATAAATTCCTACGATCTTATGGTATGGTATATAAATTCAGATGGCTGCAAATAATTTCAAGTCTCACAACTTTGCTCTGATACCACTCTCTGTGGCGCCCCCTTCCCGCGATCCCGTATCGTGTCCGGGGACGTCACAGCGGATGTACGGAAGTGTTGTGGGCCGAATATTTGCAAGGCGCTAAAGGCCAAACCATCACATATAGAAGAAATATAACTATACAATTTCCATAAGATAAATACTCATAATTTACATCGTATACAGAGTACTACATATCTTTACTCAAAAGTCATATTTACATTCATTATTCAAAAGAAAATTAAATCTATTTATTTTACGCAGCGGAATCCAAATTAAACTCGGGATCAACTTCCGACCTACGGCCCGAAGGAGTCAAGACGCACACTGGTCAATTTCCTGAAATGGTTAGGCAACAGAAAGTGAGTCCAAAGACTCAGTAGGCATTAAAACCAATCACATGCTTATCATATACTAAACTGTGCAAATCTATGATATATAAAGCTAAGCACAATTTCACTGGATTGTACATATACTATGAATGCGAAGGAAATATAATAGAGCAAAATAATTCTCATATCTATAAGCAAATGCGTATAACAAATTTATCTGACTTATGTATAAATGGCATAGTACATATCTTAGCTAAATCAGAGCTTATACAGATGAACTTATTTTCAGATCATATCAAAGTCATATATCAAATCTGAACTTCATATTATTTGGCAGCATATATTGGACAGGCATCTCGTCACTAAAAGTAGTAGCAAACACATACCTAGGCATCCATACGTCGACATAAAGATAAATGGTCTAAACGCTGGAGCCTGTCGGCCTTGATCAACCACGCAGGATCGGGAGTTAATACTCCACCATTCCTCAGATAATTTTCTTATTCTGAGTTCCGGATTTTTTAGAAGTCCGTTTGTCCTCGGAAATGGGCCTAATCCCGTAGCGGAAGCTAACTACGGTTTGTCGCCCCACACCTCCTTAAAGTGACACAGTCCATATGCTTAATAAGATTTTTATTCTTATTATGATGCTTATTACATAGTCGTCTCAATACTTAAACTTGCCATTAAACTTTACAAAATAACTGGATCGTATTTTAATATTAGATTTTAATCATAGGGTAGTGAGTCAAATTCATTAACTAAATAAATTGCTATTATATAATATTCGAAGAGATTAGAGTAGAGAGAGAAAGTAGAGAGAGAAAGTAGAAAGAGATTAGAGAGAAATTAGAGAGAGATTAGAGAGAAAACTAATATTTTTATCAGAATGATAACTAAATAAATAATTGGTTCTAAACATAGATCATTGTGTTAATTAAATCACTGACTTAAATTATATTTCAAAAATCAAATCAAAGAAATGTAAATAACAAATAACATGCACTCGGTTTATCATGCCTATCTTTAGAATGGACTTCCGAATTGACTTTAGTATCTCACCCGAGCTCCCGTAAAAGTCCTTGCGTAGGAAAAGATAATTTTTCCATTCCAGATACGTAAAGAATGGCGAAATTATCCAAATAAGTTTCAAATCCTCCATCCAAAATTAATTATTTATATTATTCTGATGATGTATTATCTTCTCCGTTTATTAATAAAAGGATGAGTGGGAAGAGAGATGAGAGAGAAAGTAGAGAGAGAAAATAGAGAGAGAAAATAGAGAGAGAAACTAGAGAGAGAAAGTGGAGAGGGTAGAGAAAGAAAGTGGAGAGAGTAGAGAGAGAAGTAGAGAGAGAAAATAGAGAGAGAAAATAGAGAGAGAAAGTAGAGAGAGAAAAAGAAGAGAGAGAGAAGAGAGATAAAATAAAGAGATATAATAGAGAGAGAGAAAGTGGAGAGAGAAAGTAAAGAGATAAAGTAGAGAAAGTAAAGAAAGTAGAGAGAGAAAGTGGAGAGAGAGAGAGAGTAGAGAGAGAGTAGAGATATAAAATAGAGAGAGTAGAGAGAGATTATAGAGAGATTAGGGAGAGATGAAAAGATGAAATAAATAAAAATAGTAAAAGAGTGAGAGAGAGATGAGAGTGTGAGAGAGAGAGAGAATGAGAAAGGGAGATGGGGGAGGGAGTTACGAGAGGTGGAGGGGGTGAGAAGAGGTGTGAGACGTGGGAGAGAAAGAGGGAGGGGGTGGTATATATAGGGGTGGGGAGGAGAAGAGATAAGAAGGGAGAGTGTGGATAAGGAGGAGGAGGAGATAAGGTGGAGGGGGGAGAAGATATTTTGAGGGGGGGAATAGAGACGTGAGGGGGGTGATAAGAAATTTTTTTATTATTATTTGGAACCTTCCATCGGATGTGGTTGGAAGGGTGGGGATGAGAAATTTTATAAAAACCCTATAAAAGTTGACAAATGACAAGTTCTCAAGATGTCAATTCATTCTATCGTATATTTGACTTATCAAATGTCAAAATTATAAAAAGTGTTCAACATGAAACTTGTAGATCTCTGAATTCTCTTTCCAACTGGTCTAATGATGACCCTATTCCGACATTCCTATGAAGAGTTACATATTATTAAAGGAAGGCATCTATTCAATTTACTTAATAAAATACGTTAAACTTATATTTACTATACCATTCAAGGTACTGGGCTTTGGTTGAGAGAACCTAAAATTTATATAGGCTCTAAATATAAAATACTTAATTATTTGTGAGTTTCGGACTGACTCGGGTGTTACAGTTGGTAAGTCCTCCACTAACTCTATTGAGAAAGTCTTACTTGTGGAAGGTCTTCAACACAATCTGATTAGCATTAGTCAATTATGTGACAAGGGTCACAGGGTTGTGTTTGACAACAACTCATGCAAAATCTTTGAAATAAATTCTGATCATGTTAAGTTTGTAGTAAACAGGACCAATAATGCCTACATGGTAGACTTAGATGTTGAGTCTGAATCTAATCTCTGCTTATCTGCTAATTCTGAAAGTGATGCTTTTGATTGGCATGGACGTTTAGGCCATGTTAGCTTTTCTACTTTGAATAAATTGATCAAGCATGATTTAGTTAGAGGCATGCCTAAAATCAAGTTTAGTTTAATTTCAAAAATCTGTGATGCCTGTGCTCTAGGCAAACAGGCTAGGAAGTCCTTCAAACTAAGATCTGAGCCATTGTCCTCTAGATCAATGGAACTTCTTCATATGGACCTCTTCGGTCCTACTAGACCTCAGAGTCTTAATGGAAGTAGGTTTGGTTATGTGATCATTGATGACCACTCTAGATTTTCATGGATCTTTTTCTTAGCCAACAAAAATGATGCTTTTCAAAAATTCAAACAATTTTTCAATAAAGTCAAATAAGAAGGAAAACATAAGAGTTGTTCAATTCAATCTGACCATGGAGGTGAATTTGAAAACTCCATATTTTCTGACATTTGTGAAAGTGAAGGACTAACACACAAGTTTTCTTCTCCCAGGACACCAGAGCAGAATGGAATTGTGGAGAGAAGAAATTGAACTATTGTGGAGATGGCCCGAACCATGCTGATTGAGAGTCATCTACCGAGAAATTTTTGGGCAGAGGCGGCCAATACAGCAACTTATACAATCAACAGGGCCATGGTAAGACCAATTCACAAGAAAACCCCCTATGAGCTATTGAAAGGTAAGAAACCAAACTTGGCTCATTTCAAGATTTTTGATGCTAAATGCTTTATTCATAATAATGACAAGAAAGACTTGGATAAGTTTGATGCTAAAAGCTGTCCTGGAGTATTTCTAGGATACTCTGAAGTGTCAAGAGCATATAGGGTCTTTAACATAACTGATCAGAAAGTTGAAGAATCTCCGCATATCATTTTTGGTGAAGCAGAGATTGCTACTAACATTGAAGATGCTGACAGGGATTCCAACCACGATGGAGAATTCCTAGAAGACAAAGAAGAAGAGGAGGTTCAACCGAATGAAACATTAAATGCTCCCAACCAGGTAGGGCCAGCTGAAACAGGTGAGTCTTCAATAAATGTTAGATACCTTAAAGATCACCCAATAGATAACATCCTAGGCAATCTTGAAGATCCTCTTAGAACTAGGTCTCACTTTAGGAATGTTCATAATCAAGACCTAATTGCCTTGGTCTCTCAAATTGAACCCAAATCAGTAGAAGAGGCCTTAAGTGATCAATCATGGATTAATGATATGTGTGAGGAGTTAGGTCAGTTTGAGAGAAATAATGTCTGGGAGCTAGTTCCAAGACCAGAAAATTCTAATGTCATAGGAACTAAGTGGGTGTTTAAGAATAAAATGAATGAAGATGGAATCATTTCTAGAAATAAAGCCAGATTAGTAGCCAATGGCTACTGTCAGGAATTTGGAGTTGACTTCGATGAGTCCTATGCACCTGTTGCTAGGATGGAAGCTATAAGAATATTGTTAGCCTTTGCATGCTCCAAGAATATGAAACTCCAACAAATGGATGTGAAGAGTGCATTTTTAAATGGAGTTATCAAAGAAGAAGTTTTTGTTGAACAGCCCCCCAGTTTTCAATTCTCCACTAAACCTGACCAAGTTTTCAGATTGAATAAAGCCATGTACGGTCTAAAGCAGGCTCCTCGAGCATGGTATGAAAGACTGACAGAATTTCTAATCAGCAAGGGCTACCACAGAGGTAAAGTGGATCAAACTTTATTTTCCAAGAGCTCAAATAAAGACCTCATCATAGTTCAGGTATATGTAGATGATATTATCTTTGGGTCAACTAGCTCTGAACTATGTAATGAATTTTCTAAATTGATGTCTGCTGAATTTGAAATGAGTTTGGTAGGTGAATTAAAGTATTTTCTTGGCTTGCAGGTACAATAGTTAGAGGATGGATGCTTCATCAACCAGACCAAGTACACATTGGACATTCTCAACAGGTTTGGCATGACCAACTTGAAGCACATTACAACACCAATGGGTACCAATACCTCATTGGATGCAGATGAGACAGGTAAAGAAGTAGATGCCAAGCTCTATCGAGGTATGATTGGATCTCTACTTTATTTGACAGCTTCAAGACCTGATATATAGTTTAGTGTAGGAATGTGTGCAAGGTATCAGTCTAGACCCACTGAATTGCATTTAGCTGCAGTGAAAAGAATCTTCAAATATATGTCTGCTACACACACCCTTGGTTTATGGTTTCCTGCATCACACACACTAGATTTAGTTGTATACACAGATGTAGATTATGCCGGGTGTAAACTAGATAGAAAAAGCACTAGCGGTCACTGTGAATTTCTAGGTGGGTGTTTAGTATCTTGGGGTTCCAAGAAACAACATTCTGTGGCCCTCTCCACTGCAGAGGTTGAGTACGTGGCTACAGGGAGTTGTGGTACACAAGTCATTTGGATTAAACACCAGCTTCAGGACTATCAAGTAGACCTGGGGTGCACACCCATTTATTGTGATAATACCAGTGCCATCAACCTAGCCAAGAACCCTATCTTGCATTCCCGCACCAAACACATAGAAATAAGGCATCATTTCATAAGAGATGAGGTTTCTAAAAACACCTTTAAGCTGTTTCATGTAGGCACTGCTAATCAAATTGCTGATATCTTCACCAAGCCTCTGGACAATGACAAATTCACCACATTAAAGAGAGAATTAGGCTTATTTAAATTATCTTAATTGCTAATCTCCTGTTATTGAATTGTTTTATCTTGGCAAGAGATTATGTGAGTAGTCTGTCCTAACAGTGAGGGGGAGTCCTGAGTATCTGCTGAGTAAATTCCTTTAGTGCATCGATTGAGGGGGAGCTGGACAGTTAGTGATTTTTGACTGATTCAAAAGATTGACCAGACGTGTGTCATTGCTGGTTCTCATGATTGAACGAGTGCGGTTCAATCTCAGACTGTGGAATCTCATTCATCTCTTAAGTCTATAAGTCTGTGTAACTAAAGTCCAGCTAGAATCTTTTCTCTAGTAGTCCATCAGAGATCTGGATTAAGTGTTCAAAGCATATCTTCCTACATTGTCAATGATTCCGGTTCAGGCTAAGACCTGTATGTCTTGACATCTGTCCAGAATAACTCGAAATCTAGACTTCAAGATTCATTTCAAAGAAACAGTTCTTCTGGTATTGTCTTCAATCATTTCATCTCCACAATATAAGGGTTCAACTAAATGAACAAAGGTCTAAGATTTGATCACTGAGAAACTGGGAGCTTCATCAATGAAGTGAAGTAATTCCCATGTCATGAGGTGTCAAATTCAAAAAAAAAGGAAAAGTAATCTCTGCAAAATAAATTTGTGCTTCTGATCATCACAGAGCAATGGTGACAAGGTGGTGAGTAACTGGGGACTCTGGCCTCTGATCAAGGTGTTTTCTCACGTAAAAAGCCACAGTTACTAACTCTATTCTCTAAAAAGGAGAGGTAATGAGGTACTCACATTGAGTAACTGGGGATTCAGGCCTCTGATCAAGATGTCTCCCTAATGTCAAAAGTGTGATTTACCAACTTACTCATTGGCCTTATTGAAACAACTCTATAATATCCCTTATCTTTGTGCAACTTACTAGAATGCTTGTCCTCAATCCCATGAGAACACCTTCTCTGCTTTTGTCTCTTATCGTCTACTGAGTATTGTTGGTTTGTTCAGCAATGTCTTGCCATACTTGTTCATCCCTGCTCTACATCATATGCCATGTATGTGGATATACTTCTCTCTCATTCTAATTCTCTATTGATTACCAGAGTTCAAGAATCTTCTCTTGAGTTTAGCACCTTACTTATTCTCTTAAGATATGCTCTTGAGTCTTTCTACGCTAAGAAGCCACTATACTTCTCCCTCATGTCTCCAGTAATTTCATATATCTTTCATTTCCTTTTGATAATGTCAAAGGGGGGGAGAGAGGTCATGCTACTGTGAAGAGGTCATCTGAAAGTGAGTAGTGGGGAGAGCGAATTTGGAGAGAGAAGAGGTTCAGAAGATGTGTTTATGGAAAAGGCTCTCTGGTTTGTTTGCATGATTAGCTTGCTCTTGATTGTGCTTAATGCCCTGACATTGCTTGATTCATAGTGTTGCCATCATCAAAAGGGGGAGATTGTTGCATCCCTACAGTTTTGATGATGTCTCACACTATAAATCAATTTATTTTTAACTATAGATCAATTTGTCTTAATACGGTGCATTTCCTTGTTTTAAGCATGAAGGAGGTCTGTGTTTATAGCATGATTTAGATCCGTGCATTACATGATTTTCGCCCTTTTGCTTAATGCATATTAAGTCAGTGCAAGTTCTGCATCTCTTATATAAAGTGCTTGCCTCGGTGCAAGTCCTTGTTCATGTTCATATCTAGTCTCCATGCACTACTCTAGGTCGTGTCCACTAACGTCCGTGCATATCATGTCTCTGCATCTCACCTTTCATGTCGGTGCAAGTTTTGGGTCGATGCAATTCTTGTCTGGAATGAATTGTTTAGTCTGGTTTCTTAATCTCAGTACAAATCCATCTCGGTGCAAGCTTTGTCGTGTATCTTTCTTTGTCATCTCTGTGCAAACCCATCTCGGTGCTAGCCTTGTCTTGTACTTCTTTTTGCCATCACGGTGCAGCTCCTGCTTGGACTGCATATACCGACTCCGTGCAATACTTTTACCTTCTGAATAACATGAAGTCGGTGCATCCTCTATTGCATTACGATTCTCGGTGCAAGATTTGATCTACACCTAGTCAGTACAAATCTTGGTTAGTCAAAGGCATTGGAACACAACTCGGTTCATGCTTCAGGTCTATTAGACTCGGTGCAAATCCTGTAGATAGCTGAAGTGGACTGGTGCAACTTCTGCTCCATTCCATATCGGTGTTTTTCTTGCCCGTCATAGTCAATGCTTATTCCCTTGACTCGGTGCAAACTTTTCTCTCTGGAAAAATAAAGTCAGTGCAACTTTGTGTTTTATTGTCTCTTGTCCGTGCATATCCGTTGCACGATCAGAGTCCTTGGTCTGCACTAATGACGTCATGCATTTTCGCAAGTCAGTGCAACAGTTGATTTGGGAATTACTACTCAGTGCAGTTTCTGGTTTCTTATTCATTACACTAATACGAATTGTGCTAAGTGTGTGTGACAAAATGACTATTTCTTCTCTGACAGTTTATCTATGCAATTCACCAGGAAGATGGCATGTGATCCGAAGTAGATAGAAGCCCAGAAGATTCCCACACATGCCCCAACCTTTCAGGCAGGAAACATGGTATCCACACGCCCAAGGATCTGGCTCAGACCTATATATATGCTGAGGAAAAGGGTTCGTGAATAGGATGGAACAGTGAGAAAAGAAGAGCAGCTTGTGAGCAGTGGAAAAAGATAAAAGATCAGAGACAACCCACTCCATCCAGAGCTGAGAGAAAAATTTTTGAGAGAGAGAAGAGATTGTGAATGTGAACTTCTACTTCTACGGAAGCTATATTGTTTTTATTTTCTGAGAAAATTATCGTTCATCGATCGTTTTGTTTTTCGAGTTTCCTTTACTTTCATTCCGTTCTGTTACCCTCCACTGTTCGGAGGAAGGGAGAGGTTCTCCAGTTTCCCTCCATTGTCTTGGAGGAAGAGAGGTTGATCCTCTGGTTGTGTGAGTTACTTGGGAGTAACTGCACAGGGTTCCCTTTGCTGCGTGCAAAGGAAGGGAGATTAGCTCTCCAGTGTTTTTCTTCTGGTCGATCAGAAGACTGAGAGGTTGTTCCTCAGGGCAAGCTGTAAGGCAGCGGTTGTTACAGACTGAGTCTGCTGTGTGCGATATAATATTACAAGGAGACCTTACTCTCTTGATTAAGGGGTGGAGGTAGATTGCGGGTAGCAATCGAACCACCTAAAAAATTCCCTGTCTCTTCTGTGGTTTGCTTGTTTACATTGTGCTGCTCTCCATCTACTTGATACATTGCTTCATTGTGGATTGCTTTCTCGATCTCATTCCTTTTACTGGTCATCATAGTTGCCTGTCTCCGAGGTCTTCATCACAGCAATTTAAGGGGTTGATAAATCGTGTCTGAGCCTTCCAAATTTTGGGAGTGAGCTATTCATCCCCCCCCTTCTATCTCACTTTCCGCTGCACGTATCACATGGAAGATCAAATCATAAAAATGATGCTCATGGGTTCAAAAACACAAATTTGACGATAGGCATGCGATTAGGCCGCAGAACGGTGTGCATGTGGTGTAGAAATGTTCCTAGGGAGGTCAGGAATTCATCCCCCTACCTGGAACGAACCGAAACGGTCGCGAACGCCGCATGCACGGACCAAGTCGCCGCGCCCCTCCTCGCCCCGTCCCATCTCCTCGAGCCACGATCCGTGCCGAGGTGGGCGTCAACGCGCTCCACGAGTCGCCACGAGTCCAATGGCGCCCTCCACGTCGCGTTCTGGCGTCGTCTCGCCCCGAAGCCCAGGGAGAGAGAGAAAAGCAACGTGAGAGAGAGAGAGAGAGAAAATGGGGAGAGAGATCGAGAGAGAAAGAGGGGGTGGGGGCGTTTGGGTTAAAAAAAAGGTTTTATGTATTTTTTTTGTTTAAAAACCTCTTTTTACAAAATAACCCCCAAACCTCCTAAATTATGCAAATGCCCAAACTATTTACATAAACATTTTAACTTAATCCAAATAAATGCCAGAAAAAGACCTAAAACCCACAAAAATAGCCAAAGTTCGCAGAATAAAATCTAAATCCGAACCACCAATGATCCGCTAAGGCACGGGCCTTACAGTCCCGCCATCCTCATAACAATTTCGACCTCAAAATTAAAAAGGAGAACAAGGAGGGAACTACAAAGGAAATTATACCTCACGCGAATAAGAAAGGAAAAAGCTGCCTCATCTCATCCTCACGTTCCCAAGTAGCTTCATTGCCCGAGTGACGCTGCCAGACGACCTTAACCAGCGGGATAATTTTATTTCTCAACCACTGCTCACGACGGTCTTCAATTCTGACGGGATACTATGGTGTAGATAGATCAGCAGTCACTTCTGGTCAAACAGCATCGTCGAGGACATGAGATGTGTCAGAAACATATTTCCTCAACTGGGAGACGTGGAATACATCATGAACAGCTTGCATTGCCGCTGGTAGCTGAAGCCGATACGCCACCTGGCCCACACACTCCACAATAGTAAATGGACCAACATATTGCGGACTGAGCTTTCCACGCTTCCCAAACCTTGAAACGCCTTTCATCGGAGATATTTTCACAAACACCTTATCTCCAGGCTCAAACTACAGTGGTCGTCTGCGCTGATCCGCGTAACTCTTCTATCGACTCTGAGCTGTCAACATTTTCTGCCTGATCAGACGAACCACGGCAGCACATTGTTGCACCATGTCAGGCCCTGTCAAGAGTCTGTCACCGACGTCAAACCAGTCTAATGGAGTACGACAAGGATGACCATAAAGTGCTTCATAAGGTGCCATGCCGATGCTAGAGTGAAAACTATTATTATAAGCAAACTTCAAAAGTGGCAAATGCTGACTCCACGAACCTCTTTTACAAAATAACCCCCAAACCTCCTAAATTATGCAAATGCCCAAACTATTTACATAAACATTTTAACTTAATCCAAATAAATGCCAGAAAAAGGCCTAAAAACCACAAAAATAGCCAAAGTTCGCAGAATAAAATCTAAATCCGAACCACCAATCATCCACTAAGGCACGGGCCTTACAACCGGTCCTTCAGAAGTGGACGCTCCCATATCCCTGTGTGGAGATGGCCTCCAAATGTGTATTTCTTCATCTTGTACTTCGGCGTTTGGAGACATGTGTTGCCCCTAGCTTTTAGCTTCTTGCATAGCTGCATCTTCTGAAGGGTCATTGCCAGCCGGGGCAAAGATAGATATCATATCTACTTCATAGAATTCTTCTACGGAGAAGCCCAAGCCTGGGTGATGGGTAATCTGCAGCAATTCTTTGTCTAAGTTGGGTGGATACCACAACTTCTTGAACATTTGGTTCTACCTTTCAACTTGGTAGAAGGGAATTTGTTGTTCTGGCCATTTTTATCACCTTGTCGGTTATATCGGGCAGCCCCATGATCGGGACGACCGAGTCTTGGATTTCTTCGGGGAGTTTGCAATCATCATCTCCTTTCACCGGCTGTTCATTAGCCGAGTAAAACATTGTTGGCTGCCCCTCATGATTGGGAACCTCGAGGGTCTTCAGCAATTTGACTGTTGGACAGTCTATATCTGTAAGCGATCTTGTGACTCCGAGAGGGACTTTCACATAACCTAGCAAATCTTCGAGCTTCGGTGCTTTTGGCTCAGGGTAGATATCAGATGGGATTGCCCTAAGCACTCCCTCGACTTCAGCAATGTGTGTCACCTCCGGTTGAGCCACATAATCGGGCAGAGGTGGATGGAACCAATCGTCAGTTCCTACTGTCTTCTTATCTTTATTATGGGCTGGCTGAGCCTTTTCTTTATTCTGAGCTGGCCGAGAGGTCTGCTTCGGCTTCTCCAAGTAAAGTGAGGCATCAAGTAGATGGCACTCAAACACGTCGAAGGGGTGTAAATTAGTAAAGATTCTTTCTTCTTTTCCATTGATGCATTGGTGCAAAAGTAGATGGCACCACCCGGTTCTGATGCAGCCACGGCCGGCCAAGCAGCGCCTTGTATGAGGTGTCGGAGTTAATGACATGGAACTACACCTTGGTGGTGAAATCTCCTAATGAAAGCTTGAACTCCGCCACACCCATGGGGACTTCAAATTTCTGGTTGAAACCAACAATCTTCATATCCTTGACCTTGATCAGGTGCACATTGAAGTAATGCTTTTGATAGACCCGGTAAGGGAGTATATTTACTGTTGCCCCTGGGTCAATTAGAATTCTATTTATGGGTTGGCCGTTTAATTGCCCATTCATGTATAAGGGTCTATTGTGGCTGGCCGTTGGCAAGAGCATATCTTCATCGGCAAAGGTGACAGTCGCTTCCGAACACATCTCGACAAGGCAGCTCTCGAAATATGCCAGGTTTTGCAAGGTTGCAATGATGGCTTACCGAGTTTCTTCATCTTGGGAGAGTATCTCCCATGCATTGAATCTTGCTAGATTTTTTTCAGTTGTTTCAATATTCTAGCGCCCGCTCTTACATTAAGCAATCTTGCTTCTTCAGCTTTGTTGTGCTTGTTGCAGCCTAGTGTCGGAGCAGTCAGCTCGGTAGGCGGTTTGTCTTGTTCTTAGGGGATTGTCTGCTCCCGACACATCTGATCAGCTGGTTCTTTTATTTGAATGGGTTTGGCAACAAGGGCGATGCCTTCACCATTTTCATCTACCAGAAACAACACACCCGAGACCTGGGTGGAAGTGTTTTTAGCCTTTGATTCAGACTGCTGACATGGCTGCTTGCCCTTCTTTGTCATCAAAAATTTAGCGAATGAGGGGACTCCCTGGCCGCTTGTATCTTCGGGGTAGAGGCCCGGTGGGGGCGGGACTCTTGTGCCCTTTATCTCAGGTTCGGGGATTTGGTATGGTTGTTCACCCCTGAACATAATGTTGTGGTTAGCCGAGGGTAGACGTCCCCACTTCCTCCCAGACCTAGTGGCATGTTGGGTGGTAGAAGTTTCAGCCTGGTTTGCTTCAGCCGGTGTGAAGCAGATTTCTTCATCACCTTCTTCAGAGCTTTGGGCTAAGTTGAACAAAGCCGACAAAGTATTGTAGGAGACGATGCTACCTTTCTTCTTATTCTTTGGTTTCTTCTTTTTCTTTCTTTTCTCTGCAGGCATCTGCTCAGGTGGAGCATCTTTCGGGGCAATCCCTCCCCAAAATTCATCTTCAGCCTCTTGTTCTAGCCCGAGGGACTCTAGATGTTCCCGAGGGATGTATTCTTTCAGCTGCACTGGCTAGAGCTTAGGTTGTTCATACTCATCTAACCCATTTATAATCTTCTGCAATCGCTTAATGGCTGGGCTGACTTCTTGATGTACCCGCAAGGGGGCTTGCTTCTTATTATTATTGGTTGGCACCCTGATGACCATTCGGGGGGCCGTATCATGCCAAATTGGGGTCACAGTTGGTGGAGCTAGCTGGGGTGTACTGCCATCAATTCGGACTCCTGGAGTAGGGCGGGATGTCAGTCTTCTTTTTGCCTTTGTAGACAGCATCTGCCAGTTCTCCTGGTCTTTTGCTGGGGTCAACACAAAAGCTTCATAAGTGTGCTTTGTGCAAGCTTCTGCTACCTCCTCAGGCAACTGCTGATATAGTGATATCATGTTGATAGTTGCCCCCAGAGCGGGCATCTCATGCGAGCATGGAGGATCCACCTCGTACTCGCCCATCTGTAGTTCCCCCTTTTTAATCAGACTTTAAATCACGTCCTTGAAGACATAGCAATCTTTGATGGGGTGCCCGAGCATTCGATGGTACGGGCAGAAGCGCGGATCATTCTTCCTTCTGGCATCACCTGGCCTTTTCGTGTCTAGTAGAGTAATCTTGTTGTAGCGGGTAGCCCATTCGAACAGGACCCGGGTCTTCTCCTTAGGGAAGGAGTATAGCTTCTTCATTTTGTTCCGCAGGGAGGGGCCCTCCTGGCGTTCAGCTGGCTTCGCAGGAGGAGGGTCAACAACTCCTTTGTCTTTATCTTTTTGTTGCTCAAACGCCTTGAAGTCTACAGTATGAACTTCCTTGGGCGCATGCCGCTTATCAACCGTTTTGGTTTTCTAACTGGAGGCAGCACGGGCAGTAGAATATCTCGAGAGGAAGGCCTCGATTTCTGCCACCACATTGTTTGATCGGTCAAAAGACCCGATTTCCATTCCTATCATCCTCTCGAGGACTTCTCTCTTCAGATTTTGTTTACAAATCTGCACAGCATCTTCTTGATGTGGCGGACGCTTGCATCTCATAATGAGATTTTGCCACCTTTTGGTATACTCCAGGGCTGTTTCATCACTTTTCTCCCTGGAGGCATACAATTCGGCCACGGTGACTTCCCTTTCAGCAACATGGAAGTGCTCCCGGAACTTCCGTTGCATATCTGGCTAGTCGCTAATGGACCCGGTCGGCAGGTTCGAGTACCACTCGAAAGCGAGTCCCGTAAGAGAAGACCCAAAGAATTTCAATAGGTAGGACTCGTCTGCTGCCATATCGCCCATCACGTTTATGTAATAGGCTATGTGCTCTTTCGACGATCCTTGCCCGTTGAACTTGTCAAACTTTGGTGGCTTGTTAATGCCGGGAGGCAATCTTTTAGCAACATGATGTGTCGGATATGGCACCTTATATATATCGAATGAGACATAATCATCACCGCCTCGACCTTCCAGCTTCATATCTATTATTTGTTCAACCATCAGCTTGCTTACCATCGTCGGGTCCACCGGATCTGGATAGAAGTGTGCTTGCTGCATCTGCAGTGTTGCCAATACCGTGGCTTAAGGCATAGTAGTGGCAGTCCCCTGAGGCTGAGGAGCCGGTGGTGGTATCGAGGCCATGCCCCCAGCAGAGTTGTGTAATGGCTGAGAAGCCATCATCTGAGGTGAACCCTCGAGCTCATTGACGCCACGCCATGATGTTTCAGGAGGAGCTTCCACCTACTTCGAGGCTGACACTTGCATGCTCAGCTCGCTCAATTGTTTCTTCAACATCTCAATCTCCTGTTGGTACTTCAGGAGTAGCATCATCATTGTTGGATCGGGAGTAGAAGGGCTAGGCGCCTGGCCTCCTCCCTCCAATGGAGCGTCTGAAGCAAGGGCTGGCCTCTCTCCCTCATCTTTGGTGGTGATCATGTTTGCAGCCATGGTGACTACATCCGTACTTGTTTCCCCAACAAGGGCTTGCACTGCATCAGCTGTAGCCTTCTTCCTTCTGGTGACAGGATCGGGCCTCTCGGCGAGCCTAATCACCTCTTTAGAATCTTCGGGTAGAGACCCATAACGGCCAGCCACTCCGATCATGTTACAGTTGAAAATTTGCCTTTCTTGTAGTCACTGGGCATGGCAGACATGGGCTTCACAGGACTGGCTTTGGAGTAGAAAAGATTTATAAAATCCTCTTCACTATCAGCAGAGGACAGCAAAGACATAGAAGCATAACTTCGCTTATCGTCGTCTGTTGATACTTCATGTTGTGTAGAAGTAGAAGGTTGGTCAGCTGATGTGTCTTTGTCATCAGAGTTGAAGCAAAAATAAACATAATTTGCCATTTGAACCTGAAATTGTTCAGCTTCCGATGCAAAGGAAGTCTCAGAATTATCAGATTGTAAAGTATAAATGTGAAGTTGTTGTGCTATCGCTTCATCATACTGTTCTGGAGTTTCAAGCAACTCCCATTCTGAGTCTATTTCTTGAATAGCAAAGAGGGCTTTAATATGCTTAGGCGCCTTATTTGGACAATTTCGAGCAAAATGCCCATGTCGTTTGCAAGCAAAACATTCATCAGTTTTTGTTGCAGCTCTCCTGGCAGTTCTTCATTTTTTGAAAAACTTGTAAGGCCTGAAAGGTCTTTTGGCAGAGGTTTTTGTAAATCTTGGTTTGAAAAATCTTCTTTTGTTGATCCTACGCTTAGGGCGTCGATCAGGTAGGTTAAAAGACTCCGCCTCATCAATTTGAGAACAGACTTGCTGAGAGAGTTTAGGTAGGGCCTGCTGAGCTTTCATATTGTAGCATAGCTTTTTCAGTTCCTGCCTAACATATTGAATAATATCAACAAATAAGAGCGTATCTAATAAGACATATTGAAATATAATCCCCTAGTCCGACAGAAGGAATATCCAGCGGAGAGGTTCATAAGTCCAAGAGAGTGTGCTATAGTGTAAAGTGTATCTAATGGTCGCATACCGGAGTAAACATCTTGTACTTATGAAAATAACTCATAGACGAGAGTGAGAATGAACGATTAAAACACTTGATTAAACCATGATAATAACGCCACATAAATCTTATTCATAACCGGGAAATTATTTAATTACAACACTATAACATTTAGACATGAAATTATATGATAATAAAAATAAGGTTTGAAACTCATGCACATGCTAAATCAGGATTTCCAATAAGAATTTAGAACATAAGCGTATGAAAAATATCATAATTATAATGTTTATAAGTATGGAAACCAATTGGGATTGAACTGGTTCACAAAACTAAATAGCAGTCAGGATCTGGCCGCATAGTAGTTCAGACGGTCTCGTGATAAACCGCTAAAGAAAGGTGCTAACGGTCATTCATTAGACCGCAAGGTTTACTTGGCGGTTCTGTCAATGCCCTTTTCTGTCTTCAGACAGAAGCTATCAAACTATTAAATAAAAGCTAATCTAGATCATGTTATGTATAAACACGATGTAAAACATGGATTAAACATGCTAGAAGAGTATTGGCCAAGAATATGCATAAATAAAATGTAATTTAAATAAGAAATTTCATCTTTTTCATTAAAGGGTTAGGCTCATGTATGACAATGAACGAAATTGCGCAATCTCAATAAAACATGAAATTCTCTACATATAATGCACGAAAACTCGTGGAATAAGAGGGTTTTTACTCCTAACATCACGTTTAAGTCATTCATGAGATAACCTACCTCTAGACTAGGCTTTAATCGTCGAATTTAAGATTTGAACTTGACCCTAATTCCAGCTCGTCCTGAACTAGAATAGCAACTTCGTGGCCTTCTAACTCTTGATCCTCTTCACCTATGACCACGAAATTTTGAGGGTAAGAATATGGTACTAAAAGGAACAATTAGTTATAAATAACCCTTATCTAATTACCTCGTTTAGGGCTTCTATTTGGATGATCAATCTGGCCCGATCGCATAATTTGCTAAGATTCTTGTACCGAACTAGCAACTTTGAACGCCTCTATCTTCCTGGCTTGATCTCCTAAGATGAAATTTGGAGGGTAGTTAGACCTTAGTATTATGAACAAAAACTTCTAAAGAACTTACCTGAAGTAATGCTTCCTTACCTTAGTTCCACGCGAGCCAAAAGTAGGGGTCGCGCAGGTTAAACTTAAGGTCTATTTATAAGGTTAGCTAGGGTTTCCATAGATTAGAACGAACATAGAGTCCTAATTAGGGTTCCAATTCGATCCTTAAGCCTTCTAGACTCATCTATTTAAGAGATAGCATCAATCTTAGGTGATTTTGATGCCAAAGTTCTCAGCTTCTCATGCCTTCTTCCATTCATGGAACCTGCAGAGCTTAGCGGTCTAGTCTAGACTGTTTTTAGTCCCCATGCGATCCCCCGATAGACCGTTTTTATCTATTGGCACCGAATTTGAATAAATTCAAACTACTTTGATATTATCTCTTATTATTAGCCTATTTATCCCTTTAAAAGTCCGATAAATGATAATTTATCTTCTAAATTTCGTAATTATCATATTCTAGGATTCTAGAATATGGGTCAAGTCGTGTGGGCTTGGTTTTGGGCCATTTGGACTTATTTAAAAGGCTAGGTTAATTAATAAATATTGGGCCTTATTATTTGATTTTAATTAACCCAAATCCGTTTAATCATCCTTTTATCTCTAGAAAAAATTTAGAAAATCTAAATAAATCTTACAAAATTCTAAAATATCATATACAAAACATTGGGGTATTACACCCTCCCCCACTTAAGAGAATTTGATCCCCAAATTCAATATATAGATTTTATGGAGAGTGTACTTACAGTTGAATAGTTCGAGAAATCTCCGGCGCATGGCTTCTTCCATCTCCCATGTAGCATCTTGATTCGATCCTTTACTCCACCAGATCTTTTCCATAGGAATGATTTTATTTCGAAGCTGACGTACTTCTTGATCAATAATTTTGTAAGGCTTTTGTTCATACGTCATATCTTTTTGAATCTCCAAATTATCATAAGAGATAATGTGGAATTGATCATAGACATATTTCTTCAACATAGAGACATGGAATACATCATGAACTCCTGCCAGCTGTGGAGGTAATGCTAGACGATACGCCACTTCTCCCACTCTTTCAAGAATTTCAAAAGGGCCAATAAATCAGGGCGTAAGATTGCCTTTAATACCAAACCTGTGAATACCACGTCCAGAGAAAACTTTAAGAAATACATGATCTCCTACCTGAAATTCCCGGTTTCGCCTTCGGTTATCGGCATAGGACTTTTGTCTATCTTGCGCCATCTTGAGTCTCTCTCTTATCACTTTCACCTTGTCAGTTGTATCTCGAACAAGATCAGGGCCTAGAATTTGTCTTTCACCGACCTCCTCCCAGCATATTGGGGTTCGGCAACTTCTTCCATATAATGCCTCAAATGGTGCCATTTGAATGCTAGCTTGGTAGCTATTGTTGTAGGCAAATTCTACTAAAGGTAAATGATCGTGCCATTTTCCACCGAAATCTATAACACATGCCCTTAGCATATCTTCCACCACTTGATTGGTCCTTTCGGTTTGTCCATCCGTTTGTGGATGAAACGCAGTGCTAAAATTCAATCGGGTCCCTAAAGAATATTGTAGCCCTTTCCAAAATTGTGAAGTAAACTGAGGATCTCGATCAGAAATAATAGTGGCAGGGAAACCATGTAATTTAACAATCTCCTTTATATATAAAGTAGCCAAGATATCCACAGACCATCGGCTTTTAATAGGTAGAAAATGAGCCGATTTTGTTAACCGGTCTATGATCACCCATATCCCATCATGTCCTCCTTTTGACTTAGGTAGTCCCATGATAAAATCCATTCCTATACTCTCCCATTTCCATTCCGAAATTTCTAAGGGATGTAGTTTTCCAGCATGATTTTGATGTTCTGCCTTAATTTGTTGACAAGTAAGTCAACGTGACACATAGTCTGCTATCTCTCACTTCATATTGGGCCACCAATAATTTCTTTTAAGGTCTTGATACATCTTGGCAGCATCAGGGTGAACGGTATACTTAGATTTGTGAGCTTCTTCTAAGATCATCTTCTTAGTATCAGCATGATCCGGGATACAGATACGACCTCGGAACAACAATCTTCCATCATTTGCAATAGAGAAATCCGGTCGTTTCTCCATATTAGCCTTAATCTCCAACAATACAAGGTCATTCTCTTGTAACTTGACTAGATCTTCAATCAATGTAGGTTGTATCCGGATATTGGCTATAAAGTAATCTTCTTTCTTCATATCAATATCTAAATTCAACTGAGTAAATTTAAAGATAAGAGTAGTCATACCTTTCAGACTTGATAGCTTTCCCATTGGTTTTCTGCTGAGTGCATCGGCAACAGCATTTGCCTTGCCTAGATGATATTGAATATCGAAATCAAAGTCCTTGAGATACTTCAGCCATCACCTTTGCCTCATATTCAACTCCTTTAGAGAAAAGAGATATTTTAGGCTCTTGTGATATGAATACACAGTTAATTTCTCCCGATGAAGATAATGACGTCAAATCTTCAAGGTGAATATGACAGCATCCAGCTCCATATCGTGAACAGGGTAATTCTCCTCATGTCGCTTTAATTGTCTTGAAGCATAGCAAATCACTTTGCCATTTTGCATGAGTACGCACCCTAGGCCAATGCCGGATGTATCGGTATAAACTTCAAATCTGACACCTTCAACGGGCAATGCCAGTACAGGTGCCGTGGTAAGATGTTCCTTAAGAGCCAAGAAATTTTCTTCACATTTCTTTAACCACTCGAAAGGATTTTCTTTCCTAGTGAGTTTTTTTAAATGAGCGGTGATTTTGGAGAAATCCTCGATGAATCGCCTATAGTAACAAGCTAGGCCAATGAAACTCCGAACTTCAGATACGGTGTTTGGTCGACTCTAATTCTTAACAGCTTCAACCTTAGAAGGATTTACTTTAATACCTTCTTTAGAAATAATGTGGCCAAGGAAAAAAACCTTCTTAAGCCAAAATTCACATATGTTCAACTTAGCATAGAGTTGGTGTTCTTGTAAGGTCTGCAACACAACCCTAAGATGTTCCTCGTGTTTCTCCTTCATCTTAGAATAGATAAGGATGTCATCAATGAAAATGACCATGAATTGATTGATGTATGGTCGGAACACATTGTTCATTAGTTGCATAAATATTGTCGGGGCATTTGTTAACCCGAACGGCATTACCACAAATTCATAATGTCTGTATCTGGTTCGGAAAGTAGTCTTGTAGATGTCTTCCTCCTTGATCCTCAGTTGATGATAGCCTGACCTGAGGTCAATCTTGGAAAAATATTCTGCGCCATAAAGTTGGTCAAATAGTTCATCAATATGCGGCAATGGATATTTATTTTTGATGGTAAGTTGATTCAACTATCGATAGTCAATGCATAACCTGAGGGAACTGTCCTTCTTCTTGACAAATAAGACCGGCGCACCCCAAGGGGATGTGCTAGGTCGAATGAAACCTTTTTCCAGCAGCTCCTGAAGTTGCTTCTTCAATTCCTTCAACTCTGTGGGGGATATCAAGTAAGGAGCTATTGACACAGGTGCTGCTCCAGGCATGAGTTCAATGGTGAAGTTAACCTCCCTCTCGGGCAATAAACCAGGCAACTCAGAAGGAAAAACATCTGGAAATTCCTTAACTACGGGGATTTCATCTATTTGCATTTCCTTAGACTCAGTAACTACTACGGAGGCAAGGAAAGCTTTACAACCTTGCGAAATGAGTTTGCAAGCGTGAAGAGAAGAGATGATAGCTGGATGCTTCCTATGTTTGATACCAAGGAAGGAAAATCGCGAAAGACCTAGTTTCCGAAAAGAGATTATACTATTTCGACAATTGATATAGGCGTCGTGGTTCACAAGCCAATCAACTCCTAATATGGCATCGTAACCTTCCATATCAAGGCATACGAGATTAGCAGGAAGATTATGCCCTTCTACAGTGACTTCAATATCAGGGAAATAGATTTTTAGTTCCATTCCCAACCCTAAATGGGTAACTATGGTTAAATCCGTTGGTAAGGGATCAAATGAAATATGCAATATTTTTGCAATGGAACTAGCAATAAAGGAGTGAGTAGCACCAGTATCAAATACTACGAAAGCAGGATGCGAATGAATGCGAATGGTACCTTCAATGAGTTCCCCTTCTTTAGTTGGTTCATCCTCATCCAGAATGGCATTCAATCTAGCTTGCCGCTTTTGTCCACCGTTGTTCCTTGTATACTATTGCTCCTTCATAAGAGGACAGTCAGACATGCGGTGCTCCCGACTTCCACATCTTAGGCATGCACCAAGACGCTTCCAACACTCTTCGGCCGAATGACCGAATTTCTCGCAGAATGAGCAAGCAGTTGTAAGAGCCTTTTCTTCTTCTTTAACCTTCTTGTTCTTGCCATTGCCACTCCTGTTACCATTACGAAATCTCTTCTTGTTATCCCGAGAGTTGTAGGTGATGCTAAATTTTTCCTCTTTTCTTCCTCACCGATCAGACTTTCGGCTCGACTCCTCCCCTTTTCCCTTGAGTTTATCGACCTTCTCCAAGGTCCGTTCACACAAGTGTGCCCGTTGGACCATCTCGGTGTAGGTCCGAATATTTTGTGGGCCAAGTTGCTGAATGAAGATAGGTCGTAGCCCGTCCATGAAGCGATTTACCTTTAGAAGATCAGTGCTCACTAAATGTTGAGCATATGGTGCTAAGTGAGACAATTGTAGTTCATATTCTGCTATTGACATCATGCCTTGACGTAACAACGCAAATTCCGCCGCCTTCCTCTCCTTGACATGTTCGAAGAAGTATTTGTCTCGGAAGAGAGTGAGGAATCCCTCCCAAGTGTGGGGAGCATTTGGAGGCGGTGTCGGAATAGACTTTCACCAAGTACAGGCGTCTTTGTTAAGCTGGAATGTTGCAAGATGAACCTTTTCTTGACTGGTGCATTGCATGACGTCAAATATCCGGTTCATCTCATCGATCCAATTCTCTGCTTCATCTGGATTAGAAGATCCAGAGAATCGCAGAGGATTTAAACTCTGGAAATTGATGTGCAAGCTACCCGCGCCAGCCCTTACGCCAGCTTGGGCCACGGTCTGCAGGGCTTGGGTAAGACCCGCGACGGTTTGCGGCATCTCGTCCCACTTCACATGGTGAGCCATTGAGAATTCAAGGTACCTAAAAAAGTGGACCTTTAGTTATTTTCCTTAGAATCGGGAAGATTCACCCTAAGATAATTTCTATATAACTATCTGTGGACGCACTTTTCGTTCGCTCGTTTAATGTCGTTGGTCTTATTTCGGATGGTTGATTCGTCTATTAAGTGCGTGGGCGTGCCAGTCACGAAGTGACAATTTATTCGGGCTCCGAAGAACCCATGGTGCGCTCGATCTGACTAATCAGACGATTGTGTAGTTCGTGTCGGGACCAAAACCCGCCGCGCCATAAAGGTCACGATGTCATTTACATCCCCTCGGAGAGGGGAACACCCTTGGTTAATCGCTGGGAATCAAGGCCTCATGGCCAGAAAATTAATTGCATAAAAAGGCCTACTAGGAAGCATTGAAATCCCCGTATGAGGATGAGAAGAAAATATTCGCGATCATGTCGGTCATGAGCTGACCATTTAATATTCGGACGAATGTCTGGCTTGAGAATAGCATAATCGTCATGGGAAAATCGGAACGCATGTATGCCGAGGTACGACAAATTTATTATTCAGAGGAACGAGAAATATTCAGTCAAATCCCGGTTAAAACGGACAGAAACTAACAAGTTTGTCGGCTCGGTGCAAGATCAAGCCGCGACCATGTTGCGGTGGACCCCCCGCGGTCGAAACAAGACTTGCGTGAGCGTCGTTAATATTCCCGGTGCCAAGGGTCAATGGGGGAGTGTCCCGGGATCGGATCCCAGAACCAAAGACGTATTCAAAGGGAGCGAGCTATAGGCCGAGGATATGGGCCAGACAATGACCATAATCGGGACAGACCCGAGGTCTAAGCATGACCCATAAAGGCCTTATCGATATCCCCATGCGTAGGGTCCAGGGAGGACGAGGACCACCTCGTTCCATTCGGATTTTGTCGGTCATTCATGGACCACTTTATGTTCGGAAAAAGGTCCGTATTGAAAGTACGACGTAGATGGAAACAACCCTGTACAAATGTATGCCGAGTTTGCGGCAATTTCAATGAAAGAGCGGGAACAAATCCCAATGGGAACGGGTCTGAATTGATGGACTATCGGCCCAGAGCAATGCCGGATTACGACCATGTCGGGATGGGAGCCATCGGCCATGTCGGTCATTCACGGACCTTTTCATGTTCGGACATAGGTCCGTAATAGAAACATGGCGGAAACCGAGGTGAACCTGTTCAAAATGTCTGTCGAATGTACGGTAATTTTAATAATGGCTCGGAAGGGATCCGGGCTGAGGAGCGGGTCCGGTGTAATCAGAATGTCGGCCCGAGGTAAGGTCGGGTCATGGCCATTTCGGGATAACTCCCAAGACTCCGGCCCGACCGGCGAGGGTATCATTGTTGTTCCTTCAGCACCAGGCCACGAGAGAGACGGGGCTGCAATGTAGATTTTACCATTTTTTTATTTAGGATTTCTTTTAACCATATGATTTTGTGCTGTTTATTCCCCTTTATGCATTTGTTCTAAATGATTTTTCCATTTTTTTTATTATTATTATTATATTTTCTCTTTTTTACTATTATTATTACTATTTCACAATTTTTGTTTATTTCTTATATATATATTCAGGTTTATTTATTTATCATAATTTTTATTAATTTATTATTATTATTATTACTATCATTATCATTATCTTTATATTATATATATATTTTTTGGAGAGAGAGTGGGCCACTGGAGGGCTAAAAGGGGTTAAAGGGGGGCGTGCCGGCGAAGAGCAGCCAAGTTGGGCGTGCCGGCGAAGGGCGCGAGCGGGCGTTCCGGGTAAGGGAGGGGAGGCGTCCTGGCGAAGGGCCTGGCCGAGTATGCCAGGTAAAGGCTGAAAGGGGGGCTGCCGTTGAGCGTAGGGAGAGCGTACCGGCGAAGGTTGGGGTTGGTGTGCCGGAGAGGAAGCTGGGTGGTGGCGTGCCGGCCAAGAGTGGCTGTAGGGTGTACCGGCGAAGGGTATGGGGAGCGTGTCGGGGAAGGCCAATCAAGGTGTATCGGTCTAGGAGCGTGCCGGGGAAGCTGGGCTGGGGGCTATGCCGGCCAAGGTCCATGGGCGAAGGGTGTACCGGGCTGAGGGTGCTGGGTGTGTCGGCCTGGGGCGTTCGAGGCGTACCGGAGAAAGGCCAGGGCAGGTGTGCCGGCCAAGGGTATTGGGGTGTACCGGGTAAGAGGCTGTGTCGCTGGAGGGTTCAAAGAGGTGGGGTTGAGTGTGCCGAGGAAGCTTCAAGGCAGGGTGTACTGGCGGAGGTCCGGACGGGGCCCACTCCTCTCCCGTTCTTATGTCTTTTCCTTTTCTTTTCTCCCTTGATTTTATTCAGTTTGCATGGGTTTGTTTCTTTCTTTCTCTTGATTAACTTCCATTCTTTCTCCCCTCAGGACGAATGTTCAAGTTGCTTAGTTGTCGTTCGATTCGGCTCTCTTTGTGTTGATTGTGATTCCCTTGCCTTGTTTGAAGCGTTTTACTGTTGTTCTTTTCATTTGTTTGTTGCTTCCTTTTGCTTTTTTAACATGTTCTCATTTCTGACAAAAATTCGGCAGCATCTCCCCATGACCCGAATGGTAAGGGAGATACAGGGAACGCGCCCACATGGCGTGACGGAACCTGACAATTGGAGGTGGGCGCCCGAGAGCGGCAACACCTTTGACAAAACTTCGGAAAACCTGGAAGAAACGATGAGTGGAAGGTGCCTCTAAGGCTACCCAGGGGTGCACCAGGCAACGGAGGGTGACTGGTGGCTAGTGTGCTCGCTAGAAAGGGATGGGAGGCTGGATAGGTGTGCCGGACTGAGGGTGGCCAGGGTGTGCCGGGTTGAGGGTGGCCAGTGTGTGCCGGGCAAAGAAGGCACGGGTGTGCCGGACAAAGAAGGCACAGGTGTGCCGGGCAAAGAGGGCATGAGGGTGCCGGGGAAGAGAGGGATGAAGGTGCACCGGCCAGGTAGGCGGTGCCGGTGAAGGGCTAGCCTGGGGGGGTGTGCACCGGCCAAGAGACTATGCCGCGCTAGGCGGGTAAGAGGCTGTGTCGGCTAGGGAAGCTGAAGGGGTAGCGTGCCGGGCTGGCTGGCACCAAGAGGTGTGCCGGTGAGAGGTTGGCCCAGGGTGTGCCGCTGAGGGCTGGGGAGACTGCACCGGGCCAGAGGGCTGGTGCGCACCGGGATGGGGTCAGCTCGGGGGAATGAGGGCGTAAGGTTAGCTAGACGGGTTAGAGGTGGAGAAGAGAGGAAGACCGGTGGGGGGTGTTGGGCTTGGGTGTTCGGAGAGGCAGGAAGGGCACCTCCTTGGCCAATACGGGGAATGAGAGTAGAGGGGCCGCTAGCCATGATCGAGAGGGCACCGGCAGTGAGTCCCGTGGGGAGGCAACTGACCTCAAGGGCAAGAAATCATCGGCGTGAAGGGAAAAAAAAACACCGGAGGGAAGAGGACGAAGGCGATCAACCACATGTAACGACTCAAACCAACGGGGACAATAAGAAGCCCAAAGAGGGGGGAATTTTCATTCATGAAAAGAAAAGGCCATAACCGGCCATGTACATCAAAACACTGGGGTAGAAGATACAATAGTGGGGGGAGAAAAGAAGAAGAAGAAAAGCATCGAGAGGAGGAAATGGTGAGTTAGGGTTGAGCAGGGGGCGACGGCTCCCTACTCTTCCCCCACCTCCCTGCTACAAGGGCTCTCTCTCTTTCTCTGTCTCTTTTTCTATCTCTTCTTTAGTGGCCACCGGAGAACCTCGCGTCGGAGCCCCCTTCTTACTCTTCTCTCTTCTTCTTCTTCTCTTCTTCTTCTTCTCTTCCTTTTTGCTGGCGAGCTCTCTACCTCTCTGTTCCCGTGTGTCCCTCCTTCCCTCTCTGTCTCTGTGTTTGTGTGTCTTGTTCGCCGGAAGAGGAAGGCTTTTATACCCCCAGCGACGGAAGCGTTAGAGCACGATAGTCGAAGGCGGGAAGTGACTGGCCATGATGGGGTTTGACTTCCCCATCCTTGGTTGCAGAGGAGTAGCCTACGCGCCCCAATCCCCGGCCGACACCTCAGACAGCCCACTGCGCGCCAAGGATCTCTAGGGCATGGGTGTAAGATTTCGTGTGCAAGGCGTGCCGCTGAAGAGCCAGGACG
Organism: Amorphophallus konjac; assembly: GCA_022559845.1. Taxonomy (NCBI): domain Eukaryota; kingdom Viridiplantae; phylum Streptophyta; class Magnoliopsida; order Alismatales; family Araceae; genus Amorphophallus; species Amorphophallus konjac. The sequence continues at coordinate 18,343,045 of CM040117.1, read as the reverse complement.
GCGTGCCGCTGGAAGACACGGCAAGCGTGCCGCTGGAGAGCCGCCAACGCGTGCCGTTAAAGGGGCTAGCAACGCGTGCCGTTGGAGGGCTGGACGGGTGTGCCGGCAGAGGAGGCTCCGCCTGTGTGTCACTGACGGGGGCACGTGGTGTGCCAGTGAAGGGGCTGGCAACGTGTGCCGGTGAAGACACCCAAACTGGGTGTGCCGGTGGAGCGCCAGGGGAGCGTGCCGCTGAACGGGCGCGGGAGCGTGCCGCTGAGCGGGAGGCCAGGGTGTGCCACTGAAGGGCCACCAGGGTGTGCCGCTGGGGCTTCAAGGGGTGTGCCGCTGAGGGCACCCAGGAGGGGGTGTGCCGTTGAGATAGACTTGAGCCCGTTTCGAGCCCGATTGACGGTCCACTTAGTTCTCTTCGGGGCCCACAGGTTGGAGTGTTTTCTGGTAGTTGATCTCTCTTCGCTGTCGTGACTCCTGAGATGGCTTCACGGCAGTGTGTGCGTTTGTTTGGAGAGTTGGGATGGCCCTCTCTTCTTCGCAGTTTCTTTAGTTGGAGTTGTGGTTGATGCTGGACTAGTTGGGACGTATGGGCGTGCAATTTTACACGTCCACAAATGCCCCCCACCCACGGGTAGAGCAGGTGAAGGATGAGTCGGGCGGTGACCGTGGGTGTACTGGTCTCTTCTTCTCTTCATCAGTGCCGACGGGGTGTCGGGAGCTGACGCGGTATGCTTGTCTCTTCTTCTCTTCATCAGTGCCGACGGGGTGTCGGGAACTGACGTGGTATGTTTGTCTCTTCTTCTCTTCATCAGTGCCGATAGGACATCGGGAACTGACGTGGTATGTTTGTCTCTTCTTCTCTTCATCAGTGCCGACGGGGTGTCAGGAACTGACGTGGTATGTTGGTCTCTTCTTCTCTTCATCAGTGCCGACAGGGCGTCGGGAGCTGACGTGGTATGTTTGTTTCTTCTTCTCTTCATCAGTGCCGACGGGGCGTCGGGAGCTGACGTGGTATGTTTGTCTCTTCTTCTCTTCATCAGTGCCGACGGGGTGTCGGGCTTCATCAGTGCCGACAGGGCGTCGGGAGCTGACGTGGTATGTTTGTCTCTTCTTCTCTTCATCAGTGCCGACGGGGTGTCGGGAACTGACATGGTATGTTGGTCTCTTCTTTTCTTCATCAATGCTGATAAGTGTCCATTTTCGATGGTAATTCATCACATGTACACTGTTTTATGTGCATATAATTAGATAATTATGCATGTCCCATCGTTAATCTCAACTTTACATGTAAATAGGGTATTTCACGTAAATTGATTAATTTTGAGATATTATTTAATGAATTAAAGTTGAGGGCCATGAGCATTAATTCTCCATTGCATAGTTAATCATGAATATTTAAGATTTATGTGCACATTATGATAATTTTTATCGACTAAATTGTAATTATGTGTGTGCAGGACACTGAAGGTAATTGTAAGAGAAGCTGAGGGTAAAATTGGCATCACCACTTTGACCAAGTCAAACAAAAAAAGACACATATTTTGGTTGGAGTGAAAAGATAACTCAAAATATTTTGGTTGGAGGAAAAAGAAAATTCAAAGTTTGAAATAGAGGAGAACAATCACACATCTTGGTTGGAGGGAAATTGAATTCAAAGTTTGAAATAAAGGAGAGGAATGATGAGTCTTGGGAAGGGGGTTGTCCAAATCCCAAGGAGGGTGTACTCACCTCTTTTTTCTCTTCCCCATGCATCATATTCTTCCTAAATCCCTGCCATTCATCTCCTTTTCATACAATCTCAACCCTCCATCTATCCAACTTTCCCTATAAATAGCCCATGACAAGGAGGAGAAGGGGAGTTCTTCTTTTGGCATTTTTCTCTCCCTCTCACATCTTTTAGTTCGCCGGGTTCATCATCTTCCGTCCCTCTTCTCCTCTTGCTATCTTCATGAAAGTTCTTTGTTTTTACGTCTTCTACAACTTCGTCTTCTGCATCATCTTCTAATTTCTTCTAGTTTTCAAGGTATTTTATGTTTTTCACTGTACTATCCTGTTCATCTGCGAACCAGTGTTTCTCTCTGTTCTTCTCATTATTTCTCACCCTTCTAGTCATTTTCTTCTCTTACTTTCTTGATAAACGTTCTTTGTTGTTAAAATATCTTCAACTTCCTCTTCTAAATCATCTTCTAATTCTTTCTTGTTTGAAAAATATTTTCCGTTTTTCAACTTGCTGTCTTGTGATTTCACTGTTCATCCGAGGCACTACACTCTATTCTGCTTCCATTTTGAAACTCTTCCACTCTTTTTTTCTCTCTGAGTTCTTCACCAACGTTCTTCCTCTCTTGTAGATCTAGATTTTCTTTTTCTATCACTTCCTCTAATTCTTCTCCGTTTACTAGTTATATTTATTTTCCCACTATTTTACTCTCTCATCTTCTTTCTTCTTCATCTCTACACAAACCCTTCCACATTCCTATCTATATTTCTCTCCAAAGTTTATCCTCCACAACTCTCCTTTCATGGCTGCGTGCACATCAAGGCGGGCGACGTTTCAAGGCTCGTGACGTGGACGACGACGGCTTCTTCATCCACCTCTTTCCACGGCGATCTCTTTCAAGGCGGAGCGATCCTCTCCAAGGCTCGGCGAGGAGGAGACGACGACGTCATCACCATTGCTACAACCATCTTCTCACCTCAGACTCCTCTTTTTGTTATTACTTTAATTTTATTTTACTTCATTATAATCTCGTCACATCTTTATTGTAAGCTTGTCTTGCACTTCATGTACTCTTTCTTTTAAGTTAATAAAAGAAGTTATTCTTTTGATCTAGTTTTTGATCTTCTACCCTCTCTACCTCCTTCTATCTCTTCTTTTCACTTCATATAATTATTTTCTATAGCATAGGTGCATAGTCATAGGTGTTTTTAATTAAGTGTTTTATTTGTTCATCATTTCACTATTTTCTCTAAGAAAAGAAAAATCACATGTGTTTTCCAAAGGACTCCAAGGTAAACTCTAAAAATCTCTTCTTCCCTGTGGATTCGACCATTCTCGCCACCATATTACGTCTCTCTTTCATCTAGTGCGAGTTGAAATTTTTAAGATTGATACGCGTGTTTTAAACGACGAACTTTCGCGTTATCAATTTTTGGCGCCGTTGCCGGGGAGGAATGGTGATTTTTTATTTAAGAACTTTATTTTTCTTGTGTTTATAGTGTACTAATAAAGCTTTCTTTCTTCCTTTTTTGTAGAAAAAAAAAATTAAAAAAATAGAGGTAAGTTTGCCTTTCTTTCTTTCATCTTTTGATTTTGTCATTCATTTCAAAAAAAAAAGAGAACGAGGGATTACGCTTCGAGTAAGTATCCTAACTCCTCTCACTTTATGTCATTTCCCTAATGATCTTACATATTGTGGTTAGATAGGTTCACTAAATAAAAAAAAACTCTTCACTTGAACCCAATAAAAATCTTCATTCCAAGAATAGAAATCACACTTTCATGTTCTAAGTCATGCATCATTTAGGATAAAAAAATATTTTCCCTTGTTGTTTAACTTTGGTCATTGTATTTTGGATATTGCGAGGGACAAGGTGAGTTCTTTTCTAATCTTTTTCTTAATCACATGCTCATGCATACTTGCATAGAACCCATTGTTTGAACTTGCTTTGTTGTATATCATTCTAAAATATTCTAAGGGCAACACCCATAAGCAAGATAAGGTGGGGATTTCATCACCCTTCTTTAGCCCACAAACCACAATTTCCTTGCATCTTTGCATCACCTAGACCCTAAATAAAATTCAGTAGACATTGGCCCTAGGTTCACATTGTGGTTCTTGTGTTATTTGGGCTTACCCTCTTGTGAAAACCGGTGTCTAAGGCAAGACGGTCGGACGGCAAACGCCTTAAGCGGGCTAGTGGTTTTTAATTAGGACATTGCGAAAGCAAGGGGAGCCTCCCACTACCCCACCCCTTACCTGGCCGGTGAAAATATTGAAGGTGAACTCAAGTTACACTTTAGTCATTTTTTGAAACTCAATTTGTAGGTCTAGGTCACAGCTAGGTCATTAGGTAATTTGTGTGACAACTTGTTTGTGTTTGCATACAAAAAATATATAAAAATAAAAATAAAATAAAAAATAAAAAAATCTCCTCTTATCTCTCTTCGTCCTTATTTGAGTCAAAATAGAAAAAATAAAAAATATATATCATCAAACAATTCTCTCATCTATCATCTTTAACCTTGGTTTATGCAAGGGAGAAGATCTCAACACCGCGACTTAGTTGAGCCCATTAGTGAGATTGAGCGATTCATTTTTAATCCGGCTCAAAATCAAACCCAACCTATGGCTGAACAACACCAATTAGGGGTGCCCAAACAGATGAAAGAATATTTCATTCCTTCGAATTATCAGCCATCCACTTGTATCCAACTGCCTAATGTCCCTGCTTTGCACTATGAGATCAAATCTAGCACCATTCAGATGCTCCCATCCTTTTATGGGAAGACCAATGAAGATCCCTATAAACATCTGGATGAATTTCTATAAATTTGTTCAACTGTGAAAATTCAAAATTTCACAGATGATGCTCTCCGCCTGACCTTATTCTCTTTCTCACTTAAGGACAAAGCCAAATACTGGCTAGGGACCTTAGGGAAACCTATTGGCACATGGGCAGATATGCAGCATGAGTTTCTTAAGAAGTTTTACCCCATCGGTAGAACCAACACCATGAGACGTTCAATCACAGGATTCGCGCAACTCCTAAATGAACAAATACATGAATCATGGGAGAGATTAAAGGAACTCCTCAAAAAATGCCCACATCATGGGCTCTCCAAATGGTAAATAGTGCAAGCTTTCTATGAGGGCCTAGATGATCAAGTTAGGCAGATTGTTGATGCATCATGTGGTGGGGCCTTTATGAGCAAGAGTGAGGATGAGGCCTATGACTTATTTGAAATGTTGAGCGAGAATTCAATCAACCACGCTTCCTTATCCTCATATGAGAGAACAATTGGGCCATCTAAACGGGCCGAGATGTATCGTGTGGAACCTGAAGCTAGAGTGGATGTGAATTTCATCCATCAAAAATTGGACAAGGTGGATATCATGACTCAAAAGCTAGAACAAGTTGATATGTTGGCCCACAAGTTAGACCAGCTCATGGCCCAAAACAAATAAGAAACCACCATCTTACCTACGTCCAACCCATACTCGGACCCAACACACCATGAGGTGTGTGCTTTATGTGCTAGCCCGGACCATCATGTGTCCGATTGCCCAACAGTAGCCCAGTTACCACCTTTTATACAGGAGCAAGTCCAAGCAGCCCAGGGGTTCTCTAAGCCCAACTATGACCCATTTTCTAACACATATAATCCGGGCTGGAGGAATCACCCCAATTTCAATTGGAGAAATCAACATGCTCCCAATCAGCCCACCATCCCCTCCGCATCTCAAACTCACAAACCACCTATCAAACACCAATTCCAAGCTCAGCCACTATTTCAAGGAAATGCTAATGGTCGAGGATCGCAAGCCCAACAACCACTTCCCCGATTCAACCAGGGTCAGGCCCCATACCAACCTCCTCAGCCCAATTACGGGTAATCTTCCAATTCCCAACAAATCTATCAACATCCTCCGCAACACCACCAGGACTCCCAAACTGATGATAGATTCCATCAATTACAACAACTAATTCTGGCCCAAAACCAATCCTTCCAACAAACCATGCAAGTCCAAAGTCAATCTTTCCAACAGACCCTCCATGCCCACCAATAAACTATTTCTAAGTTGGAAACCCAATTGGGCCAATTGGCTGAAGCCACCATGAGAAGGGAAATGGGCTAATTACCAAGTCAGCCTATTGCCAACCCCCGCAATCAACAACCTCCATACTTCCCTCTAAGAGCTCCCATTCTTCCTCAACCCAATCAGCCCAATCAACCTCAGCCGCCCCCTCCTGTAGGTCCTCAGTTTGAGAATGCCAAAGCCATCTCTACCCTCAGGAGCGGGAAAATTCTTAATAATTCTTATCAGGCTAAGGATGTAGGTAGTAGTTCGGGGCAAGACGCCCACGAGGAGAGTAATAGTGAGGATGAGGAGCATGTGATTGTGCAAGAAAAGAAAAAGGCAGAGGGTGGAGAGAACAAGCGGGACAAAGGAAAAGCAAAGGTTGATGAAGAAAGCCCTCAAGAGTATGTCCCTAAGATCCCTTTTCCCGATGCTCTAAAATTTAAGGCTCAAAAGAAAAAGTCAGTCTACCAAGAAGAGCTAGTGGAATTGTTTAAACAAGTGAATATCAATATTCCACTTTTAGACGCGATCAAGCATGTGCCGGCATATGTAAAATTTCTGAAAGAGATGTGCACTCCAAAAAGGGAATCCAAGGCGATAACTCAAAAGATCCGCCTATCTGAAGATGTGAGTGCTGTTTTGATGAATCATTTGCCAAAAAAATTGAAGGACCCCGGAGCCCCGTTATTCTCATGTGATATAGGTGGAGTCACTTTTGATCGTGCATTGCTAGACTTAGGTGCTAGCGTGAATCTTTTGCCCACCTTCATTTACGAGCAATTTGATCTAGGGGAGTTAAAACCCACTTCAATAATCCTTCAATTGGCGGATCGATCGGTTAAAACTCTAAGGGATTTGTTGGAGGACGTCATTGTTAAGGTACATGAATGCTATTTTCCTGTGAATTTTTTAATTTTGGATATGGCCTCGTCTCAAGAATTGAAACATAGCCCTATTATTTTGGGACGTCCTTTCCTAGCAACTGCTAAGGCCAACATCAACTGTGCCATGGGAATGATGGATATTTCTTTTGGAGGTGAGAAAGTTTCCCTAAATGTGTTTAAGGCATCTCAATATCCGGATCAAGGAGAGGAATGCAATGTCATTGATATATTTGAGGATGTGATTTTGGATAACATTGAGGACACCTTAGAAGAGGGTAGCATGCTTCAGGATTCTCCCATACCCTCTGCACCCTGGTCTAAGGTAGAATCACTTCCTGCACTTCAATATGAACCAATCTTGTCACCTCTGGAACATCCTCCTTCTCTGGAACTCAAGCCTCTCCCAACCTTAAATATGCATATCTGGGACCTAACCACACTCTACCTGTCATCATTACCTCCAACCTCACTACTGCACAGGAAGCCCAACTCTTAACTGTTCTTAAAGAGTATAGGGGGGCAATAGGTTGGTCGGTGGCGGGTCTTAAGGGGATCAGTCCTGATGTTTGTATGCACCATATCTATTTAGAGGACAATGCTAAGCCAAGTAGAGAGATGCAATGTCGGCCAAATTCGAACATGAAAGAAGTGGTTAAGCAAGAGGTGGTGAAGTGGTTAGATGCTGGGATCATATATCCCATCTCTGATAGCAAGTGGGTCAGCCCTACACAAGTTGTTCCAAAGAAATCCGGGCTGACTGTGATTCAAAATGAGAAGGGTGAAGAGGTGCCAATAAGACTACAAACGGGGTGGAGAGTCTGTATTGATTACAGAAAATTGAACTCAATGACAAAGAAAGATCATTTTCCTCTCCCATTTGTGGATCAGATTTTAGAAAAATTGGCAGGGCAAAAATATTTTTACTTTTTGGATGGATACTCCGGGTACAATCAAGCTGCTATCTACCCGGAAGATCAGGAAAAGACTACATTCACGTGTCCGTATGGCACGTTTGCATTTAGAAGAATGTCGTTTGGGCTTTGTAATGCCCCTGTCACCTTTCAGAGGTGTATGATGGCGATCTTTTCTGAAATGGTGGGAGAATTTTTGAAAATTTTCATGGATGACTTCTCAGTCTTCAGTGACTCATTTGATTGCTGTTTGGAGAATTTGCAGAAGGTGCTGGCACGATGCATTGAATCCAACCTTGTGTTAACCTGGGAGAAAAGCCATTTTATGGTAAGAGAAGGCATTATGTTAGGTCATGTTATTTCTGAAAGGGGAATAGAGGTAGACAAGGCTAAGGTTGATCTGATTTCTAATCTTCCTCCCCCTTTGTCTGTCAAGCAAATCCGCTCTTTTCTTGGCCATGCGGGTTTTTATAGAAGATTCATTCAGAACTTCTCTACCATTACTCGTCCGCTCACTAAGCTCCTAGCCAAGGACACTCTATTCCACCTAGATGAATCTTGTCTAGAAGCTTTTCACTCTCTTAAAGCGGCCCTCACTCAAGCCCCAATCCTGCAGTCACCAGATTGGTCGCTACCATTCGAAATCATGTGCGATGCCTCAGATTATGCTATAGGAGCTGTCTTAGGTCAGAGAATGGATAAGAAACATGTGGTGATCTATTATGCGAGTCGCACTCTCGCCGATGCTCAATTAAATTATACCACCACAGAGAAAGAACTTATGGCCGTTGTTTTTGCCCTAGAGAAATTTCGCTCATATATTTTGGGGGCCAAAGTCATTGTCTATTCCGATCACGCTGTTTTGAAATACTTGCTCACAAAGAAAGATGATAAACCTCGTTTGATTCGATGGATTTTATTACTGTAAGAATTTGATATGGAAATCAAAGACAAGAAGGGGTTAGAGAATGTTGTGGCTGATCATTTGTCACGAATTATGATACCCGAGAGTGCTCCCATGTCTGATTCTTTTCCAGATGAACAATTGTTATCCATCTCTCACACCTCAACCCCATGGTACGCTCATATTGTTAACTACTTGGCAGTAGGATAGACTTCGGGAGGATGGACTAAGCAGGAAAAGGATCAGTTCTTTTCTAAAGTCAAGCACTATTTTTGGGATGACCCGAAATTATTTCATATGGGTCCTGATCAGATCACAAGAAGATGTGTCCTCGAGGAGGAGCAACAGTCTGTATTGAATTTTTGTCATAATCTAGTTTGTGGGGGACACTTCTCTGGAAAGAAAACTGCGGCTAAGGTGTTGCAAAGTGGATTTTATTGGCCCACTTTATTTAAGGATGCTTATGAATTTTCAAAAATATGTTTGAGGTGTCAAGCTGTGGGCAATAATTTGAAGAGAGATATGATGCTGCTTAATCCCCTTTTAGTTGTCGAAATCTTTGATGTTTGGGGTATAGACTTCATGGGACCGTTTCCACCGTCTTTTGAGAATGAATACATCTTGGTGGCGGTCGACTATGTTTCAAAATGGATTGAAACTGTAGCCACAAGGACCAATGATCATAAGGTGGTAATAAACTTTGTCAAGAAGAACATCTTTTCTAGATTTGGGTGTCCTAGAGCTATGATTAGTGATGGGGGATCACATTTCACAAACTTTCAATTCTGAGCTTTGCTTCGTAAATATGGCATCACTCATAAGCTCGCTACCCCCTATCATCCCCAAATCAGCGGCCAGGTGGAGGTTTCCAATAGGGAGATAAAGAACATCTTGTATAAGACAGTTCGACATGATAGGAAAGACTGGTCTGAGCGACTAGATGATGCACTCTAGGCCTAAAGAACTACCATTAAGACTCCCATTGGTATGTCTCCATATCATCTCATTTTTGGAAAAACCTGCCACTTGCCCGTAGAGCTTGAACATATAACCTATTGGGCCATTAAGCAAGTCAACTTTGAATTAACTTAAGCTGGAGCCCAAAGAGCCCTACAACTCAATGAATTAGAGGAACTGCGTAATGAGGCCTACGAAAATTCCAAGATTTACAAAGCAAAAATCAAAGCTTTCCATGATAAACATATTCATAGGAAAACTTTTCATGTTAATCAAATAGTTTGGCTTTTCAATTCGAGGCTGCGCTTGTTCCCAGGCAAGTTGAAATTCAGATGGGACGGACCATTTGCAGTCATTAAGACTTTTGACCACGGTGCCATAAAAATTTTGAATCCTAAATATGGTCACATTTTCACTGTCAATGGTCAAAGATTGAAACCTTATTTGAAAAAAGATCAGTTGCAAAAAGAATCCATTGTCCTAAGTGGTCAGGAATAAAATCTCCGTGAGCTCTCATGCGTCTGGCTGAAGACGTTAAATTTAGCGCTTGTTGGGAGGCAACCTAACCATTTATCTTCAAAAATCTAGTGAGTCATTTTCATTTGTGTTTGTAGGAGCTGGAAGAAGTCGTTCGAAAAACTGCGTGCCAAAATAGCCACGTCTGCGCACCCCAGGTTGTACCTTTCCTTCCCAAACATTCATGTATGCATTGTCATGTTCATATATTCTACATGCCATTAAGGACAATGTCATTCAAGTTGGGGGGGAGAGAGAAAATTTTTCATGATGCATATAGTACAACCTGATAGGAGTTCTGTCTTGCATGTCATCGTTGCATGAAAGAAGAAAGATGTAAATCTCATTTTGAGTTTCACGATCATGCTTAAATTAAAAGTAATTCTGGATTAGAAAAGACTAGGGAAAAGGATGATGGGAAATTTAGTCAATCTAGCCATGGCAAACTGATATAAGAATCCCTTTAAAGTTCATGTGCACTTTGAAAAAAAAAAGAAAAAAAAAGAAATTCATGTTGCACACTAATGAAACAAGTAAGACGGATCTGCTATTTTTGGTATGATGTCTGATATTCTGCACTTCTTAAGAAAAGAGATCTTTTTACAAAGCTTTCTGCCAAATTATCTATCAAATAAGCGTAATGGTACAAAGAAAAAGAAAAGAAAAAACACACCATGAAAAATGCCTCAAGTCTTAGTAACCGGGCATACTTCAACTAAGACGTGTTGAGATTCGCGTAAAACAGAAAAGAGAACATTGATCTGTGAAACCGGGCCTGCTTCTCCTAAGACAAGAGTCGAGGTTCGCGTTGAACAGTGAAGGGTAGTGTAGCATCATGTGTGGTATAAAAGATCCCAAATGAACAAAGCAATAAGGCAGACAAAAAGCTAATATACTTAATGCTCTGATCTAAGAGGTGCATGGTTGAAAGACATTTACTTGGAATAGCGAATGAGGGATGCAATTATCTAATCTGTGGATTTGGCAGTTACATATGCACAAGTGCTATTAAGCTTTGATTTGAATTCTTGATCATGTAGTTCCTACGTAAAGCTAGTGTGTATTAATGATTCCAGATTCTTAATCTTTGGTTGATTCTATGAAGGGAGAGCTGGATATGAGAGTTTGAATTTTATAAACTCTTGTTAGTCCTAAATTTCAATTGCTAAGGGACTAGCAATGAGTAAGTTGGGGGTGTGATAAGTGTCCATTTTTGATGGTAATTCATCACATGTACATCGTTTTATGTGCATATAATTAGATAATTATGCATGTCCCATCGTTAATCTCAACTTTACATGTAAATTGGGTATTTCACGTAAATTGATTAATTTTGTGATATTATTTAATGAATTAAAGTTAAGGGCCATGAGCATTAATTCTCCATTACATAGTTAATCATGAGCATTTAAGATTTATGTGCACATTATGATAATTTATATGGACTAAATTATAATTATGTGTGTGCAGGACACTGAAGGTAATTGTAAGAGAAGCTGAGGGCAAAATTGTCATCACCACTTTGACCAAGTCAAACAAAAAAAAGACACATATTTTGGTTGGAGTGAAAAGAAAACTCAAAATATTTTGATTGGAGGGAGAAAAAAAATTGAAGTTTGAAATAGAGGAGAAGAAGCACACATCTTGGTTGGAGGGAAAATTGAATTCAAAGTTTGAAATAAAGGAGAGGAATGATGAGTCTTGGGAAGGGGGTTGTCCAAAACCCAAGGAGGGTGTACTCACCTCCTTTTTCTCTTCCCCATGCATCATATTCTACCTAAATCCCAGCCATTCATCTCATTTTCATACAATCTCAACCCTCCATCTATCCAACTTTCCCTATAAATAGCCCATGACAAGGAGGAGAAGGGGAGTTCTTCTTTTGACATTTTTCTCTCCCTCTCACATCTTTTAGTTCACCGAGTTCACCCTCTTTCATCCCTCTTCTCCTCTTACTATTTTCATGAAAGTTCTTTATTTTTACGTCCTCTACAACTTCTTCTTCTGCATCAACTTCTAATTCCTTCTGGGTTTTAAGATAATTTATATTTTTCAATGTATTATCTGTTGAACACATGTGCACCATGATTACTATTATGGTTTTGATGATAGCAACTACTATAAGTCACATTATGTTTGCATATGATGTCATTGTGTATCTGTTTAAGCAGTTTGTCATTTCATCGAACAGCTTGCGGGCATGTGCACTGCATTCCATGTCTATACGTTGGACAAAGTCTATACATTGGACGAAGTCTATACGTTGGACAAAGTCTATACGTTGGACTAAGTCTGTACGTTGGACGAAGTCTATGCGTTGGACAAAGTCTGTACATTGGACGAAGTCTATACATTGGACAAAGTCTGTACGTTGCTGAGCATGAAGTCTGTACGTTGGCGGCCTAGCACAACTCGAAGTCTATACGTTACTGCACACAAAGTCTATACGTTGCTGCAGATGAAGTATGTACGTTGGCTGCATGCACAACTCAAAGTCTATACGTTGCTACACACAAAGTCTATACGTTGCTGCAGATGAAGTCTGTACGTTGGCTGCATGCACAACTCAAAGTCTATACGTTGCAGCACACAAAGTCTATACGTTGCTGCAGATGAAGTCTGTACGTTGGTTGCATGCACAACTCAAAGTCTGTACGTTGCACAAGACAAAGTCTGTACGTTGGCTGCTAGCACAACTCCAAGTCTGTACGTTGGTTGATGGCTGCAACGCAAGTCTATACATTGGTCGGCTACTTCACACGCAAAGTCTATACATTGCGTTCTGTTGTGTTCGTGCATCAAGTTACCAAGTCTGTACGTTCATGAAGCAAGTTTGTACAGGCTCATGCATGCTCAAGGTGCAAAGTCTGTACAGAGTTCATACATGCACACAAAGTCTACACGTCCAAGCCTTGATGTAAAGTCTATACAACAACTACAAGCTTCATTCAAATAGCCAAGGTCACTGCACAAGATGAGAGTCAAAAGACAAAGATTCAGTTGGTACTTTCTAGACCAACAAGGATGAAGTTACAGACATGAACAGGCTGCTAATGGACACAAGCGACGGAGCAGAAGCGGCTAACGGACCGACCCGGGCTGGACCGGGGGCTGCCCAGTTGGCAGTCGACTGCCAGCACAGGGGCGGTCGACCGCCCCAGCCAGCAGACTCCCGTCTGCAGTTCTGTCAGCTGCAGGTCGACCGCCAGCCAGTAGCGGTCGATCAAAAATCCCAGGGACCGCCCGTTTGTAGATTTCTCAGTAGAGGTCGACCGCCAGAAGCCACAGGTCGACCGCCAGCCCCGATGCAGTCATATTTGACTTCGATTTTCACCTCGTGGCCAGCCCTTTTCCATTGATTTCGTTCATCCAAAAGTCACCTAATCACCCACAAATTGTGGATCTGGTCTGAAGGATGTCCAAGGACCATTCAAGGTCTATAAAACCAACACATGAGGGGTTGGAAACCCTAACACTTCAAGGCTTCAAGGGAGATCAAGGGAGGCCATTTATGAGGTACTGTAGCACCTCCGTGAACAGTGTTTCGGGAGGAAGTTCTTCATCCATCCAAGGTGATTCAAGCTCAGATCTGAAACCAAGCAATCTCCAACAAAGCTAGAAGCACTCAAGGGCAAGAAGGGTGATCAAAGGAAGCTAGAAGGAGCGTATTCCAAGAAGGAAATCAAGCTACTCCGGGAAGAAGCTCTTCATCGAATCCTCAAGAGATTCAAGCTCCAGCAAATCTCAGACAAGATCTTTTCTCTTAAGCATATTCTATATCTTGTTTGAGTGTTTTTCATAAGTTGTTCTTTTTCTATTTCACTCAAACACTTGGAAGTTGAGAATCGTCCCTACCGGTGGTTAGTAGGAAGGCAATCGGAGGTTGTCCTATCTGCGGTGTTGACGTCCCTACCGATGGTTAGTAGGAAGGCAATCGGTGGTTCTCCGATTTGCGGTTTGGTGTGCTGCACTAGTGAAGCCTCACCGGATTTGGTGAGGGGTGGACGTAGGACTGGGGATTCAGTCCGAACCACCTTAAAATCCTTTGTGTTGTAATTTGATTGTGCGATTGATATGTTTTAGATGCATGCTTAGGTTCAATCTCTATATTGTGAAATCATATTTCTAAGTAAATCATTTTATACATCGCTAAGCTAGTTGTATTCCGCTGCAATTATTTTTAACTAGCCTTATAGAGGGTTGTATTACGAAAAGAGGGGCAGATCTATTCACCCCTCCCCTCTAGATCCGCTGTCCACTACACAACAAGTGGTATCAGAGCCTAATCTCTCATTATGGGGTCCAACGACCTTGAGGGAATTGGTGGATCAGCGTCTAAGGGTTATTTACCTGAAGGACACTCTGTGAACAGACCTCCTTATTTCACTGGATCTAACTATCCTTATTGGAAACATTGTATGCATGTGTTCATTCGCGCTCAAGACTACGAACTTTGGCGAGTGATCAGCAAAGGTCCGTATGAGCTTATGGATAATGAGGACTTGTGGACCAAAGAACAAATAAGACAATCCACTGTGAACTGGAGTGCCAAACACATCATGCAATGCTCACTCCATCCAGTAGAGTTCTCAAGAGTGGTGACCTACGCAACTGCAAAATAAATGTGGGACAAGTTAGAGGTAATCTACGAAGGAACCTCTCAGGTACGAGAAACAAAAGCTAATATCTTAGTTTATGAATACGAAATGTTCCGCATGAAGCCTGATGAATCAATTCGAGATATGTATGCTCGATTAACTATGCTTACTAACAGTTTGACTGATTTGGGAAAGAAATATTCAGAACAGGAAATTGTAAGAAAGATTCTCAGATCACTGACTCCTGCATGGCACACAAAGGCTACTGTTGTTGAAGAATCCAGAGATCTCACAACAACTAAGGTAGATGAACTCATTGGTTCATTAATGACCTATGAGATCAACCTTAAGAACAAAGAAGCTGAAGTACCTAAGAAAAAGTCCTTAGCTCTTAAAGCTGGACCTAGCGGTCAAGGCACTTCGGATGAAGGTGAGGATTCCGCAAGTGAGCGGGATGAGGATGATGTAGCCATGCTCACACGTAAGTTCAAAAAATTTCTGAGAAAGGAAGGTCAAAGGTAAGAAATGGTTTCAAATCTAATTCTGAAAACTCTAAGAAATCTGACAAAATCATTTATTATTCTTGTAACAAACCAGGGCATTTCAAGACTGATTGTCCTGACAGATTGAAAAAGGCCAACAAATGGAAGGGTAAGAAGAAGAACAAGGCCATGGTGTCCACATGGAACGATGAGGAGGAAAGTGATAACAAAATTAGCTCCTCGGACAAAGAAGAATAAGATTTCTGCCTTATGGCCAAAGGCGACGAAGAAAATGAGGTAAACTCTCCTTTTGAAAATTATACAATTGACGATTGGGAGGATGCATATATACAACTCATGGAAAAATATGAAATGTACAAAAAGGAGAATAAATTATTGAAAAAGAAAATTAACTCATTTGTGCATGATCATGATATGAATGATAAGAATGCTCTACTTGAGACTGAAATTGAAGATCTTAAGAAAATGATTGAGGATTTGGAGGAATGAAGAAAAGAAATGGTTGACTTAGAAACTGAAAATGAAGACTTAAGAAATGAGGTTGATAGCATGAAGCTCAAAATGCAAACTTATGAAAAGGATAGCAAATTGAGCAATGAAAAGCATGAAGTTGTCAAACATGTCAACACTCAACTCTTGCAAAACATTGAAAATCTACAAAAAGAGTTAAAGGACAAACAACAATCTTTAGAAAAATTTGTGGATGGAAGAGAAAACCTAGATGCATTGCTAGGAACTAGAATGAACCACAACAAAGATGGGTTGGGTTTTGATCCAACAAACAAAAGGCCATTTGGGCTAAAAACAGTCACATTTGTTTCATCTTTCGAAGCTTCCACCTCAAACACAACTCCCACACAAAACCAGCAAAAATAAAAGAAAAAAGGGAAAGATAATATTGAAGAGGCAGTCACCAACATTCCCAAAAAGCCTGTCCAAAAGCCTAAGAAAGGTCGACCTTCCCCGCAGCATAGGTCAACACATTCTTGACCATTGCATGCTCAATCTTCCAGATATCACCAAAACTGGATTGCCCATTCATATAGGCCAACACCACCATACTTTTGGAGAAATTGTGATTCATATGTTCATCAATCCTATAACTTTCAATCTCCTAGGTGGCAGAACAATCACTTTCAACCCAAAAACAACTAATGGCCACAATGGGTTAAGAAGCCAACTTCATCAAACTTTCACAAAATCCAACAAAGAGCCTCTAAACAAAAAGGAAATGTCAAGGCTGAAAAGAAAAACCAAATCCCTGCTCTAAGCAAACAAAACATGAATGTTAGAAAGGTTTGGATTCTAAAAGAAATGGTTTCATGTTTTGAAAATCTTAAGAGTTTGATGGGACCCAAAATTGGTTGGGTTCCAAATACAATTGCTTAATTGTTTGTGCAGAAATGTCTTGCAGCCATGCATAACATGTGGTATCTTGATAGCGGCTGTTCAAGACACATGACTGGGGACAAAATAAAATTTTGTCTCTTGGAGGAAAAGGAAGGAGGATACGTTACGTTTGGAGGGAATAACAAAGGAAAAATCATTGGAACAGGTAATGTAGGTAAGAACCTCTCCAACTCCATTGGAAATGTGTTGCTAGTTGAAGGTTTGAAATATAACATACTTAGCATAAGTCAATTGTGTGATAAAGGTCATAAAGTGTTGTTTAACTCTCATGAATGTAAAATCTTTGAACCAAAATCTGACAAGGTAAAATTTTCTGGAAAGAGAGTCAACAATGTTTACATGATTGACTTAGATGATCCTGCTTATTTAAACCTTTGTCTTGCTGCACCAAAATCTGAAATTGCTTGGTTATGGCATCGTAGACTAGGACATGCTACCTACAATGTCTTACATAAATAGTTAAAGCATTCAATGGTGAAAGGGTTGCCCGAATTATCATTTAAACAAGAAAACAAGTTGTATGATGCATGTGCCCTAGGTAAACAACCAAGAAAATCTTTCAAGGGAAGATCTAAAAATACATCATCCAAACCACTCGAGCTAATTCATATGGACTTGTTTGTACCAATCAGAACTGCTAGTTTAAGTGGTAGAAAATATGGATATGTCTTGGGGGATGACTTCTCTAGATTCACATGGGTTTTCTTTCTCACACATAAAAAGGATGCCTTTGATGAGTTTCAGGCGCTCTACATGAAGATAAAGCAGGACGGTGAGTTCAAGATCTCCAAGATTCAATCTGATCACGGTAGTGAATTTGAAAACACTGACTTCTATAATCTTTGCAGGGCTGAAGGCATTTCACACCGATTCTCTTCACCAAGAACGCCGGAGCAAAATGGTGTAGTTGAAAGGAGAAATCGAACACTTGTAGAGATGGCAAGAACCATGCTTGCTGAACGGCAACTTCCAAGGAGGTTTTGGGCTGAAGCGATAAACTCGGCATGTTATATTATCAACCGCTCTATGGTAAGGCCACACACCAAAAAGACTCCTTATGAGTTGCTGAAAGGTAAAAAGCCCTCTCTCTCACATATGAAAGTGTTTGGATCTAAATGCTTCATCCACAATAATGACAAAAGAGATTTAGATAAATTCGAGCCCAAGAGTGATGAAGGTATATTCCTTGGATATTCTGATAGATCTAGGGCTTATAGAATTTACAATATCAAGAGTCAAACTGTGGAAGAATCACCCCATGTTTCCTTTGATGAATATCATGATTCTAACAATGATAACTCTTGTAGGAAAAACGATGAAGATGGGAAATTCCTAAGCATAAAGGACAAGAGTGATCCTCCACAAGAAGAAATAAAAGAAGCTTGTGACCTAGCTGAATCAAGCAATGCAAGGGATCAAGTTCCAGGAGAAGGTAACGATTCTACAAACATTAGAATTCTTAAGGATCATCCTTTAGAAAACGTCATTGGCAGCTTGAATGACCCACCTAGAACAAGGTCATATTTTAAAATTGTGGAAGAATTAGATCAACTTGCTCTTGTCTCGCAGCATGAACCCAAAAATATTGATGAAGTATTAAAAGATGAAAACTGGATAAATTCAATGCAAGACGAGTTAAACCAGTTTGAAAGGAATAAAGTTTGGCATCTTGTTCCTAGACCTTCATCACAATCTGTCATAGGCACTAAATGAGTTTTTAGGAACAAACTAAGTGAGGATGGCAAGATAATAAGAAATAAGACTAGATTGGTGGCTCAAGGGTATAATCAAGAGTTTGGGGTAGACTTTGATGAATCTTATGCCCCAATTGCTAGACTCGAAGCCATCAGAATTTTACTTGCTTTTGCATGCTCCCTTAGAATGAAGCTATATCAAATGGATGTAAAAAGTACTTTCTTGAATGGCTTGATCAAAGAAGAAGTCTATGTTGAGCAGCCCCCTGACTTTGCGAATTCTAACAATGCAGATTTTGTATACAAGCTAGACATGGCGCTTTATGGACTTAAGCAAGCACCAAGAGCTTGGTATGAGAGACTAAGCTCATTCCTCATTGAAAAAGGGTACACACGAGGTAAGGTAGACCAAACACTTTTCACCAAGAAGTAAGGAAAGAACATCTTGATTGTTCAAATTTATGTTGATGACATTGTGTTTGGTTCTACAAAATCTGAAATGTGTGAGGAATTTGCTAACCTCATGACTAGCAAATTTGAGATGAGCCTAATGGGAGAACTTCAATTCTTTCTCGATTTGCAGGTCAACCAAGGAGAAGATGGGTGCTTCATAAATCAATCCAAATACATCAAGGAGCTGCTAAAAAGATTTGACATGGCAAACAGCAAAATCATTGCAACTCCTATGAGCACCACAACATCACTGGATTGGGATGAAAATGGTAAATTAGTGGATGCAAAGGTCTATAGAGGTATGATTGGTTCTTTACTTTATTTAACTGCATCCCGACCAGATATTCAGTTTAGTGTATGCCTTTGTGCTAGATTTCAAGCTAGTCCTATAGAATCTCATTTGACTGCCGTCAAATGTATCCTTCGATATCTTACCGGCACTCAAGATTTGGGATTGTGGTATCCGTCATCATGTGATTTATCTCTTATATCTTATTCTGATGCGGATTACGCTGGATGCAAGCTGGATCATAAGAGTACTAGTGGCTATTGCCAGTTTCTAGGCGGATGTTTAGTTTCTTGGGCCTCCAAGAAACAACACTCGGTTGCCCTCTCAACCGCGGAGGTAGAATATGTTGTTGCGGGGAACTGTGGCACCCAAGTGTTGTGGATTAAATACCAACTCCAAGACTACTTGGTGGATCTTGGTTGTGTCCCGATTCTGTGTGATAACAATAGTGCTATCAACCTTGCAAAAAATCCAGTCCAGCACTTTAGGACTAAGCATATTGAGATTAGGCATCACTTCATTAGAGACGATGTCAGTAAGAAAAATTTTGAACTGCATTTTGTTGATACTCTAAATCAAATTGCTGATATTTTCACCAAGCCCTTGTGTAATGACATGTTTTCTACACTTAGAAGGGAGCTTGGTCTTTGCCGACCTCAGGCCAATTAAAATTGAAATGATGATTTGGTTCAATTTAGTGTGTGTTTTTGCAGATTGGTGTACATGCATTGTTTATATGACAATATGTCATTTTACATATGTGTCGCATTGCATGTAGTCATGATGCATAATAAAAATGAATTCATGTTCATAATGTATTGCATGATTTGTGTAGCATCATTCTTGCATGGCCATGGTATATCAAATGTTGATGTATGAAAGGCAGGTTATGCTTGCCTAGAAACACTCAATATGCGTGAGGTTTCACCTCCGCCAAGTACCATGAGTCATTGTCGCATATAGGCCATATAATAAGGGGGAGTTGTCACCTTGCAGCATTCATGCATATGTTTCATTTTCATTCATGTACAACCATGTGTTGGGTCATGCATTTCATGCCTGCCAAATTCATGTTTGATCAGGTCAACCCCTGCATGGTTCTACTCTCTCACTCCTTGATGTTTGTCCGTACATTTACTTGCAAACATAACTCCTTGAGTGCATTCTCTGCATATCTTTAGGGGGAGTTTTGTTGCTTTTCTTATCTCTTGCAATCTGAACTTCACTGGCTTCCAGTTTGACAATACCGTTCATGAGACAGACGGACATATGGAGTAAGAGCTTTCTATTATGTGCCCTGATGATTATCCATTCAATGAAATCGGTTCAGATTTAATGATTTCCTTGAAGTTCTGAAATATTGGTTCTGAAATCATCTATGTTCTTGGTTTTAATAGACCTTAACTAGAGACTGCATATTATGCTTTGAATGACTATCCTGCTATCTGAAAATCCAAATTTCATGACAATCTTGGTGATACTCTAGAGGTTAGTATTGGTGTTAAACATCTTGATGAGCTGGAATTCTTGAAAAATAAATTTGACAGAGCAATGATATTGTTGCACGGAGAAATATGTCCCGTTATCAAATCAAGTGACGAATGACATGTCATGATGTGCCCCTGTTATCTCTGTCTTAATACATTTGGCCTCTAGGTAGAGCAATGGCATAATCACTGAGAAACATATCTTCCCATCACAGAAATGAGTTTGGATATGTCATGAATGACTTTGCTATCTCTGTTCATTTTTAAGCATCATAGTCAGTCTTACCAAATACCTTGGAATACTGGCGTCTAAACAACGTGTATTCTTATGGCTAGGAGGCATGTACTAGACTTGACTGCTCGTAAAATATGAGTCTTGTGCCTTCAAATGCAAAAAATACTGAACATTACATTTGTTGTGATCATAACATTCCATGCTCTACTCATGTCTGTTTAGTCTCAATACTAGTTTTTGTGTTATTCCCTTAGCAGTTATTGAATATGGATATATAAGACAAGGGAAGGTTAAACATTGCAATGATATGCACCTTTGGTTCATTTCTATTAAATCTTCGATGTAGATGCTCTTCGAACTCTGTTGATGATATCGGATTTCATTAGCTTTGACCCGTACATGTTGCTCGTGATATGTTTCAGGTTTGCATATTATGGCTTGCTCTCCCCTCTCCTTCACCTTTGGTCTCACCGACCTTTGTCACCTACTCTACTTTATCCATCCTGTTTGCTGTTGGCAAAGGGGGAGAATTCTTTGTGTGAGTCCTTTGTAAGAGCTATGGATGAGTGAATGGTGTACGGGGGAGATTCACTTTGTGCATCTCATTTGTGTATCCAATGCATAGCATTCATATCTGCATTCATAATTGCATTCACATGCTATTACTATCATGGATCTTGAGCTGCATATGTTACATATATCATACACTTTGCCATCTTATCTATTTCTGCCATATAATGACTCACAGTGTTGCCATCATCAAAAAGGGGGAGAATGTTGAACACATGTGCACCATGATTACTATTATGGTTTTGATGATAGCAACTACTATAAGTCACATTGTGTTTGCATATGATATCAATTGTGTATCTGTTTAAGCAGTTTGTCATTTCATCGAACATGTTGCGGGCATGTGCACTGCATTCCAAGTCTATACGTTGGACAAAGTCTATACGTTGGACAAAGTCTGTACATTGGACGAAGTCTATACGTTGGACAAAGTCTATACGTTGGACTAAGTCTGTACGTTGGACAAAGTCTATGCGTTGGACAAAGTCTGTACATTGGACGAAGTCTATACGTTGGACAAAGTTTGTACGTTGCTGAACATGAAGTCTGTACGTTGGCTGCCTAGCACAACTCGAAGTCTATACGTTGTTGCACACAAAGTCTATACGTTGCTGCAGATGAAGTCTGTACGTTGGCTGCATGCACAACTCAAAGTCTATACATTGCTGCACGCAAAGTCTATACGTTGCTGCAGATGAAGTCTGTACGTTGGCTGCATGCACAACTCAAAGTCTGTACGTTGCACAACACGAAGTCTGTACGTTGCGGCAGATGAAGTCTGTACGTTGCTACAGATGAAGTCTATACGTTGGCTACATGCACAAAACAAAGTCTGTACGTTGCACAAGATGAAGTCTGTACGTTGGCTGCTAGCACAACTCCAAGTCTGTACGTTGGTTGATGGCTGCAACACAAGTCTATACATTGGCCGGCTACTTCACACGCAAAGTCTATACATTGCGTTCTGTTGTGTTCGTGCATCAAGTTACCAAGTCTGTACGTTCATGAAGCAAGTCTGTACAAGCTCATGCATGCTCAAGGTGCAAAGTCTGTACAGAGTTCATACATGCACACAAAGTCTACACGTCCAAGCCTTGATGCAAAGTCTATACAACAACTATAAGCTTCATTCAAATAGCCAAGGTCACTGCACAAGATGAGAGTCAAAAGACAAAGATTCAGTTGGTACTTTCTAGACCAACAAGGATGAAGTTACAGACATGAACAGGCTGCTAATGGACACAAGCGACGGAGCTAAAGTGGCTAACGGACCGACCCGGGCTGGACCAGGGGCTGCCCAGCTGGTGGTCGACCGCCAGCACAGGGGCGGTCGACCGCCCCAGCCAGCAGAC
Organism: Amorphophallus konjac; assembly: GCA_022559845.1. Taxonomy (NCBI): domain Eukaryota; kingdom Viridiplantae; phylum Streptophyta; class Magnoliopsida; order Alismatales; family Araceae; genus Amorphophallus; species Amorphophallus konjac. The sequence goes on along the minus strand of CM040117.1, from coordinate 18,320,484 downwards.
TCCCGTCTGCAGTTCTGTCAGCTGCAGGTCGACCGCCAGCCAGTAGCGGTCGACCGAAAATCCCATGGACCGCCCGTTTACAGATTTCTCAGTAGAGGTCGACCGCCAAAAGCCACAGGTCGACCGCCAGCCCTGATGCAGTCATATTTGACTTCGATTTTCACCTCGTGGCAAGCCCCTTTCCATGGATTTCTTTAATCCAAAAGTCACCTAATCACCCATAAATTATGGATCTGGTCTGAAGGATGTCCAAGGACCATTCAAGGTCTATAAAACCAACACATGAGGGGTTGGAAACCCTAACACTACAAGGCTTCAATGGAGATCAAGGGAGGCCATTTTCGTGGTACTGTAGCATCTCCGTGAACAGTGTTTCGGGAGGAAGTTCTTCATCCATCCAAGGTGATTCAAGCTCAGATCTGAAACCAAGCAATCTCCAACAAAGCTAGAAGCACTCAAGGGCAAGAAGGGTGATCAAAGGAAGCTAGAAGGAGCGTATTCCAAGAAGGAAATCAAGCTACTCCGGGAATAAGCTCTTCATCGAATCCTCAAGAGATTCAAGCTCCAGCAAATCTCAGACAAGATCTTTTCTCTTAAACATATTCTATATCTTGTTTGAGTGTTTTTCATAAGTTGTTCTTTTTCTATTTCACTCAAACACTTGAAAGTTGAGAATCGTCCCTACCGGTGGTTAGTAGGAAGGCAATCGGAGGTTGTCCGATCTGCGGTGTTGACGTCCCTACCGGTGGTTAGTAGGAAGGCAATCGGTGGTTCTCCGATTTGCGGTTTGGTGTGCTGCACTAGTGAAGCCTCACCGGATTTGGTGAGGGGTGGACGTAGGACTGGGGATTCAGTCCGAACCACCTTAAAATCTTTTGTGTTGTGGTTTGATTATGCGATTGATATGTTTTAGATGCATGCTTAGGTTCAATCTCTATATTGTGAAATCATATTTCTAAGCAAATCGTTTTATATATCGCTAAGCTAGTTGTATTCCGCTCCAATTATTTTTAACTAGCCTTATAGAGGGTTGTATTGCGAAAAGAGAGGCAGATCTATTCACCCCTCCCCTCTAGATCCGCTGTCCACTACACAACAAGTTCTTTAATTTTATCCCTCTTCACCTCTTACTGTCTTCATGAAAGTTCTTTGTTTTTACGTCCTCTACAACTTCTTCTTCTGCATCATCTTCTAATTCCTTCTGATTTTTAAGATAATTTATATTTTTCAATGTATTATCATGTTCATCTGCGAACCAATATTTCTCTCTGTTCTTCCCCTTATTTCTCACCCTTCTAGTCATTTTCTTCTCTTGATTTCTTCATAAACGTTCTTTGTTTTTAAAAGATATTCAACTTCTTCTTCTAAATCATCTTCGAATTCTTTCTGTTTTGAAAGTTATTTCCCATTTTTCAACTCGCTGTCTTGTGATTTCACTGTTCATCTGAGGCACTACACTCTATTCTTCCTCCGTTTTGAAGCTCTTTCACTCTTCTTTTCTCTCTGAGTTCTTCACCAATGTTCTTCCTCTCTTTTAGATCTAGATTTGCTTCTTCTATCACTTTCTCTAATTATTCTCCGTTTACTAGTTATATTTATTTTCCCACTATTTTATTCTCTCATCTTCTTTCTTCGTCATCTCTACACAAACCCTTACACATTCCTCTCTATATTTCTCTCCAAAGTTTATCCTCCAGAACTCTCCTTTCATGGCGGCGTGCACATCAAGGCGGGCGACGTTCCAAGGCTCGTGACGTGGACGACGACGGCTTCTTCATCCACCTCTTTCCACGGCGATCTCTTTCAAGACGGAGCGATCCTCTGTAAGGCTCGGCGAGGAGGAGACGACGACGTCATCACCATTGCTACTACCATCTTCTCACCTCATGCTCCTCTTTTTGTTATTGCTTTAGTTTTATTTTACTTCATTGTAATCTCGTCACATCTTTATTATAAGCTTGTCTTACACTTCATGTACTCTTTCTTTTAAGTTAATAAAAGAAGTTATTCTTTTGATCTAGTTTTTGATCTTCTACCCTCTCTACCTCCTTCTATCTCTTCTTTTCACTTCATGCAATTATTTTCTATAGCATAGGTGCATAGTCATAGGTATTTTTAATTAAGTGTTTGGTTTGTTCATCATTTCACTATTTTCTTTAAGCAAAGAAAAATCACAAGTATTTTCCAAAGGACTCCAAGGTTGTTAACTCTAAAAATCTATTCTTCCCTGTGGATTCGACCCTTCTCGCCACCATATTATGTCTCTCTTTCATCTAGTGCGAGTAGAAATTTTTAAGATTGATACGCGTGTTTTAAACGATGAATTTTCGCGTTATCAAGTGCCGACAGGGCGTCGGGAGCTGACGTGGTATGTTTGTCTCTTATTCTCTTCATCAGTGCCGACGGGGTGTCGGAAACTGACGTGGTATGTTGGTCTCTTCTTTTCTTCATCAGTGCCAACATGGCGTCAGGAACTGACGTGGTATGTTGGTCTCTTCTTCTCTTCATCAGTGCCGACAAGGCGTCGGGAGCTGACGTGGTATGCTTGTCTCTTCTTCTCTTCATCAGTGCCGACGGGGTGTCGGGAACTAACGTGGTATGTTGGTCTCTTCTTTTCTTCGTCAGTGCCGACAGGGCGTCGGGAGCTGACGTGGTATGTATGTCTCTTCTTCTCTTCATCAGTACCGACAGGGCGTCGGGAGCTGACGTGATATGTTTGTCTCTTCTTCTCTTCATCAGTGCTGACAGGGTGTCGGGAACTGACGTGGTATGTTGGTCTCTTCTTTTCTTCATCAGTGCCAACAGGGAGTCAGGAACTGACGTGGTATGTTGGTCTCTTCTTCTCTTCATTAGTGTCGACAGGGCGTCGGGAGCTGACATGATATATTTGTCTCTTCTTCTCTTCATCAGTGCCGACGGGGTGTCGGGAACTGACGTGGTATGTTGGTCTCTTCTTTTCTTCATTAGTACCGACAGGGCGTCGGGAGCTGACGTGGTATGTTTGTCTCTTCTTCTCTTCATCAGTGCCAACAGGGCGTCGGGAGCTAACGTGGTATGTGTTGTGCCCCTTAGGCACAAGCATGTGCTATGTGTTTTGATGATAGCAATGCTGTCTTGTTTTGATGATTGCAACACAGTGAGTGCATTATGATATTGTGTTTTCTTTATGATGATGGCATGTTGATTTGAATGCTTGAGTGTGTTATATCTGATTCAGTCTGTGGTGATTGCATGAGTGTGTCATGTAGCGTCAACGCTGTGAGCATTCTCAAGTATGCAGCGTCAACTCTATAAGTCTACACAGTGCTTCAGCAAGTGTGTACATCGCTTAGTGTAAGCATGGCGAAGTCTAATGTCTATACATTGCTGCTTTGCATTGGACTTAAAGTCCATACATTGACAAGCCTGTACAATGGCTGCAGCATGCTCGCAATATGTCTATACATTGGACTCTCATTCAAGCCTTTGCATTGCATTGGCTAAAGTCCGTTTCATTTAGAGTCTAAGGCAATGTCCATACACTGGACTTGAAGTGTGTACATTGAGCGTCTCACTTAGCGTCTAAGGCAAAGTCTACACATTGGTTTTCATTCGAAGTCTGTACACCGGGCATCTTCAAATTGAAGTCTGTACAGCCAATGCACTTAACTTAAGTCCATACGTTGGAAGCTCTTCATTTGATTGAGTCTATACATTGTCCTAGGCTAAGTGTGTACAGCGTCTCATTCATGCTTTGATTAATGAAGTCTGTACATCAGTCTTCACATTCTAAGTCTGTACAGCCGTTGGGTTTGGACTCAGAGTCTGTACACTTGATTCGCCCTTGAATTGGTCAAGTGTGTACACTCCTTCACTGTAGCTTTCACGTATCCAAAGTCTACACATCGTGAAAGTCTATACATTCTTCACTGACCTTCGTTCAAGGCAAAGTCTATACATTGAGGTCTTTCCCTACGTTTCATAAGTAAAGTCTGTACAGCGTGAAGTCTGTACATTGGGTTCAACGCTTCAAAGTCTGTACACTGCTTGAGCCTCAACAAGTCTGTACATCGCCTTAAGCGTTTCAAGTCTATTCATTGGCTCAAGCTTCCAAGTCTGTACACTAGTTCAAAGTATACACAACGCCTCTTTGATTCTAAGTCTTTACATTCATTTTAAGGCAAAGTCTGTACATTGCCTTCGTGCTTCAAAGGCTGTCGGTTGAAGAGTCTACACACTGATTGTTCACACGTTCCTGCAGTCTGAAGTCTCTACATTGCTTTCGCCTATTTTTCATCTAAGTATCATAAAGTCTGTACGTTGCTTTAGCCTTTACTTTCACAGCAAAGTCTATACAATGCAATGCATAAACTTAGAACTGATGACTTCGTTTCATCTTTCTGACAGGGACTGAAGAGGCTAAGGAACCCCTTAACGCAAGAGGGATGAAGACATCCAATTTTAGCTACTGGAACACACCAATGCGTCAACGCCTTGATCAAGTGGCGTGGACGCAGTAGTTCAAACAATCAAGAAAGAAGCTTGTGGATTATTCTGGTGCGTCAACGCATTGATCAAGTAGCGTGGACGCAGCAGTTCAAGTATCCCTTATTGCAGCCTCTGGAGTACATTGGCAGCATCGATGCTGCAGCTCCATGCGTCAACGCAGCATGCTGAGAGCGTCGACGCAGCACGCCCATCTGCTGAAGACTTGATCACTGGATCACCGATGCGTCAACGCAGCAGGCTGATGGAGTCGACGCAGCAGTTAAAAAGGTTGAAGATCTCTGAAGGCTGCGTCAACCCTTTGGAGCAAGTGTGTTGACGCCACCTCAACTCCAGTTGCTGAGCGTACTGATGAATGGACACGTGACCTGAAGCTGGCACCTGACACGTGATCCGAGGTGGGTGCTGAGCACGTGATCCGAGGAGGAATCTTCTGGACGGAAGGCGTGGGAAGCACACGCCCTATCTCCCTACTGCTGCTGGTATATATTGGAGCCTTCGTCTTCAGATGGAGGCTGATCGTGATCGAAGCCAGAGAGCAGAAGCTGAGAGAAGAAAAAGGGAAAAAGAAGAGAGAGCTTCCACGATCCAGCAGAAGAAAAGAAAAAGAGAAAGAGAGAAAAGGAGAACAGAGATCGAGGGAAGAAGAGAAGTGCAGCAGAGAAGAAAGAAAAAGAGAGAGAGTGAAGAAAGAGAGTGAGATCGAGGGAGATCTGTTCTTGATGGACCGTGGATCAAATCCAGGCCATCCAGCTCTTTAAGAGCCACATTGTGCTTCATTGTTTACAGCTTTCAGATTGCTGTTTATTTCCATTTTCTGTTTTCTATTTTACATCCTCTTCAAGCTGTTAGTCAGCGGATTGCAGAGGTGTTGCCTCTGGACGGCTAAGCTGTATTGCCCAGCGGATTGCAGTGGAGGATTCCACTGGACAGCAAGCTGTGTTGCTCAGCGGGGCGAGGAGGATTCCTCGGACGGCAAGCTGTGTTGCCCAGCGGATGTAAGGCAAGCTGTGATGCCCAGCTGTTCAAGCTGTGAGTCAGCAGGAAGCCACACTCGGGTTGAGTGTGGGGTGGATGTAGGTCTGCTGGACCGAACCACCTAAAAATCCATTGTGCATTGTGGTCTGTTTTGTTCTAATGTGCTTCCGCTAGATGAATGCATAGGGGCGCTCCATGTGTTTGGCTTCTAGTTGAGCAGAAGAGTTAATTAGTCTTCTTAGAGTGTTTTAATTTGTCAAGAGAGAGAAATTCTAGTTGAGCTATATTTTGTCTAAATCTGTCTTGTTAGCACTCTAGTGATCTTAATGTGTGTTTGTTTAGTTCCGCATCTGCCCATTAGCATTTAAGCATGTCTAGTTTGCGAACTAGTAATTCTAGTGAGCATCATATTTTAATTGGGCGAAAGATTTTTAAAGGGCTATATTCATTCACCCCCCCCCCTCTGAATACTGCACCGAACCCAACAATTGATATCAGAGCGGTCTCTGACTTAACAGATCTAACAATCTGCAGAGGATCCTGCTAACTGTTCAGTGCATTTTAGAGTGAGTCATTTGGAATCGTTTTGATTTACTGTCTTAGTGCTTCACATTGATCATCTGGTTTAGTGCATTTCATAAGTGTGCCCCTTGTGTTCTGTATTTAGTTTCACTGAGTTAGTGCCGTGTCTTGCTTATCTGGTTTTGTTGTCTATTATTTTGTGCTTTGAATTTGGTTGTTATCTGATTCGATGGCTAATCCTCTGATATTCAGAGGTGATAACTTTGACTCTTGGTTCGAAAACCTCCATCGGTATGTAAAGTCTACTGATCCAAAATTGTGGAAGGTAATGACTCACGGCCCATACAAACTGTTGAAGGATAAATCTAAATGGACCAAGAAGGATAAGCTGAAAGACTCTGTCAATAATAGAGCTGTAGTTTTATTAAAAGAATCAATTGACAGATCTCTAATTGAATGCATTTCATCTTGCAGGTCTGCCAAAGACATTTTTGAAAAATTGAAGCTAATCAGAAATCACAGCAAATGCTTGATGGCTGATAGAAGAAATGCTGATGATGAAACTTCATCCGAGGTAAGTTCTGAACCTGAAGAACTTTCAATTGATGATCTATGGAATATAAATGAGGAACTCAATAATAGATGTGAGAAATTAAAATCTGAGAATAAAAGACTGAAAAAGAAATGTGATCAGATAACTTTGAAAGTTCCTTGTAAAACTTGTCCAGATCTGAAACAATCTTATAATGCATGTATGTTAGATGTTAAGAATTTTCAGGAACAGAATGGGTCTCTAAAATTTGAAAATCAAACATGTCTGGACAAGATATCAGAACTTGAGAATCAGCTGAATGAGAAGAAAAATGAACATATAAAAGGGATGCAAGAACTGACTCAAGTTAATTCCGAAGTGGATAAACTGAAACTTGAGAATGAAGAATTTCAAAAGAAAATTGAAATTCTTATGGGTAGAATAAATGAAATCAATGGGGAGGTTTCACATTCTTCTTCTGCTCAATTAACCTGCCATATGTGCTCAGCTCTAAGAGAACGAAATGAAGATCTTTATAGTGAGAATGAATGGCTGAGTAAACAAATTATCTCACTTAAAGAGGATCACAAAAACTTGGTGGCTGAGAAAATTAGAGTGGAGGAAAGAGAAGAGGAATTAATTGAAAAACTGGAGCTAATATCTGGAAGAGAGAGATGTGAGGGTAATGAATTTCAGGCTAGAGATCTTGAGGAAGAAAACACTGAATTAAAAGCTGAAGTTGAAAAACTGAAGTGGTTAAACACTGGCTTGTCTGAAAGACTTCTCACCACAGAAAAAGGAAAAGCTGTCTATGATGAAAATTCAGAAATTTTGAACAGTCTAGAACAAGAAATTGAGAAGTATAAAACTGCAAACCAAGTTCTAAGCGAATGTGTTAATTGCAGTGAACAGGAAATAGCCAGTTATGAACTTCACATTGCTAGCTTGGAAGATAAAATTCATAATCTGGAAAATTCAGCTATTGAGTCTGCCAAGATTAAAGGAAAAATGAAAACTATTGGGAAGAGGAAGATGATAACTCTGAAGGGGAACAAATTGCTATTCTGATGTTAAGAAAATCACTAAAAAATAGCTATATACCACTTTTGTCCAAAGCACTGATGTAGCTGGTACTTCAAGGCAATCCCCAAAACAAAATGAAAATCAGAAGTCACCTTCAAAATCTGTCTTTCAGTTTAAAGCTCAGAAAATTGAAAAGGAAACAAAACCTGTTGAGGATAATCAGAAATTGACAAGGAAGAGTCAAACAAAAAGGGCAAAGAATAATTCTGGTTATACTTTGAAATTTGTTAGCTCTGCTGAATCTGATGGGTCAATGCAAAATGCTCATGCTTCTTGTACTCATTCACATGCATCTGTGAATTCATCTGATAGAAACCATGCCCCTAGGAAATCTGATGCTTCTTGCTATTACTGTGGTAAGCATGGGCATATCATGGATGATTGCAGAATATTAAAAGAGGATGAGCATGCAATAAATAATGCATTCTAGGAATCTATCTGGAAGAAACCATGCCTTCAGGAAATCTAATGCTTCATGCTATTATTGTGGTAGGTATGGTCATTTAATGAATGAGTGCTATGCTTTGAAATCTGATGACAGAATGCATGCCAGATACACCCCAAATCATCATGAGCACAAAAGAAACAAACTCAAATTTAATCAGCATATCATTTGTTTCACTTGCAATAAGCCGGGGCACAAGGCTATTGAGTGCTGGTCAGGAAATCATTGGGGTAAAAATGAATCAAGAAGCAAGCATCTTAAATGCTTTGAATGTGGTAAGTATGGGCATGCAGTCAAAGATTGCTGGCATGCTCAGGGAAATAGATTAAACTCTAAATCTGTCAAATTCCCTGCTTTCTATGATTCTGCTAGAAATAACTTGAGAAATAAAAGGAAAAACTTTGCATGTTTTGAATGTGGTAAGCTAGGCCACAAAGCTGCCAACTGTCGGCTGGCTGAGCATGTAAAGAAAAATTTTCATGTCAATAAAAGAAATACTCATGCTCATACACATACACATAATTTTCATACTCATATGCATGCACATGGGCATCATGTTTCTGCTAACATGAAGAATAAAAACAAAAATTCTGTGGCTTCATGTTATTATTGTGGAAAAACTGGACATTCAATGTTTGAGTGTTTTCTGATGAAATTTGATGACCATGTTGCTAAGAAACTGTTTAGAACACCTGATAGGGGTAGTGCAGGACCCAAGACTGCTTGGGTCCCTGCAGGATCAAATTGATTGACATGCTGCATGTGTGCCTTGGAAGCTGATGAATAAGAGGGGTTAACCAAGGCACTCAAGAATGAAAACCCCATGATTGAACTTATCAGGTTAGTTCTGAACTTTGCTTTAAATTTCATCATCTGAAAATGCTGATTTGTCTGTTTGTTATCTGAAATTGTTGTTTTGCTTGGTTGATTTTTGATGCTCTTCTCATGCTGTTGTTTGCACTAAATAAATGAGATTGCTCTGCACTGCATATGTCATTTCCATGACCATCATGGTATATTAAATGGAACAGTGCTGAAGGGCATATGGAGTATGTCTGGATGCTACTGCCATGTGTGAGGTGGTCCTTGGATCGAGTCCTCCGCCTAGTACCATGGGTCTAGTTTTCATATAGAGCAGTGTATTGCATATCATAAATTTGAAGAAAATAAAATTCGAAAAGAAAAGATTCAGTGCACATCATGCATTTTGTCAGGGGGAGCTTGTTTGCTGTTGATTGATCATCATGCTCTCCTTGTTAGAACTGTTGCATACTGCATATGTAGGATAGTGCATATCATAAAATTTTGAAAAATCTAAAAGGAAATTCATTGCACTTAGACAGGGGGAGCATTCCTATTTCATATCTTCTTCACCTCATGAACTCCCTTTGTTTAAGTAACCTGATTCACTCTCTTGACTATGCGCTATTCAACTGAATTCTCTGCTGGTATCTCTAAAATAGCTGATCAGTCTGTATTCCAGACTCAGCTACTGTCTGATGATAAAATCTCTTCTGATGCTCGTCTCTATTGATGATTTACTCTTGCACCAGCCTATACTCACCTTTCACATTCTTCTCAGCTGGTGTGACTGAATTGGCTCTACTATTGATTTGTTGGTCAGCTAAACTTAATCTTCTGATCTGAGGAACTTAAGCTGCATGTCATGCAATTCAGTCTGAGAACATTGTAGAAATTTCTATCATAGAGGTTTAAGAATTATCACTGAATCAGACTGATATAAGATTAATGTATTTTCAGATTTGTAGTTAAATGAATTGAAAATATCTGAATGATAAGGTTTAATAAACTTTAACCACATGTGTCATGTGAACCTTAGACTCTCTCATCAGATATCTGAAAATTTGAATTCAGGGCTTCTTTGGTTAAGATGCATATAGTGTGTATTGTTGTTAAACATTAATTTGAAAAATGTTGACTAAATGAAAAAATTGTGAATTCAGAGCAATGACTCAGTCACTGAGAAACTGAGTTCTTTATCAATGAAATAAAGTAACTCATGTCATGAGGTGCCATAGTTATCTCTGATAAAAAATTCAGTGGAACAAAACCTGACAGAGCAATAGCTTATTTGTGTTGAGTAGCTGGGGAGTCTGGCCTCTGATAAAGGTGTCTTCTCATGTAAAAAGACACTCATATTGCTAACTCTGCTCTGAAAGTGAGAGGCAATGACAGTTATCACACTGAGTAACTGGGTCACTTCAACTAAGACTTGTTGTGCCTCATGTAAAAATGTGTTGATCAACTTAAATTGCTCAGGAAAAAATATAATGTGCTTCAAATAAAATTATCTTGAAAAATCTGTCAACTCATGTTCTTGAAAAGTGTTTAACTTCAGTACTAACCTGTGTATTTTTCAAAGGTGCAATTGAGATCATATGTGTAAGATAAAAGATGATTGTTTTTGAGTGTTTTCTGACTATTTGGTTCACTTTTATTAAAACTTGGATTCAGATATGAGTATTGAGTTTAATTTGGTAAATTTGGTATACAGCAAAATTAAATCAGATTGGTTAAGCTGCAAATTCATAACCCCTTATGATAGAAGAGTCAAATCTTCTTAAGACTCATTGTTATGATGGATGCTTTACAATCCCTCATGTTCAGATTCTTTCCAGATAGCCTGATCAACATCTTGCTATTGATTGATTCATTGAGATGTATTGGCTAATCTTATATTTTCAGTTGATCCACACTGTTGGAATCTTCCATCCTGTTCCACAATCAGCTCTGGTTCTGTTTCATTCTATTCATGTAACCAGAATTCAGATTCTTTGTAATGGCAGAATTTAGCTTGAGTTATTGGATAACCAGGGTTCATTCCTGTGCTTCAGGGGGAGTTATGGGTCATCTGCTTTTAAGGGGAGAATAGCTATTATTGCATGCCGATAGGGGGAGTTTGTTGCTCTAAGGGTGTTTGCATGCATACTGCCATGTTGCACTCATGTTAATACTGTTTTTCTCTTTTTGATTATGTCAAAGGGGGAGAAAAATTTTGGTGACTCACTGTCACAGTGTGTTGCCATCATCAAAAAGGGGGAGAATGTTGTGCCCCTTAGGCACAAGCATGTGCTATGTGTTTTGATGATAGCAATGCTGTCTTGTTTTGATGATTGCAACACAGTGAGTGCATTATGATATTATGTTTTCTTTATGATGATGGCATGTTAATTTGAATGCTTGAGTGTGTTATATTTGATTCAGTCTGTGGTGATTGCATGAGTGTGTCATGTAGCGTCAACGATGTGAGCATTCTCAAGTATGCAGCGTCAACTCTATAAGTCTACACAGTGCTTCAACAAGTGTGTACATCGCTTAGTGTAAGCATGGCGAAGTCTAAAGTCTATACATTGCTGCTTTGCATTGGACTTAAAGTCCATACATTGACAAGCTTGTACAATGGCTGCAGCATGCTCGCAATATGTCTATACATTGGACTCTCATTCAAGCCTATACATTGCATTGGCTAAAGTCCGTTTCATTTAGAGTCTAAGGCAATGTCCATACACTGGACTTGAAGTGTGTACATTGAGCGTCTCACTTAGCGTCTAAGGCAAAGTCTACACATTGGTTTTCATTCGAAGTCTGTACACCGGGCATCTTCAAATTGAAGTCTGTACAGCCAATGCACTTAACTTAAGTCCATACACTGGAAGCTCTTCATTTGATTGAGTCTATACATTGTCCTAGGCTAAGTGTGTACAGCGTCTCATTCATGCTTTGATTAATGAAGTCTGTACATCAGTCTTCACATTCTAAGTCTGTACAGCCGTTGGGTTTGGACTCAGAGTCTGTACACTTGATTCGCCCTTGAATTGGTCAAGTGTGTACACTCCTTCACTGTAGCTTTCACGTATCCAAAGTCTACACATCGTGAAAGTCTATACATTCTTCACTGACCTTCGTTCAAGGCAAAGTCTATACATTGAGGTCTTTCCCTACGTTTCATAAGTAAAGTCTGTACAGTGGAAGTCTGTACATTGGGTTCAACGCTTCGAAGTTTGTACACTGCTTGAGCCTCAACAAGTCTGTACATCGCCTTAAGCGTTTCAAGTCTATTCATTGGCTCAAGCTTCCAAGTCTGTACACTGGTTCAAAGTATACACAATGCCTCTTTGATTCTAAGTCTTTACATTCGTTTTAAGGCAAAGTCTGTACATTGCCTTCGTGCTTCAAAGGCTGTCGATTGAAGAGTCTACACACTGATTGTTCACACGTTCCTGCAGTCTGAAGTCTCTACATTGCTTTCGCCTGTTTTTCATCTAAGTATCATAAAGTCTGTACGTTGCTTTAGCCTTTACCTTCACAGCAAAGTCTATACAATGCAATGCATAAACTTAGAACTGATGACTTCGTTTCATCTGTCTGACAGGGACTGAAGAGGCTAATGAACCCCTTAACGCAAGAGGGATGAAGACATCAATTTCAGCTGCTGGAACACACCAATGCGTCAACGCCTTGATCAAGTGGCGTGGACGCAGTAGTTCAAACAATCAAGAAAGAAGCTTGTGGATTATTCTGGTGCGTCAACGCATTGATCAAGTAGCGTGGACGCAGCAGTTCAAGTATCCCTTATTGCAGCCTCTGGAGTACATTGGCAGCATCGATGCTGCAGCTCCATGCGTCAACGCAGCATGCTGAGAGCGTCGACGCAGCACGCCCATCTGCTGAAGACTTGATCACTGGATCACCGATGCGTCAACGCAGCAGGCTGATGGAGTCGACGCAGCAGTTAAAAAGGTTGAAGATCTCTGAAGGCTGCGTCAACCCTTTGGAGCAAGTGTGTTGACGCCACCTCAACTCCAGTTGCTGAGCGTACTGATGAATGGACACGTGACCTGAAGCTGGCACCTGACACGTGATCCGAGGTGGGTGCTGAGCACATGATCCGAGGAGGAATCTTCTGGACGGAAGGCGTGGGAAGCACACGCCCTATCTCCTACTGCTGCTGGTATGTAATGGAGCCTTCGTCTTCAGATGGAGGCTGATCGTGATCGAAGCCAGAGAGCAGAAGCTGAGAGAAGAAAAAGGGAAAAAGAAGAGAGAGCTTCCACGATCCAGCAGAAGAAAAGAAAAAGAGAAAGAGAGAAAAGGAGAACAGAGATCGAGGGAAGAAGAGAAGTGCAGCAGAGAAGAAAGAAAAAGAGAGAGAGTGAAGAAAGAGAGTGAGATCGAGGGAGATCTGTTCTTGATGGACCGTGGATCAAATCCAGGCCATCCAGCTCTTTAAGAGCCACATTGTGCTTCATTGTTTACAGCTTTCAGATTGCTGTTTATTTCCATTTTCTGTTTTCTATTTTACATCCTCTTCAAGCTGTTAGTCAGCGGATTGCAGAGGTGTTGCCTCTGGACGGCTAAGCTGTATTGCCCAGCGGATTGCAGTGGAGGATTCCACTGGACAGCAAGTTGTGTTGCTCAGCGGGGTGAGGAGGATTCCTCAGACGGCAAGCTGTGTTGCCCAGCGGATGTAAGGCGAGCTGTGATGCCCAGCTGTTCAAGCTGTGAGTCAGTAGGAAGCCACACTCGGGTTGAGTGTGGGGTGGATGTAGGTCTGCTGGACCGAACCACCTAAAAACCCATTGTGCATTGTGGTCTTCTTAGAGTGTTTTAATTTGTCAAGAGAGCGAAATTCTAGTTGAGCTATATTTTGTCTAAATCTGTCTTGTTAGCACTCTAGTGATCTTAATGTGTGTTTGTTTAGTTCCGCATCTGCCTATTAGCATTTAAGCTTGTCTAGTTTGCGAACTAGTAATTCTAGTGAGCATCATATTTTAATTGGGCGAAAGATTTTTAAAGGGCTATATTCATTCACCCCCCCCCCCTCTGAATACTGCACCGAACCCAACAGTATGTTTGTCTCTTCTTCTCTTCATCAGTGCCGATGGGGTGTTGGGAACTGACGTGGTATGTTGGTCTCTTCTTTTCTTCATCAATGCCAGCAGAGCGTCTGGAACTGACATGGTATGTTGGTCTCTTCTTCTCTTCATCAGTGCCGACATGGCGTCGGGAGCTGACGTGGTATGTTTGTCTCTTCTTCTCTTCATCAGTGCCGACGGGGTGTCGGGAACTGATGTGGTATGTTTATCTCTTCTTCTCTTCATCAGTGCCGACGAGGTGTCGGGAGTGTGCTGTTGGAGCGGCAGAAGGGCGATGGGAGCTGTGCTGTTGGAGGCGCCGGGGGTGATGGGAGTTGTGCTGTCGGAGGCGCCGGGGGCGTGCCGGGTGGGGCATGCCATCGGTGTGCTGCTGGGGCGCCGGGAGTGTGCCGTTGGAGCGGTAGAAGGGCGTGCCGCTGGAGGCTTCACAATGAGTGTGCCGCTGAGGGCACTTAAAAGTGTGCCGCTGGAGGGCTTGCAGGCTACTGCGCCGTTGGAGCACTTCAAGAGTGTTTCCTTTTCTTCTTTTCACCTTCTCTTCCCTTTTCTCCTCTTCTATATTCCCCTGCACATAAACATGGGGTGACAATTTTTTAGTGTCCACAAATGCCCCCCACCCGCGGGTGACGCGAGCGAAAGATGAGACAAGAAGTGCACGCGGGTGCACCTGCCCTCATAGGGTGTAACGATCCGAGAATCCGATTACCGGGAAGGCCCGATAACCCGAGACTCGCACCGCCACCCACGAGTCCGAAGACTCGGAAGGGTTAAAAGGATGGTGTGGAGACTACACAAGTATCACAAATAATTACAGAAATTAAACAGTTATATACATAAGCAGGAAATAAATTAACAGTTTACATGGTACATGGTCCACAAGATAACAATAAAATAACAACAGTAGTGATCCACAACTAGTACAGAGACATGAAAGAAAAGTACAGCTACACGGGGCATCCCCCGGCTCTGACCTCTGGCACTAACGTTGGGCACCTGAACCACGCTGAGCCTCAAACGCGCTCCCCTAAGGCCGCGACTAACCTGAAACAAGGTGAAAACACGTAGGGAATGAGTCTCGGAACAAGACTCTGTAGGGATCACTCGAACCCTACCTCGCAAATGGGGAAACCGCTACGCTAGCAATAAGCGAGTACCACGGAAAGGGAAGCCCTGCAATCTACAAAATACCGATCTCAGGGCGTGAAAACCGACACACGTGCCACGGTGGAACGACCGGAACACCACGGTCAACACGACAAAACCCGAAGGTCGAAGTCGCACGACTGACAGTCTATCACTCTCGACTTGACAGGAGTACCTCCCACTAGAAGCAAGACCGGATGTGTCCACTGAGGACTTAGTCCGCGTCTCCGGTGTCTCCCCCCGGCCCAGCGGGAACTGAGACACCGTACAAGTAACCACAAACAAGTGACTAGCTGGGGTCACGCCCGTCTGCGTGGGTCCAACTGCCCTTAACCACGTGTGCACACACAGATCGCGCGTCCCTGGTCTGGCCCTCTGACCGGTTTTCCCCTCAGCCGGACTCTGGCTGCAAGACGTGGGGTCTGACGGAAACCGGTCCACAAATCGTCTCTAAGGGTAGCCTCTCCACCACTCCCTGGTGGGATCACACGCGTGTAAGCAGGCCACGACTAGTGGAGGGTCACTACGGAGTAGACTCTCAAGTCAACGGAAAACAACGTCTGCATCCGACGACGTACGGGGACCGTCCCACATACCCGCACCGTCGCACGGTGACCACGGTCAGAGAAGAAACGGGGTTGCAAACCATCCGGGGCAACCCTGAGCCTGACGGTCTACTCTAGACGCGTTACATGCTCTGATGGTCTAAGGTTGGACCGTCACAGGCATCTGACGACCCAACACAGGGGCGTCAGATGCCCAGTGCAAAACCACGTGCAACGCACCTACCATGGTGTGTTACAGTCTATGACGCGCCTACCCTGGTGCGTCACAAGACAAGTGAAAACATACTGTGACGCGTGCCACTCGATGCGTCACAGGCCCTGACGCACCTAGCCTGGTGCGTCACAGGCTGTAACAGACCAAGCTTGGTGCGTTACTGTAACGCACCCACACGGGGGCGTCACAAGGCTGTGACGCGCCAAGCCTGGTGCGTCACATGCCTTGACCCCACAACGGTCAAAAACCAATGGTAAAGCCAACGGTCGACTCGTCCCTGACGGTCTAACCCAGGCGCGTCACAGCGCCTGTGGCGGTTTATCGGGAGACCGTCACAGCCCCCAGACCCGAAATGGCTAAAACAGGCTGTGACGCACCCACCTGGGCGCGTCACATGGTGTGACGGTCACTGGAAGGACCGTCACACCGTTCCGACGGTGAAACGGCGTGAAACGCCCAAAAATTCCAACCACGCCCCCATGCCTCCATAGGAGAGGGGGAAATCAAAGGGGAAGACCCCTGGGGACCCCTAGCATGCTTCTAAGCCATCAAAACGCGAGATCGTGGCCTAAAAATATAGATCGGTCGAACTCTCCCAAAATCATGCTTTTGCCCAAACCCGCTCAAAGACACCACTCTCGGCTCCCATTCGGCCTACAAAACGTGGGGGATGACGGGATGAGCATAGGGATTCATCCCCCTACCTCAATGGAGCAAAAGCTTCGCCGAATCAAGCTCAAATCACGAAGAACGCTTTGGAAACCCCGCTCCTTCACGCTTCCCACGAACACCGCACGCCCACGAGCTCGCCTCGCAGCCGCCCACGCAACCGCGCCCTCGCCCCGCCGCCGTCTGCAGCCGAAGAGAGGCCCGCCGCGATCGAATGGTAGAGAGAGGGGGAGAGGGGGAGAGGGGGGCGGTTTTCACGGTGGGAGGAAGAAGAAGAAGAAGAAGAAGAGAGAGAGAGAGAGAGACAGAGAGAGAGAGAGAAATGGGGGTATTTATAGAAAATCAAGATATTCCAAAAAATACAAAAAAATTAAATATTATATTTTTGCGATCCTCGTAACGCACCGATCGCAACGGTACCACTCTCGTCTAGATGAACGACCCGGTTCACCCGCAACGAGGTTCCGAAGGAATTACTGAAACACACACTGGGAATCGAAAAACACACGAGGAAAAGCAGCGGAACGCTTCTGGGCCTCCGAAACAACTTGGGATCGCGCCGATCCGAACACGAAAGATGTCCGAAACAAAATTTCGGACACAACGGAGCCGAACACTCCTAGAAACCAGATCTGGGACCCACGAAGAAGGATCCGAAGGGTCCGGGATATTATAGCCCTCCCCCCTTAAGGAATTTCGTCCTCGAAATTGAGAACAACCCAAGGGGAAAGAAGAGGAAGACTCACTCAAACAGGTAAGGGAACTGCTGACGCATCTCGTCCTCACGCTCCTAAGAAGCCTCCCCACCAGAGTGCCGCTGCCACACCACCTTAACCAAGGGGATGACCTTGTTCCGCAGGCGCTGCTCTCGCCTATCCTCTACGCGGACTGGAAACTCTGGGAGAGAAAGATCTGGAGTCACCTCGGGTCAAACCGAATCCTCGAGCACATGAGAGTCATCGGGCATATACTTTCGCAGCATCGAGACGTGGAATACGTCATGCACCGACGCCAACTCAGGGGGTAACTACAACCGATAAGCTACCTCACCGATGCGCTCCACGATGAGAAAGGGACCAACATAGCGGGGACTCAACTTCCCACGCCACCCAAAGCGCATCACCCCCTTCATTGGAGAAACTCTCAAGAACACGCGATCGCCCACGGCGAACGCGAGAGGCTACCGCCTACGGTCAGCATAGCTCTTGTACCGACTCTGGGCCGCCAACATGTTATGACGAGCCAGGTGCACAACATCGACACACTGCTACACCAACTCCGGTCCCGTAAAAACTCGCTCACCAACCTCAAACCAATCTAGTGGAGTCCGACACGGACGCCCATACAACGCCTCATAAGGAGCCATGCCGATGCTCGAATGATAGCGGTTGTTGTAGGCAAACTCCACCAAGGGTAGGTGGTGAATCCAACTCCCCTGCCACTCCAGGCAGCAGGATCTCAACATGTCCTCCAAAGTCTGAATGGTCCTCTCTGACTGACCATCTGATTGAGGATGATACGCCAAGCTAAAAGCCAAATCCGTGCCAAGAGCTCGCTGGAAACTCCTCCAGAATCTAGAAGTGAAGTGCGGATCCCGATCCAACACGATGGAAATGGGAATCCCATGCAACGGAACAATCCGCTCCACATAAAGACGAGCCAACTTGGGCACGCTCCAGATGATTTTGACCGGTAACAACCGGGTCACCTTCGTCAGCCTATCCACTAGCAACCAAATACTGTCCTGCCCACTCGGAGTCCTTGGCAATCCCACCACGAAATCCGTGGTCACGTGGTCTCACTTCCACGCGGGAACATCGAAGGGCTAGAGAGTACCTCCCGGTCGCTAATGCTCCGCCTTCACCTGCTGACAGGTCAAGCACCTGGCCACAAACTCGGCGACATCTCTCTTCATGCCAGGCCACCAGAACTACCTCCGTAAGTTCCGATACATCTTCGTCGCACCCGGGTGTACGGTGTACCTGCTCCCATGAGCCTCGCGTAACACCGCACGACGAACCCGCTCCTCGGCTGGGACGTACAGCCTACCACGGAATCTCACGGCTCCGTCCTCGCCGAGCTCCACATCAGCCATAGCCAGAATCCGGGGCAACCTAGGGTCCGCATGCTGAGCCTCTGTCACCTGACGGCGGATGGCAGGCGTGACAGTCAGACTCGCAAGCACCGCTAACCCTGGCTCCTAAGGAATCATGAGCCTGAATGAAACTTCGGGCACTTGTTCCCAGAGCCTCCACTTCCTCAACATCAAGGCACTGACCGCGACCTTCCGACTCAAAACATCGGTGACGATATTCATCCTGCCCGGCTGATAAGACAGGGTGAAGTCATAATCCTTCATAAACTCCATCCAATGCCTCTGCCTGAGGTTAAGGTCCCTCTGTGTGAACACATACCTCAAACTCTGATGGTCAATGAACACCTCGAATCTCTCACCGTACAGATAATGCCTCCAGATCTTCAGCGCGAAGATCACAGCCGCCAACTCCAGGCCATGGGTAGGGTAGTTCTCCTCGTGGGGCTTTAGCTGCCGAGATGCATAGGCCACCACTCTACCATGCTGCATCAACACAGCACCCAATCCGACCCCGGAAGCATCTGTACACACCACAAAACCTCCCGATCCAGAAGACAAATCCAACACCGGAGCCGAGGTGAGCAATCTCTTCAGTTCCCTGAAACTCTGCTCACACTCCTCAGACCAGACGAAAGGCACATACTTCTACGTAAGTCTAGTCATCGGGGCCGCAATGCGAGAAAAATTCTGAATAAACCGCCGATAATAGCCAGCAAGCCCCAAGAAACTCCGGATCTCCGTGAGTGACCTCGGCCTCGGCCACTGCATTACTGTCTCGACCTTGGCGGGGTCCATGGAAATACCATCACCAGAGATCACGTGCCCTAAAAAGTGCACCTCACGAAGCTAGAACTCGCACTTACTGAGCTTCGAATACAATTGGTGATCTCGCAACGTCTGCAGCACCACACCCAAATGGTACGCGTGTTCCTCGGCAGACCGCGAATAAACAAGGATGTCGTCCACAAATATGACCACGGACTGGTCCAGATACGGACGGAACACCCTCTGCATCAAGTCCATGAAGGTTGCGGGGGCATTGGTGAGCCCGAACGGTATCACCAAGAACTCATAATGCCCGTACCTCGTACTGAATGCAGTCTTCTCCACATCGGACTCGCGAATTCTCAGCTGATAGTAACCAGACCGCAAATCAATCTGCGACAACACTCGCGCAGACTGAAGCTGGTCAAACAAATCATCAATCCGCGGTAACGGATATTTGTTCTTAATGGTCACCTCATTCAGCTGCCGGTAGTCGATGCACAACTGCAAGCTACCGTCCTTCTTGTTCACGAACAACACGGGCGCTCCCCAAGGGGAAAAGCTAGGACGAATGTATCCATTGGCTAGTAGCTCCTGCAACTGCGCCCTCAACTCCCTCAACTCAGCAGGGGCCATACGGCAGGGAGCCTTTGCCAAGGGTCCCGTACCAGGCACAATCTCGATAACGAAATCGATCTCCCGCTGGGGAGGCAATCCAGGTAAGTCCTCCGGGAAAATATTGGGAAACTCGTACACCACCGGAATGTCCTCGACATCCGGCTCCATCCGGTCTGCCACGACCATGGAGGCGAGAAAACCCTGACAACCCGCATCAAGCAAACGACGAGCTCGAATCGTAGAAATAAGAAAGTGGGAAGAGGAAGACCTGATACCTTGGAAATAGAATGTGGGTCCGTGAAGTCGTCAGAAATAAACCCTCTTCGAGCCGCAATCCACCAACGCATGATGTGCCTCGAGCCAATTCATGCCCAAAATCACATCAAAGCCCTGAAGCGGCAACGCATAGAGCCTAGCCGGCAAACTCCACCCTTCCACCCACACAGGAACCTCATCGAAGCAATACGGAGTGATCATAAAATCACCCGAAGGCAACTCCACTGTCAAATCACAGGACAACTGGGTCACCGGCTCCTCAATACTTAGCGCGAAATCCTCCGAAACAAACGAATGAGACGCGCCAGAATCGAACAAAACCCGAGCCGCACAACCCAAAATCTGAACGGTACCTTCCACGAGTTGCGACGCCACTGCCTCTGCCCTGGTCATGTGTGTGATCTGGACTCGAGCTCTCTGCCTGCCTCCCACACTAGCTGACCTGGGTAGCGGCGGATACTGTCCCTGATACTGCTGCTGATGTGGCCTCTGCTACTGCTGAGGAAACTGCTGCTGCTGCTGCCTCTGAGGACAGTCACGCGCCATATGCCCTGGCTGGTCACACCGAAAACAAACTATCGGCGCCGTGCACTGCCTGCCTGGATGGTACTCGCTACACCGTAGGCACGGTCCTCGCGATCCACCCACTGATCCCTGATGCTGAATTAGAATCGGCTGCTGTACACTGCCCGATGATGCCTGTCTCTGATCCTTGAGCTTCTTCTTACCGAACCCCTTCTTAAGGAACTTCTTGACCTTCGAGCCAAAAGACACAGATCATGTCGCCGACGCTGCCAGAGCCGGCGCTGCGGAACCACCCAACGCATGCTGATAGGAACCCTGTTGTTGGGTAGCCAACTGCTGGCTGCGACCCGACAAAGACTCCCCCTGGCTAATCGGTCCTTGAGTCCTCTGCATATCCATCTCCAAAGAAGCCGCAACACGAGACGTTGTCTCTAGATCAGTGGCCGCATTCGCGATCAAATGGTGCCTCAGCTCCTGCCTCAAGCCATGTACGAATTGTGCGGTCTTCACGTTCTCATGCTCCATGATATGAGATGCATACCTACCCAGCTCAACAAATCAGGCCCTGTACTGCAACACGGACATGTCACCCTGAACCAGCTCCAGAAACTCACGCATCCGCTGCGTAGCAATATACTATGGACAATAGGTACGCTCGAAAGCACTGACAAAGTCACTCCACGCAATCTACTCAAGTGGACGAAGCTGGAAAGACGTCTTCCACTTGGAAGACCACCACTCCCGAGCCATACCATGCAACTGGTTGGAGGCCAACATCACTCTATCCTTTGCAGCACTCTGCGCGGAACTGAACACCCGCTCCATCTTGTCGAGCCAACTCCGAGCCATATCAGGATCTGGCTGACCACCGTGGTAAGGTGGATGAAACTGCATAAAATCCCTCACTGCTCGGCTTGGCCCACCCCTGCTCGACGAGCCCTCACCAACCTCTCCGCTGAACTGCTGAGACATAAGTTGGTACATGCCACGGAAGAAATCCTCGGCCCCCCGAAACCTCGCGGCATCCGCTGCCTCGGTGGCCACTGGTGGCACTCTACTATGCTCCTCCTACTCCTGCTGAACCTCCTGCTGGATCTCCTGACCTCCAGCCGATTTCCCTTTCCGAGAGCGAGTGCCCCGCCTCGACGCCATGCTCGCTCCTGAAGCAAAAGATAGGAAACACGGGAACAACAAGGTTAAGAAAACGCACTATGCCCGATGCCAGCGTCACATGTACATCATCGCTGTGGACTAGTGGACCACTAAAATTACTTATGATTCTTGTATAATCCCACAACCGCAGCTCTGATACCAGCTGTAACGACCCGAGAATCCGATTACCGGGAAGGCCCGATAACCCGAGACTCGCACTGCCACCCACGAGTCCGAAGACTCGGAAGGGTTAAAAGGATGGTGTGGAGACTACACAAGTATCACAAATAATTACAGAAATTAAACAGTTATATAATTAAGCAGGAAATAAATTAACAGTTTACATGATACATGGTCCACAAGATAACAATAAAATAACAACAGCAGTAGTCCACAACTAGTACAGAGATAAAAAAGAAAAGTACAGCTACACGGGACATCCCCCGGCTCTGACCTCTGGCACTAACGCTGGACACTTGAACCACGCTGAGCCTCAGACGCGCTCCCCTGAGGCCGCGACTCACCTGAAACACGGTGAAAACACGCAGGGAATGAGTCTCGGAACAAGACTCAGTAGGGATCACTCGAACCCTACCTCGTAAACGGGGAAACCGCTACGCTAGCAGTAAGCGAGTACCTCGAAAAGGGAAGCCCTACAATCTACAAAACACCGATCTCACGGCACGAAAACTGACACACGTGCCACGGTGGAACAACCGGAATACCACGGTCAACACGACAAAACCCGAAGGTCGAAGTCGCACGACTGACAGTCTGTCACTCCCGACTCGACAGGAGTACCTCCCACTAGAAGCAAGACCAGATGCATCCACTGACCACTTAGTCCGCGTCTCATGCGTCTCCCTCCTGCCCAGCGGGAACTGAGACACCGTACAAGTAACCACAAACAAGTGACTAGCTGGGGTCATGCCCGTCAGCGTGGGTCCAACTGCCCCCAACCACGTGTGCACACACAGACCGCGCGTCCCTGGTCTGGCCCTCTGACCAGTTTTCCCCTCAGTCGGACTCTGGCTGCAAGACGTGGGGCCCGACAGAAATCGGTCCACAAATCATCTCTAAGGGCAGCCTCTCCACCACTCCCTGGTGGGACTACACGCGTGTAAGCATGCTACGACTAGTGGAGGGTCACTACGGAGTAGACTCTCAAGTCAACGGAAAACAACGTCCGCATCCGACGACGTACGGGGACCATCCCACGTACCAGCACCGTCGCACGGTGACCACGGTCAGAGAAGAAATGGGGTTGCAAACCATCCAGGGCAACCCTGAGCCTGACGGTCTACTCTAGACGCATCACAGGCTCTGACGGTCTAAGGCTGGACCGTCACAGTCATCTGACGTCCCAACACAGGGGCGTCAGATGCCCAGTGCAAAATAGCGTGTAACGCACCAACCATGGTGCGTTACAGTCTGTGACGCGTCTACCCTGGTGCGTCACAAGATAAGTGAAAACATACTGTGACGCGTGTCACTCGGTGCGTCACAGGCCCTGACGCACCTAGCCTGGTGCGTCATAGACTGTAACGGACCAAGCTTGGTGCGTTACAGTGTGGGAATGCGTCCACTGTAATGCACCCACACAGGGGCGTCACAAGGCTGTGACGCGCCAAGCCTGGTGCGTCACATGTCTTGACCCCCCAACGGTCAAAAACCAACGGTAAAGTCAACGATCGACTCGTCCCTGACGGTCTAACCCAGGCACGTCACAGCGCCTGTGGCAGTCTATCGGGGGGACCGTCACCGCCCCCAGACCCCAAATGGCTAAAACAGGTTGTGACGCACCCACCTGGGCGCGTCACATGGTGTGACGGTCACTGGAAGTACCGTCACACTGGTCCGACGGCGAAACGGCGTGTAACGCCCAAAAATTCTAACCACGCCTCCATGCCTCCATAGGAGAGGGGGAAATCAAAGGGGAAGACCCATGGGGACCCCTAGCATGCTTCTAAGCCATCAAAATGCGAGATCGCGGCCTAAAAACATAGATCGGGCGAACTCTCCCAAAATCATGCTTTTGCCCAAACCCGCTCAAAGACACCCCTCTCGGCTCCCATTCGGCATACAAAACGCGGGGGATGACGGGATGAGCATAGGGAGTCGTCCCCCTACCTCAATGGAGCAAAAGCTCCGCCGAATCAAACTCAAATCACGAAGAACGCTTTGGAAACCCCGCTCCTTCACGCTTCCCACGAACACCGCACGCCCACAAGCTCGCCTCGCAGCCGCCCACGCAATCGCGCCGTCGCCCTGCCGCCGTCTGCAGCGGGAGAGAGGCCCGCCACGATCGAATGGGAGAGAGAGGGGGAGAAGGGGGCGGTTTCCACGGTGGGAGGAAGAAGAAGAAGAAGAAGAAGAAGAAGAAGAAGGGTGGGGAGAGAGAGAGAAAAAGGGGGATATTTATAGAAAATCTGGAAATTCTGAAAAATACCAAAAAATTAAAAATTATATTTCCGCGGTCATCGGAACGCACCGATCGCAACGGTACCACTCTCGCCTAGGTGAACGACCCATTTCACCCGCAACGATGTTCCGAAGGAATTACCGAAACACACACCGGGAATCAGAAAACACACGCGGAAAAGCCGCGGAACGCTTCCGAGCCTCCGAAACAACTCCGGATCGCACCGATTTGAACACGAAAGATGTCCGAAATAAAATTTCGGATACAACGGAGCCGGACACTCTGAGAAATCAGATCCATGACCCATGAAGAAGGATCCGAAGGGTCCGGGATATTACATAGGGTGTTTCCTTTCTCCTCCTCCCCCCTTTTTTCCTTTATTGTCTTCTTCTCTATTCTTTTTTTTCTTTCTTTTCTTTTCTTCTTCCTAACTTTTTTTCTTATTTTGTTTTTCTTTATTTTCCTCTTTCCTCTTTTTTTTCTCTTCTCTTTCTTCTCTTTTATAACAACTCTGGACAGCTGTCGGCATGGATGTCGATGGTTGGATAGCTGTCGGCTGGGACGCCGATGATTAGAAAGCTGTCGGCTTAGGAGCTGATGGTTGGAAAGCTGTTGGCGTGGGAGCCGATAATTGCAAAGCTGTCGGCTCAAAGGCCAATAATGGAATAGCTGTCGACCCAAGGGCCGATGATTGAAAAGCTGTCGGCTCATGGGTCGATAATTGGAGTCGAGAAACCAGGCCATGTGGGCCGGAACCCGGGAGGCAGGCTAGAGAAGCTGAAGTCAATGCTTCTTGTGAAAGCGGGCAAGCTGTAGGAGCCAAAGTTAATTTTGGAAAGGCAGGCCACACAGGCCACAATTGAAGTCGGTAGAGTGAGCCACGAGGGCGAAGAGAAGGGTTCATTGATTCAAAAGGGATGTTCGTCGCCCAAAGGGACGGAGAGAAGAGTTTGTTGATTCAAAAGAAATGTCCGTCACCCGAGGGGACGGAGAGGTGGTCAAGTCATTGACACGGGCTAGTGTCAGTGCGAAGAAAGAGGGTTGATTCCTCACCCGAATGGCAGGCTCAGGCCAGGGTGAAAGGGTATTTCATTCTTTAACGCGCCGAGGGTACCGACTGTGAAATCCAAACCCGGGAAAGTGGGCCACAACGGCCGGAATTGGTGTTGCGGAAGTAGGCCGCGAAGGCTGAAATCGGGGAAGCGAGCTACAAAAGCCAAAATTGGGGAACAAGGTGTGAAAGTCCAAATTGGGGAAGCAGACTATAGAAGCCAAGGTTGGAAGATTAACAAGCCGCAAGTGGATGAAGTAGGCCGTGAGGGCCAAGATTGGGTTGTACGAGCCAGAATTGGGAAAGCACGCTACGATAGCCAAAATTGAGTTTATTTTTTTTATCATTATTATTTTTTTTATTCAAGCATGCAGGCATTCGTCAGCAGGCATAACATAAGTATACATAAGGCAGATCCCTCTATAGGGGATGGGATAGGGACATCGCCCATAATTCACAGACACGGTGCGGGCCACGAGGCACAATTGAGGGGTGGTGCACTCGTCAAGAGGATATCGCACGTCTTGCATGCATAGCCTAAATTCACGCATTTCACCTGAGGTAATTCTATGTGGCGTGGCGGTGCAAATGTGTGAATAAAGAGCCCTAACCATAGGGATACGTAGGTTTTCCTAGTGACACTCGAGGATTACTCTAGTGCCTACACATGGGTTTCAGGCTTTCGACTTTCGGTAGCTTCACACAGCCTCCAGCTATTTATTATTTGCAGTGGATTTCACC
Source organism: Amorphophallus konjac (assembly GCA_022559845.1). Classification (NCBI taxonomy): domain Eukaryota; kingdom Viridiplantae; phylum Streptophyta; class Magnoliopsida; order Alismatales; family Araceae; genus Amorphophallus; species Amorphophallus konjac. The sequence goes on along the minus strand of CM040117.1, from coordinate 18,294,305 downwards.
GTTCGGTGCGAGTTTCCTCATATGTCTCAATGGGGATTCCCGGCTACCAGGCTTCATCCTTATTGTAATTCGCTCCACCATTTCGCGCAAGCCTCCTCATTTGTTTCAGTGGGGATTCCCGGCTACTCGGATTCACGTTTCTTTCTCTCTCTTTTTATAGTGGGGGTAGGTAGCTTTTTCCTCACGATTACCTTTCACGTGAGTGCAGGAATTCAAGCATCCGTAGAGTGCTAAGAAGAAATTCGGGCAATCCCCATGGTCGAAGGCCATTGAACACATTAAGTGCGAAGTGTGGGAGCGTTGCCTCTGGTTTATTTTGTGAGTTGGGCTCAGCAATTTAGCCATGACCCTTCCCCTTGACATGTGCACCCGCCATAATTAGGTTCCCTTCGAACGTATGTCGTGACACACGTGCATCCGGAATCGGGACAGTATTATTATTTAGCAAGTAAACACGGTCCTAGAAAATTCCAAGGAGGTGTATTATCCTATATTATAAGCCAGCATGCAAACATGGCAATCAAGCATTCTTTTTTTTTTCTTTTTTTTATATCTCCCTTTTTTTCTTTCTTTTTTTGCGTAAGAACATACTGTCGTTACGTATAAGTGTAGTAGTAGTAAAGGTATTAGGGAAGTAGACCGCAAAGGGCCGAAAGGATATTAGGGAAGTGGGCTATAGAACCAAAAGGACATTAGGGGAGCGGGCCATAAGGGCTAAAAGATGCTGGGAAGCGGGCTGTGGGAGTCAGAATCTGGAAGCACGGTGGGACGGATGGACTAATCCTGCTAGAGGGCCTCGGCCAAAATGGCCCTGCAGAGGGGCGTCGGGTAGCGGGATGTGAGAGTCAAAGAGAAGGGTCTCTTTTGTTCTCTGGCCGAGGAAGGGTCCAGACCAAAACGGAAGGTTTATTCTTTTGTTCTCTGGCCGGGGAAGGATCCGAACCAAAATGAGAGGTCTATTTTTTAACTGGGAAGCTGTCAGCTGGGATGCCAATGATGAGGTAGCTGTCGGCTAGGAGCCGATGATGAGGTAGCTATCGGCTCGGGGGCCGATGATTATATAGCTGTCGGTTCGGAGGCCGATGATGAGGTAGCTGTCGGCTATGGGGCCGATGATGAGATAGCTGTCGACCCGAAGGCCGATAATTAGATAGCTGTCAACCCGAAAGCTGATGATTAGATAGCTGTCGACCCGAAGGCCGATGAAGGGGGTAGCTGTCATCCCGAAGGCTGATAATTAGACAGTTGTCGACCCGAAAGCCGATGATTAGATAGCTGTCGACCCGAAGGCCGATGAAGGGGTAGCTATCGACCCGAAGGCTGATAATTAGACAGCTGTCGACCCGAAAGCCGATGATTAGATAGCTTTCGACCCGAAGGCTGATGAAGGGGGGGTAGCTGTCGGCTTGAAGCCCCAATGGCTGAAGATCTGTCGGCTTGAAGCCCCGATGGCTGAATATCTTTTAGTTTAATGCCTCGTTGGCGGAATGTTTGTCGGTTTAACGTCCCGTCGGCGGAAGGTTTAGTCGGCTTAATGCCCCATCGGCGGAAGGTTTAGTCGGTTTAACGCCCCGTCGGCGAAAAGTCTAGTCGGTTTAACGCCCCGTCGGCGGGAGGTTTAGTCGGTTTAACGCCTCGTCGGCGGAGGGTTTAGTCGGTTGAAGCCCCGATGGCTGAATATCTGTCGGCTTGAAGCCCCGATGGCTGAATATCTTTTGGTTTAATGCCTCGTTGGCGGAATGTTTGTCGGTTTAACGCCCCGTCGGCGGAAGGTTTAGTCGGTTTAATGCCTCGTCGGCGGAGGGTTTAGTCGGTTTAACGCCCCGTCGGCGGAAGGTTTAGTCAGCTTAATGCCTTGTCGGTGGAAGATTTAGTCGGTTTAATGCCCCGTCGACCGAAGGTTTAGTCGGTTTAACGCCCCGTCGGTGGAAGGTTTAGTCGGTTTAACACCCCGTCGGCGGAAGGTTTAGTCGGTTTAACGTCCCATCGATGAAAGGTCTAGTCGGTTTAACGCCCAGTCGGTGGAATGCTGATCGGTTTAAAGCCCCGTCGGCGGGGGGTTTAGTCGGTTTAACACCCCGTCAGCGGAAGGTTTTGTCGGTTTCCATTTGTTGGATGGCTGAAGGTCGGAGGTAAAAGTCTGCCTCGTGACTCTTCTTTCTCTTATTTTATTCTTCTTTGTGTGAAGAGGCAGGTGCAAAGACCATGTTTGCCTCGTGACTACTCTTTTTCTTCTTCTCTTCTTCTTTTGTGTGGAGAGGCAGGTGCAGAGACCATGTTTGCCTCATGACTTTTCTTTCTTTTCTTCTATTCTTTTTTTGTGGAGAGGCAGGTGCAAAGACCAAGTTTGCCTCGTAATTACTCTTTTCCTTCTTCTCTTCTTCTTTTGTGGAGAGGCAGGTGCAAAGACCATATTTGCCTCGTAATTGCTCTTTTTTTCTTCTTCTCTTCTTCTTTTGTGTGGAGAGGCAGGTGCAAAGACCATGTTTGCCTCGTGACTGCTCTTTTCCTTCTTCTCTTCTTCTTTTGTGGAGAGACAGGTGCAAAGACCATGGTTGCCTCGTAATTGTTCTTTTTTTCTTCTTCTCTTCTTCTTTTGTGTGGAGAGACAGGTGCAAATACCATGTTTGCCCCATGACTGCTCTTTTCCTTCTTCTCTTCTTCTTTTGTGGAGGGGCAAGTGTAAAGACCATGTTTGCCCCGTAATTGCTCTTTTTTCTTCTTCTCTTCTTCTTTTGTGTGGAGAGGCAGGTGCAAAGACCATGTTTACCTCATGTCTCTTTTTTTGTCTTCTCTTCTTCTTTTGTGTGAAGAGGCAGGTTCGAAGACCACGTCTGCCTCACGTCTCTTCTCTTCTCTTCTTTTCCCATTGATGCCCCCGGACTGGGGCGTGACTCTCTTAACGTGCCCCCAGGTTGGGGTGTGGCCTCTCTGACTTCAATGGCCCCAGGCGGGGTGTATGTTCCTTTAAATCTCCCTAAGCCGGGGTGTATTCCTTACGGCTTCAATGCCCCCAGGCGGGCTGGATTCTGCTTCTTTGCTTCTATGCCCCGCGCGGGGTATATTCTGCTTCTAGTGCCCCCAGGAGCGGGGTGTATTCTTTTCTTCATATGCCCCGAGGACCCGGGGAATGTTGTTTGTCCTGCTTCAGTTGCCCCAGGGATGAGGTGTATGTTGCTTCATGTGTCTCCATGGCGGGGCACATTTCTTCTTCAAATACCCCTAAGCTGGGGTGAGTTTCTCTCTTTGTGTGCCCCTAGGCCGGGGTGTATTTTTTTTTACTTTATCTGCCCTCATACGGGGTGTTGTTCTTCTTCAAATGCCCCAAAGCTGGGTGCGTTCCTTTCTTTGTATGCCCCCATGCCGAGGTGTTTTTTTTGCTTCTTATGCCCCTAAGCCGGGGTGAATTCCTCTACTTCTTATGCCCCCATAGCGGGGTGTATGTTTCTTCTTCTTGTTGTGTAGTGGACAGCGGATCTAGAGGGGAGGGGTGAATAGATCAGCCCCACTTTTCGCAATGTGGCCCTCTATATAGCTAGTTAAAATGAATTGCAGCGGAATAGAAACTAGCTTCCAAGTGTGTTATGATTTGCTTAGCAAGATAAGCAAGATATATAACAATTCGATCCTAAGCATGCACCTAGAACGAATCAATCACACAAGCAAACCACACTAGACAGGATTTTAAGGTGGTTCGGACTGAATCCTCAGCCCTACGTCCACCCCTCACCAAAACCCGGTGAGGCTTCACTTGTGCAGCGCACAGAACCGCAAATCGGAAACCACCGATTGCCTTCCTACTCACCACCTGGTAGGGATGTCAACCGTAAATTGGAACAACCTCCAATTGCCTTCCTACTAACCACCGGTAGGGATGAATCACACTTTCAATGTTTAGACAATAATGAAAATGAAACAAATGTGAAGGAACTAAAACAAGAGATTGAGTTGTGAGTGAAAATGAATTGGCCCTTGTATGAAATGTTGATCAGCAACAAGGCTCCTCTTGGCTTCAACTCAATCTTCTTGATTCACCCTTGATTGGATGAATGTTCTTCACGGAGTACTGTTCACGTGAACAGTACCTCTTCCTTCAATTCTTCTCTCTTGATCTTCTCTTTGAACTTCTTTGAATGAATGAAGGAGATGATGAAGCTACCTTGAATCTTGATTGCTTCTTTAGCTTTTAGGAGTTTGAATGTTTGAAAGATCACCTTGGATGAGCTTGAAAGAGCTTGAATGGATGTAGATGATTTCCCTTGAAGAACTTGAATCAAACCGGCTTCCTTGGATCACTTTGATAGCCTTGCTTTGATGTAATCTTCCTTGAGGTTTGCTGGCTTTGATTTGAGCTTGATTCCCCTTTGATTGGATGAAGAACACCTTCACGAACTACTGTTCACGTGAACAGTAGCTCGTCTCCAAGCTCTCTTGTAACCTCCCTTGCAGCCACCCTAGATCTCACAAGAAGCCCCTTGAAGCATTAGGGTTTCTAACCCTCTTACAAGAGTTTTATAGACCTTGAATGGTCTATGGACACCCCCTAGACCAGATCCACAATTTGTGGGGGATTAGGTGTCTTTAGGATTAAACAAATCAATGTTGAATGGCCCTTTTCGAAGTTGGAAACAAAGTCAACAATTGATGGCTCGGGGCTGGCGGTCGACCGGAATTCATGGGGCGGTCGACCGGAATCTGTAAAATCTTCAACTTGTCGGTTCTGGGAAAACCGATCGACCGGAAAAGTAGGGGCGGTCGACCGAAATCTATAATTCCTGGAGTGTTTCGTTTCTGGAAGAACCGGTCGACCGGAAAGGCAGGGGCGGTCGACCGAAACCTGTAAAACGTGGAATTCTTAGGCTCTGGCAAATCTGGTCGACCGGCCAAGGTGTGTAGGTCGACCGGAAACACCTATACCTACAAAAATGAAGTGTTAGACCAATGAAACATGTTCATAAGTCAAGATATTCATGTCCTCATCAATTTCATGTATTTTGGGATTGAAATCAACATAGAATATGCTTTGAGCATTTCTAAATTTTGTTCCGGGGGCAGGTCGATCCGCGTGCGAGGGCGCAACATTCAGCGTTCACGTTCACCATTTCCACTTGATTCCTTGTCCATTCATTGGCGCACCTGTCATGAACAAAAACATCACGTATGTCAATCACATGAAGGTGAAAAACATCAATGACTAATAGTGTTTAGCCATTATCAAAACCAAGAATACATTAGAACTCATATGACCATAGAATGATGTCGAATGACCCAAGTGACCATAGGGGCACAACATTCTCCCCCTTTTTGATGATGGCAACACTGTGAGTCATTATATGGCAGAGATATCCAATATGGCAAAGTGTATGACATATGCAACCTATGCAGCTCAAGATAGTAAAACATGGGAATGCGGATTTGTATGCATGGATGATCAAAGCATGTGAATGCTATATGGGAATACTATGATGATCAAAGCATGTGAATGCTATATGGGAATACTATGATGATCAAAACATGTGAATGCTATATGGGAATGCTAGGCATAATGTGATAGTTGCATGATGACAGATGAAACAGATGAAGGCTCTCCCCCTCAACAAGGACTCCCATGTCCTTGTCCTCAACAAGGACTCACAACAAGAATTCTGCCCCTTTGCCAACAGCAAAAAGAAGCAATAAAGTGAAATATCTGTGAGACCAGAGCGGAAAGGAGTGAAGAGCAAGCCATTATATGCAAACCTGAAGCAGATTGTGAGCAACATGTATGGTTCAAAGCTAATGAAATCCGAATTCATCAACAGAGTTCGAAAAGTAGCTACATCCAAGATTTAATAGAAATGAACCAAAAAGACATATCATGGCTGTGCTTAACCGTCCCTTGTCTTATATATCCATAGTCAATAACTAGAAAGGGAATAACATAAGAACTCGTATTGAGGCTAAACAATCATGACTAGAGCATGGAATTGTATGATTGAGGCAAGAGGTTTCATATTTTGATTTTCAATATCTGTAGTATATGAAGGCACATGACTCATATTTTACGAGCAGTCAAGTCTAGTACATGCCTCCTAGCCGTAAGAATACACGTTGTTTAGACGCCAATATCCCTAAGTATTTGGCAAGACTGACTGTAATGCTTCAGAATGAACAGAGATAGCAGAGTCGTGTCATGACATATCCGATCTCATTTCTATGATGAGAAGATATATTTCTCAGCAATTATGCTAATGCTCTGCCTAGAGTCCAAACAGAAGTAAGACAGAGATAATAGAGGCACATCATGACATATCATTCGTCACTTGATGTGATGACGTGACATATTTCTCCGTGCAACAATATCATTGCTCTGCAAATAGATTTTCAAGAAGTCCAACTCATCAAGATGTTTAAAAATAATACTAAGCTCTAGAGTATCACCAAGATTGTCATGAAGTCTGAATTTTCAGATATCAGGATAGTCATTCAAAGCATAATATGCAATCTTTAGTTAAGGTCTATTAAAACCATAGAATATAGATGATTTCAAAATGAATATTTCAGAGCTGCAAGGAAATCATTAAATCTGAACCATTTTCATTGATTGGACAATCATGAGGGCATATAATAGAAGGCTCTTACACCATATATTCGACAATCTCAGGAGCTCAAACCAGACAATAAGCCAAGAAGTAGATTGCAAGAGGTTGAGAGAATCAGCAAAACTCCCCCTAAAGATATGCAATGGATGCGTGAAGGAGTTATATTTGCAATCAAGTTGAATGACAAATGAGGTTGGCCTAGTCACTCATGAAGGTGCCAGAAATGAAATGTATGACCCAACCCATGGTTGTACACTTATTAAATGCAACAGAATGAAGATGAAATATATGTATAAATGCTGCACAAGGACAACTCCCCCTTACTATATGGCCTATATGCGACATTGACGCATGGTACTTGGCGGAGGTGAAACCTCACGCATATTGAGTGCTTCGTGACAAGCCTAACTTGCCCTTCCATACATCAACATTTGATATACCATGGTCATGCGAGAATGATGCTACACAAACCATACAATGCATTATGAACATGAACTCAATTCATTAGTATGCAACTACATGCAATGCGACACCATATGCAAAAAGACATATTGACATATAAACAATGCATGAATGCAAAACACACAACTAATTGAACAGGATTATCAATTCAAATTCTTATTGGCCTGAGGTCGGCAAAGACCAAGCTCCCTTCTTAGTGTTGAAAACCTGTCATTACACAAGGGCTTGGTAAAGATATCATCAATCTGATTCAATGTATCAACAAAATGCAGTTCAAAGTTTTTCTTACCGACCTCATCTCTAATGAAGTGATGCCTAATATCAATATGCTTAGTCCTAGAGTGCTGGACTGGATTTTTGGCAAGGTTGATAGCACTAGTGTTATCACACAGAATCGGGACACAACCAAGATCCACCAAGTAGTCTTGGAGTTGGTGTTTAATCCACAACATTTGGGTGCCACAGCTCCCCGCAGCAACATATTCTGCCTCTACGGTTGAGAGGGCAACCGAGTGTTATTTCTTGGAGGCCCAAGAAACTAAACACCCGCCTAGAAACTGGCAATAGCCACTAGTACTCTTACGATCCAGCTTGCATCCAGCGTAATCCGCATCAGAATAAGATATAAGAGATAAATCACATGATGACGGATACCACAATCCCAAATCTTGAGTGCCGGCAAGATATCGAAGGATACGTTTGACGGCATTCAAATGAGATTCTCTAGGACTAGCTTGAAATCTAGCACAAAGGCAAACACTAAACTGGATATCTTGTCGGGATGCAGTCAAATAAAGCAAAGAACCAATCATACCTCTATAGACCTTTGCATCCACCAATTTACCATTTTCATCCGAATCCAGTGAAGTTGAGGTGCTCATAGGAGTTGCAATGATTTTACTGTTTGCCATGTCAAATCTTTTCAGCAACTCCTTGATGTATTTGGCTTGGCTTATGAAGCAACCATCTTGTCCTTGGTTGACCTGCAAACCGAGAAAGAATTGGAGTTCTCCCATTAGGCTCATCTCAAATTCACTAGTCATGAGGTTAGCAAATTCCTCACACATTTCAGATTTAGTAGAACCAAACACAATGTCATCAACATAAATTTGAACAATCAAGATATTTTTACCTTGCTTCTTGGTGAAAAGTGTTTGATCTACCTTACCTCGTGTGTACCCTTTTTCAATGAGGAATGAGCTTAGCCTTTCATACCAAGCTCTTGGTGCTTGCTTAAGTCCATAGAGCGCCCTGTCTAGTTTGTATACAAAATCTGCATTGTTAGAATTCTCAAAGCCAGGGGGCTGCTCAACATAGACTTCTTCTTTGATCAAGCCATTCAAGAAAGCACTTTTGACATCCATTTGATAGAGCTTTATTCTAAGGGAGCATGCAAAGGCAAGTAAAATTCTGATGGCTTCAAGTCTAGCAACTGGGGCTAAGATTCATCAAAGTCTACCCCAAACTCTTGATTATATCCTTGAGCCACCAATCTAACTTTGTTTCTTATTATCTTGCCATCCTCACTTAGTTTGTTCCTAAAAACCCATTTAGTGCCTATGACAGATTGTGATGATGGTCTAGGAACAAGATGCCAAACTTTGTTTCTCTCAAACTGGTTTAACTCTTCTTGCATGGAATTTATCCAGTTTTCATCTTTTAATGCTTCATCAATATTTTTGGGTTCATGCTAAGAGACAAGAGCAAGTTGATCTAATTCTTCCACAATTTTAAAATGTGACCTAGTTCTAGGTGGGTCATTCAAGCTACCAATGACATTCTCCAAAGGATGATCCTTAAGAATTCTAATATTTGTAGAATCGTTACCTTCTCCTGGAGCTTGATCCCTTGCATTGCTTGATTCGGCTAGGTCACCATCTTCTTTTATTTCTTCTTGTGGAGGATCACTCTTGTCCTTTATGCTTAGGAATTCCCCATCTTCATCGTTTTTCCTGTAAGAGTTATCATTGTTAGAATCATGATATTTATCAAAAGAAACATGGGGTGATTCTTCCACAGTTTAATTTTTGATATTGTAAATTCTATAAGCCCTAGATCTATCAGAATATCCAAGGAATATACCTTCATCGCTCTTGGGCTCGAATTTATCTAAGTCTCTTTTGTCATTGTTGTGAATGAAGCATTTCGATCCAAACACTTTCATATGTGAGAGAGAGGGCTTTTTACCTTTTAGCAACTCATAAGGAGTCTTTTTGGTGTGTGGCCTTACCATAGAGCGGTTGATAATGTAACATGCCGAGTTTACCGCTTCAGCCCAAAATCTCCTTGGAAGTTGCCGTTCAGCAAGCATGGTTCTTGCCATCTCTACAAGTGTTCGGTTTCTTCTTTCAACTACACCATTTTGCTCCGGCGTTCTTGGTGAAGAGAATCGGTGTGTAATCCCTTCAGCCCTGCAAAGATTATAGAAATTAGCATTTTCAAATTCACCACCATGATCAGATTGAATCTTGGAAAGTTTAAACTCACCGTCCTGCTTTATCTTCATGTAGAGTGCCTGAAACTCATCAAAAGCATCATTTTTGTGTGTGAGAAAGAAAACCCATGTGAACCTAGAAAAGTCATCCACCAAGACATATCCATATTTTCTACCACTTAAACTAGCAGTTCTGGTTGGGCCAAACAGGTCCATATGAATTAGCTCGAGTGGTTTGGATGAAATATTTTCAGATCTTCCCTTGAATGATTTTCTAGTTTGTTTACCTAGGGCACATGCATCACACAATTTATTTTCTTGTTTAAATGATAGTTCAGGCAAACCTTTCACCATATAATGCTTCAAGAGCTTATGCAAGACATTGTAGCTAGCATGTCCTAGTCTACGATGCCATAACCAAGCAATTTCAGATTTTGGTGCAGCAAGACAAAGGTTTAAATAAGCAGGATCATCTAAGTCAATCATGTAAACATTGTTGACTCTCTTACCAGAAAATTTTACCTTTTCAGATTTTGGTTCAAGGATTTTACATTCATGAGAATCAAACAATACTTTGTGACCTTTATCACACAATTGACTTATGCTGAGCAAGTTGTACTTTAAACCTTCAACTAAGAGCACATTTCCAATGGAGTTGGAGAGATTCTTACCTACATTACATGTTCCAATAATCTTTCCTTTGTTGTTCCCTCCAAATGTGACGTGTCCTCCTTCCTTTTCCTCCAAGAGATAAAATTTTGATTTGTCTCCAGTCATGTGTCTTGAACAGCCGCTATCAAGATACCACCTGTTATGCATGGCTGCAAGACACTCCTGCACAAGCATTTAAGCAATGGTGTTTGGAACCCAACTAAATTTGGGTCCCTTCAAACTTTTTAAAATTTCAAAACATGAAACCATTTATTTTGGAATCCAAACCTTTCTAACATTCATGTTTTGTTTGCTTAGAGCAGGGATTTGGTTTTTATTTTCAACCTTGACATTCATTTTATGTTTGGAGGCTCTTGGTTGGAATTTGTGAAAGTTTGATGAAGTTGGCTTCTTAACCCATTGCGGCCATTGGTTGTTCTTGGGTTGAAAGTAATTGTTTTGCCACCTATGGGATTGATGATCACAGAAATCACAATTACCCCACAAGTGAGGTGGTGTTGGCCTAAGTGATGGACCACCCCAGTTATAGTGATACCTAGAAGGCTGAGCAGGTAAAGGCCAAGAATGTGTTGACCTATGCTGCTGGGAAGATTGGCCTTTCTTAGGCTTTTGGGCAGTCTTCTTGGGGGTTTTAGTGATTGCCTCTTCAATCTTTTCTTTCCCTTTCTCCTTTTATTTTTGCTGGTTTTGTGTGGGAGTTGTGTTCGAGGAGGAGGCTTCGGAAGATGAAATGAATGTAACAGTTTTGAGCCCAATTGGCCTTTTGTTTGTTGGTTCAAAACCTAACCCTTCCTTGTTGAAGTTCATTCTAGTACCTAGCAATGCATCTAGGTTTTCTCTTTCATCCACAAACTTTTCTAAATATTGTTGTTTATCCTTCAACTCACTACAAGAAAAATCGCGGATAGCGACCGACATATTCGGTCGCTATTCAGTCGTAGATCGGTCGCAAATCTCCATTGCGACCGAACAGACACTATATAGCGACCGAATATGTCGGTCGCTATATCATAGTCGCTATATAGCGACCGACATAATTCGGTCGCAGTATCAGTCGTTACCAGAGACCGATTATAATCGGTCGCCTGGCCGGTCGCTAATAATTCGGTCGCCATTCAGTCTCTATTCGGTCGCTACAATTGTTGTATTTTAAAAAATAAAATTAACCTATCGGATTAAGTCGGTCTCAATTCGGTCGCTATTCGGTCTCGAATTATGTTGTATTTTTAAAAATAAAATTAACCTATCGGATTTATTCGGTCTCAATTCGGTCGCTAGTCGGTCTCCAAATTTGTTTTATTTTTAAAAATAAAATAAACCTATCGGATTTATTCGGTGGCTAGTCGGTCGCTAGTCGGTCGCCAAGTATAATTATTTAATAAAAGAAATATAACGTATAGTCGCTATTCGGTCGCAATTCAGTCTCAATGCGGTCGCTAATTTTGCATTATTTTTTTTTTAAAAATTTATTTAAACTGATAAATAAATTACCTGATAAATAACAAATTCATAACATAAATATAAAATCAACTACACAGACAACAATATCGACAAATCTCAAATTCATCACATACAAACACCTGATAAATAACAATTTCATAAAACAATAATAAATCAACTACACGGATCACAATCTCCACGAACCTCAAATTACACACAATTAAAATAAAATCACAAATTAATCATACATCCATAATAATAAAATGACAACATACACAACTAAAATAAAATCACAAATCCTCCACATATGTCTCATCCTGGTCGTCGTCTCGTCCAACATCATCCTGGTCGTCGTCTCGTCCAACATCTCGCGACGGATGATCCTGTATATCATTTAAAAAAATTATAATCAAATCCTTAATAAAGAAATCAAGCATTAACAAGACTTAATAAAGAAATCAAGCATTAACAAGAGTATGCCAATAGTTTAAGCCAGCTCATTTTCATATATATAAATACACACACACAATATAAGTTCAAATTTCATCTTGTATTTTAAAAATGAAGTTTGAGCGCCGAGCTCAAACCGGGCATCCGATTTGGATTCCGTCAGTTCTGACAAGTCACTTTCATCTCCCCGGTCGTATTGGAATGATCGGCACGGCCATCCGACCGGTATTTCGAATTTTAGACCCCCGGACCCGTCCTAACAGTTCATTTGAACTAAGTGTATTTTAAAAATGAAGTTTGAGCGCCGAGCTCAAACCGGGCATCCGATTTGGATTCCGTCAGTTCTGACAAGTCACTTTCATCTCCCCGGTCGTATTGGAATGATCGGCACGGCCATCCGACCGGTATTTCGAATTTTAGAACCAAATGCCCCGTCCTAACAGTTCATTTGAACTAAGTGTATTTTAAAAATGAAGTTTGAGCGCCGAGCTCAAACCGGGCATCCGATTTGGATTCCGTCAGTTCTGACAAGTCACTTTCATCTCCCCGGTCGTATTGGAATGACCGGCACGGCCATCCGACCGGTATTTCAGATTTTAGACCCCCGGACCCGTCCTAACAGTTCATTTGAAATAAGTGTATTTTAAAAATGAAGTTTGAGCGCCGAGCTCAAACCGGGCATCCGATTTGGATTCCGTCAGTTCTGACAAGTCACTTTCATCTCCCCGGTCGTATTGGAATGATCGGCACGGCCATCCGACCGGTATTTCGAATTTTAGACCCCCGGACCCGTCCTAACAGTTCATTTGAACTAAGTGTATTTTAAAAATGAAGTTTGAGCGCCGAGCTCAAACCGGGCATCCGATTTGGATTCCGTCAGTTCTGACAAGTCACTTTCATCTCCCCGGTCGTATTGGAATGATCGGCACGGCCATCCGACCGGTATTTCAGATTTTAGAACCAAATGCCCCGTCCTAACAGTTCATTTGAACTAAGTGTATTTTAAAAATGAAGTTTGAGCGCCGAGCTCAAACCGGGCATCCGATTTGGATTCCGTCAGTTCTGACAAGTCACTTTCATCTCCCCGGTCGTATTGGAATGACCGGCACGGCCATCCGACCGGTATTTCAGATTTTAGACCCCCGGACCCGTCCTAACAGTTCATTTGAAATAAGTGTATTTTAAAAATGAAGTTTGAGCGCCGAGCTCAAACCGGGCATCCGATTTGGATTCCGTCAGTTCTGACAAGTCACTTTCATCTCCCCGGTCGTATTGGAATGATCGGCACGGCCATCCGACCGGTATTTCGAATTTTAGACCCCCGGACCCGTCCTAACAGTTCATTTGAACTAAGTGTATTTTAAAAATGAAGTTTGAGCGCCGAGCTCAAACCGGGCATCCGATTTGGATTCCGTCAGTTCTGACAAGTCACTTTCATCTCCCCGGTCGTATTGGAATGATCGGCACGACCATCCGACCGGTATTTCAGATTTTAGAACCAAATGCCCCGTCCTAACAGTTCATTTGAACTAAGTGTATTTTAAAAATGAAGTTTGAGCGCCGAGCTCAAACCGGGCATCCGATTTGGATTCCGTCAGTTCTGACAAGTCACTTTCATCTCCCCGGTCGTATTGGAATGACCGGCACGGCCATCCGACCGGTATTTCAGATTTTAGACCCCCGGACCCGTCCTAACAGTTCATTTGAAATAAGTGTATTTTAAAAATGAAGTTTGAGCGCCGAGCTCAAACCGGGCATCCGATTTGGATTCCGTCAGTTCTGACAAGTCACTTTCATCTCCCCGGTCGTATTGGAATGATCGGCACGGCCATCCGACCGGTATTTCGAATTTTAGACCCCCGGACCCGTCCTAACAGTTCATTTGAACTAAGTGTATTTTAAAAATGAAGTTTGAGCGCCGAGCTCAAACCGGGCATCCGATTTGGATTCCGTCAGTTCTGACAAGTCACTTTCATCTCCCCGGTCGTATTGGAATGATCGGCACGACCATCCGACCGGTATTTCAGATTTTAGAACCAAATGCCCCGTCCTAACAGTTCATTTGAACTAAGTGTATTTTAAAAATGAAGTTTGAGCGCCGAGCTCAAACCGGGCATCCGATTTGGATTCCGTCAGTTCTGACAAGTCACTTTCATCTCCCCGGTCGTATTGGAATGATCGGCACGGCCATCCGACCGGTATTTCGAATTTTAGACCCCCGGACCCGTCCTAACAGTTCATTTGAACTAAGTGTATTTTAAAAATGAAGTTTGAGCGCCGAGCTCAAACCGGGCATCCGATTTGGATTCCGTCAGTTCTGACAAGTCACTTTCATCTCCCCGGTCGTATTGGAATGACCGGCACGGCCATCCGACCGGTATTTCAGATTTTAGACCCCCGGACCCGTCCTAACAGTTCATTTGAAATAAGTGTATTTTAAAAATGAAGTTTGAGCGCCGAGCTCAAACCGGGCATCCGATTTGGATTCCGTCAGTTCTGACAAGTCACTTTCATCTCCCCGGTCGTATTGGAATGATCGGCACGGCCATCCGACCGGTATTTCGAATTTTAGACCCCCGGACCCGTCCTAACAGTTCATTTGAACTAAGTGTATTTTAAAAATGAAGTTTGTCAATAAACACAGGTAAAAGTGGTTTTTTCATACACTCCAGGAATAATAACTCTACTGCCAGGAAAATTCAGGATGTCACTGGTTTTGTTAAACACTCCTTCCCTCATAAGTATCTTGGTTTTCCCCTGATCAAAGGAAGATGCAAGAAAATTCACTACACTGGTATTCTACACAATATTCAGAGGAGGATTTCAGGTTGGAAATGTGGGATGCTCTCCTAGGGAGCAAAACTAGTCCTTATCAAGCATGTCCTGATCTCATTGCCCATATACTTTCTTACATCTTCTTCACTGCATATTGGAACTCACCAAGCTATTGAAAAATCACTTGCCAATTTCTTCTGGGGTTCATCTGATCATGGTCACAGGAAGCACTGGAGAAAATGGAACAAAATCTGCACTCCTATCTCTTAAGGTGGACTGGGTATTATATCACTAAGGAATATGGAAACTCCCTTAAGTGTTAAAATGTTGTGGCAAGCTCTTCATTCAAATTCATTATGGGCCGAGTATTTCAGAGCCAAATATATTAGGAACTGTCCTCTCATCCAGGTTCAGTTTACAAATATGAAGGGTTTTGAAAGGAGAAGGTGGATCACTGCAAAAAATTTAATTATTCAGCATAAGAGGGTCATTATTGGAGATGGCAGCAGGACAAGCTTCTGGTATGACAGATGGATAGGCCAACACACCCTTGCTGATTTTGCATTGGCTGATAACACCATCAACCCTATGCTCTCTGTTCGGGACTTTATTGTACAGATGAATTCAGAAGACACAAATTGGCCTAACAGGTTTTTTACTGAAGAAATTAGCACTGCTTTGAAGCATGTTAAACTCAATCAGGAACATGACCTACCTGCTTGGAGCCTTTCTTCTTCGGGGAACTGTTCAGTCTCATCCACCCAAAAGGCTATTAGCAGGAACCAAGAGACTCAGACTTTCAATCAGTGGACTAGCATTTGGTCACCATGGCTGCCTTCCAAGATCTCCATTCATCTGTGGAAAATTATCAACAAGTGTCTTCCTCTGGATTGCAACATTCAGAAGATAGGGATTCCAATTTGTTCAAAATGCTGCTGCTGCAAGACCCCACAGACTGAAAATTATAACCACTTATTTATTTTCGGTGATTGGGCTTCTTACATATGGACATATTTCAGATCTAAGGGGTTGCAAATTGAAGAAAATTCAGCTACCTCAATGATACTCAACAATTTATGCTCCACTCAGAAAAAATCAATGTTTGGCCTATTTGGTCTAGCTGCTGTCGGAGTTAGTATGTGGGAGATTTGGTGTGCTAGAAATTCAGACAAATATGATGACTCCAAAACTTCCTGCCAGGGTCTCCTCCACAAAATCAGATACAAAGTCAAAGAAATATGTCAGATTTCCTCACTACCCGAAGCCAATCAGGAACATATCAGAATTCTGGATGCTCTAGGAATTCAATTTGCTAAACCAAAGCAGCTTAGAGCTATAGCCATTAAATGGTTTTGCCCTCCTTGGCCTTCTTTAAAACTAAATACTGATGGAGCATCTAAAGCCAATGGTGAATCTGGTGGAGGTGGGGTCATAAGAGATCACCTTGGAAATGTCATCCTAGCTTTCAGCCACTACTATGGATTCTCAAATAGCATCATTGCTGAGGCCCCTGCCCTATTAGATGGAATGAAGTATATCAAAATCACTGGTTCCACAGCAGCAATAATTGAATGTGACTCTCAAACTATTGTCAATATTATCAAAAGGAAAGCCACCTGCCCTTGGTCGATATTGTCCTATGTCAGGGAGATATGGAGCCTCCTTAATCCTGCAGATACCATTAATCACATCTTTAGAGAAGGGAACACTGTGGCTGATTCCTTAGCTTCTTTAGCTTGTAAGTTGAAATGTAATGCATCCTATTCCTCCTCTGAGCTTCCTACTCTCATTAGAGGTGCTGTTAGGCTTGATAAACTGGGTATGCCCAGTGTCCGCTTGATGTAATTTATCTTTACAATTGCTTTTACTCAATAAAATACCCACTGGTGGTTAGGTGGTAGAGTTCTTCTCTCAACCTTTCCACTAGGCAGGGCTTTCACATAAAAAAAAAAGAAGATAGTGAAACCCTTCAGTTTCAGAATGCTATAGGCAGTCTCCATGCATGCATGTGGAAATGACAATGTCTATAAAGCAAATTAAACCTTAAGTCAAAGTTTTGAATTCTTCAGCTAAAATCAATATGTAACTTCTACAGTCCACTGATAGTTTGCAGAGAGTTGAGTTGTTTGAACAAAGATTTATTGTTTTATGAATTTGGCACGTAAACTGTCGGGAGACATGTAATCACCTCTGCACGTGGATTGTGCTAGCTTTCACAGAAAAATTCCACACCTAAGTACATAACCATGCATGACTATGCATAAATCTTTGAAGTCGATTCTGCTGGTTCGGGTGCCGGAGGGGGTGACACAGAGAGAGAGGGATCAGAGAGAGAGAGGGTGCCAGGTGGAACCTTTAATGTTGTAGTCGGCGAGGGTGCGGCCGTCCTCCAGATGCTTCCCGGCGAAGATGAGATGCTGCTGGTTCGGGGAAATGCCCTCCTTGCCCTGGATCTTAGCCTTCACGTTGTCGATCGTGTCCGAGGAGTCGACCTCCAAGGTGAACTGTGCTTTGACCGCAGGGGGAGGGGGGGCTCCGGCGGAGGGGGGCTCGGGCGGGAGGCCGCAGGGGGAGGGGGGCTCGGGCGGAGGTTGGCTCGGGCGGGAGGCCGCAGGGGGAGGGGGGGCTCCGGCGGAGGGGGGCTCGGGCGGGAGGCCGCAGGGGGAGGGGGGCTCGGGCGGGAGGCCGCAGGGGGAGGGGGGGCTCCGGCGGAGGGGGGCGGAGGCCGCAGGGGGAGGGGGGCTCGGGCGGGAGGCCGCAGGGGGAGGGGGGCTCCGGCGGAGGGGGGCGGAGGCCGCAGGGGGAGGGGGGGCTCCGGCGGAAGGGGGCTCGGGCGGGAGGCCGCAGGGGGAGGGGGGCTCTGGCGGGAGGCCGCAGGGGGAGGGGGGGCTCCGGCGGAGGGGGGCTCGGGCGGGAGGGGCGTGGGGGGGCTAGGGCGGAGAGGGGGCCGCAGGGGGAGGGGGCTCGGGCGGGGGCTCGGGCGGGAGGGCTCGGGCGGGAGGGGGGGCTCGGGCGGAGAGGGGCTCGGGCGGGCGGGGGCCGCAGTGGGGAGTATAACGGGATCAGCGACTGATTGGAGACCGAAGTAAATTCGGTCGCAAGAACAGCGACCGATTGGAGACCGAACTAATTCGGTCGCCAAAACGGTCTCACATATGCGACCGATTATTTCGGTCGCCGAATTGGTCTCTATTTGGGACCGACTAGCGACCGATTTAATCGGTCTCTAAGTCGGTCGCTATAGCCACTTTTTCTTGTAGTGACTCTTTTTGTAGGTTTTCAATATTTTGAAGAAGTTTAATGTTGACTTGTTTGACAGCTTCATACTTTTCATTGCTCAATTTACTATCTTTTTCATAGGTTTGCATTTTGAGTTTCATGCTATCAATTTTATTTCTCAAGTCTTCATTTTGAATTTCCAAGTCAGTCATTTCTTTTCTTCCTTCCTCCAAATTTTCAATCATTTTCTTAAGATCTTCAATTTCAGTCTCAAGTATAGCATTCTTATGATTGGTTTCATGATCATGCACAAAAGAATTGATTTTCTTTTTCAATGATTTATTTTCCTTTTTGTACATGTTATATTTTTCCATCAGTTGTATATATGCTTCCTCCCAATCATCAACAGTATAATCTTCAAATGGAGAAGTTACCTCGGTTTCTTCGTCACCTTTGGCCATAAGGCAAAGATCTCCTCTTTCCTTGTCCGAGGAGCTGGTTTCATCATCACTTTCTTCCTCGTCGTTCCAAGTGGACACCATGGCCTTGTTCTTCTTCTTGCCCTTCCATTTGTCGGCCTTTTTGAATCTGTCGGGACAATCATTCTTGAAATGTCCTGGTTTATTGCAAGAATAGCAAATGATTTTATCAGGTTTCTTAAAGTTTTCAGAATTAGACTTGAAACCATTTCTTACCTTTGACCTTCCTCTCATGAAGCTCTTACCTTCCTTTCTCAGGAATTTCTTGAACTTACGTGTGAGCATGGCTACAGCATCCTCTTCTTGCTCACTTGTCGAATCCTCACCTTCATCGGAAGAGCCTTGACGGCTGGGTCCTGCTTTAAGAGCTAGGGACTTTTTCTTAGGTGCCTCAGCCTCTTTGTTCTTGAGGTTGATCTCATAGGTCATCAATGACCCAATGAGTTCATCTACCTTGGTAGTTGCGAGATCTTTTGATTCTTCAACCACGGTAGCCTTTGTGTGCCATGCTGGAGTCAGTGATCTGAGAATCTTTCTTACAATTTCCTATTCTGAATATTTCTTTCCCAAATCAGTCAAACTGTTAGTAAGCACAGTTAATCGAGCATACATATCTTGAATTGATTCATCAGGCTTCATGCGGAACATTTCATATTCAGAAACTAAAATGTTGGCTTTTATTTCTCATACCTGAGACGTTCCTTCGTAGATTACCTCTAACTTATCCCACATTAGTTTTACATATGCGCAGGTAGCCACTCTTGAGAATTCTACTGGATGGAGTGAGCATTACATGATGTGTTTAGCATTCCAGTTGACAGTGGATTGCCTTATCTGTTCTTTGGTCCACAAGTCCTCATTATCCATAAGCTCATACGGACCTTTGCTGATCACTCGCCAAAGTTCGTAGTCTTGGGTGCGAATAAACACCTGTATACGATGTTTCCAATAGGGATAATTAGATCCAGTGAAATAAGGAGGCCTATTCACAGCATGTCCTTCGGGTAGAAAACCCTTGGACGCTGATCCACCATTTCCCTCAAGGTCGTTGGACCCCATAATGAGAGATTAGGCTCTGATACCACTTGTTGTGTAGTGGACAGTGGATCTAGAGGGGAGGGGTGAATAGATCAGCCCCACTTTTCGCAATGTGGCCCTCTATATAGCTAGTTAAAATGAATTGCAGCGGAATAGAAACTAGCTTCCAAGTGTGTTATGATTTGCTTAGCAAGATAAGCAGGATATATAACAATTCGATCCTAAGCATGCACCTAGAACGAATCAATCACACAAGCAAACCACACTAGACAGGATTTTAAGGTGGTTCGGACTGAATCCTCAGCCCTACGTCCACCCCTCACCAAAACCCGGTGAGGCTTCACTTGTGCAGCGCACAAAACCGCAAATCGGAAACCACCGATTGCCTTCCTACTCACCACCTGGTAGGGATGTCAACCGCAAATTGGAACAACCTCCAATTACCTTCCTACTAACCACCGATAGGGATGAATCACACTTTCAATGTTTAGACAATAATGAAAATGAAACAAATGTGAAGGAACTAAAACAAGAGATTGAGTTGTGAGTGAAAATGAATTGGCCCTTGTATGAAATGTTGATCAGCAACAAGGCTCCTCTTGGCTTCAACTCAATCTTCTTGATTCACCCTTGATTGGATGAATGTTCTTCACGGAGTACTGTTCACGTGAACAGTACCTCTTCCTTCAATTCTTCTCTCTTGATCTTCTCTTTGAACTTCTTTGAATGAATGAAGGAGATGATGAAGCTACCTTGAATCTTGATTGCTTCTTTAGCTTCTAGGAGTTTGAATGTCTGAAAGATCACCTTGGATGAGCTTGAAAGAGCTTGAATGGATGTAGATTATTTCCCTTGAAGAACTTGAATCAAACTGGCTTCCTTGGATCACTTTGATAGCCTTGCTTTGATGTAATCTTCCTTGAGGTTTGCTGACTTTAATTTGAGCTTGATTCCCCTTTGATTGGATGAAGAACACCTTCACGAACTACTGTTCACGTGAACAGTATCTCGTCTCCAAGCTCTCTTGTAACATCCCTTGCAGCCACCCTAGATCTCACAAGAAGCCCCTTGAAGCATTAGGGTTTCTAACCCTCTTACAAGAGTTTTATAGACCTTGAATGGTCTATGGACACCCCCTAGACCAGATCCATAATTTGTGGGGGATTAGGTGTCTTTAGGATTAAACAAATCAATGTTGAATGGCCCTTTTCGAAGTTGGAAACAAAGTCAACAATTGATGGCTCGGGGCTGACGGTCGACCGGAATTCATGGGGCGGTCGACCGGAATCTGTAAAATCTTCAACTTGTCGGTTCTGGGAAAACCGGTCAACCGGAAAAGTAGGGGCGGTCGACCGAAATCTATAATTCCTGGAGTGTTTCGTTTCTGGAAGAACCGGTCGACCGGAAAGGCAGGGGCGGTCGACCGAAACCTATAAAACGTGGAATTCTTAGGCTCTGGCAAATCTGGTCGACCGGCCAAGGTGTGTAGGTCGACCGGAAACACCTATACCTGCAAAAATGAAGTGTTAGACCAATGAAACATGTTCATAAGTCAAGATATTCATGTCCTCATCAATTTCATGTATTTTGGGATTGAAATCAACATAGAATATGTTTTGAGCATTTCTAATTTTTGTTCCGGGGGCAGGTCGATCCGCGTGCGAGGGCGCAACATTCAGCGTTCACGTTCACCATTTCCACTTGATTCCTTGTCCATTCATTGGCGCACCTGTCATGAACAAAAACATCACGTATGTCAATCACATGAAGGTGAAAAACATCAATGACTAATAGTGTTTAGCCATTATCAAAACCAAGAATACATTAGAACTCATATGACCATAGAATGATGTCGAATGACCCAAGTGACCATAGGGGCACAACACTTCTGACGCCCCTAAGCCAGGGTATATTCTTTCTTCATATGCTCCCAGGTCGGGATGTATGTCTCTTTGCTTCTGTGCCCCCGGGTGGAGGTGTATTCTGTCTCTTTGCTTCTACGTCCCCCATGCGGGGTATGTTTCTTCTTCAAATGCCCCTAAGCCGGGGTGTATTATCTACTCTTTATGCCCCCAGATCGGGGTGGATTCTTCGTCAAATGCCCCGAAGCCAGGGTGTATTCTCTTCATGTGCCTCCGGGCGGGATGTGTCTTCTATGGCTTCTACGCCCCCAAACGAGGTGTAGCTTCTGCTTCTTATGCTCCTCGTGGCGGGGTACATTCCTTGCTTCTCATGCCCCCATGGCGGGGTGTAGTTTCTCTCTTTGTGTGCCCCCAAGCCGGGGTGGATTCTGCCTCTTTGCTTCTGTGCCCCAGGCGGGGTATATTCTTTATGGCTTCTATGCCCCCAGGTGGGGCATGCTTCTTCTTCTTATGCCCCTGAGCTGGGGAGTATCCTCCATGGCTTCTATGCCCCAGGCAGGGTGTATGTTGCTTCATATGCCCCCGGGGCGGGGATGTATTCCGCTTCTAATGCCCCCATGGCGGGGTATGTTCTTGGCTTCTTATGCCCCCAAGGTGGGGTGTGTTTTGCTTCTTGTGCCCTCGAGGCGGGGTGAATTTCCATCTATGTATGCCCCCGGTCCAGGGTGTATGTCTCTTTGCTTCTGTGCCCCCAGACCAGGGTGTGTTCCTGCTCCCCCCTTTTTATGCCCCTATGGCGGGGCGTATTCCTCTTCATGTGCCCCTAAGCTGGGGTATATTTCTTCTGCTCCTTATGCCCCTAGGCCGGGGTATGTCTCTTCTTCAAATGCCCCTAAGCCGGGGTGTATTCTTTTGCCCTTTATGCCCCTAGATTGGGGTACATCTCTCTTCATATGCCCCGACACGGGGTGTATATTTTGCTTGTTATGCGCCCGACGGGGCGTGTTTCTTTCCTTGTATGCCCCCAGAGCGGGGTATAGTCTTTGCTTCTCATGCCCCCATGGCGGGGTGGATTCTACTTCTTTTGCACCCAAGATGGGGTGTGTTTCTTCTTCAAATGCCCTTTAAGCTGGGGTGCATTCTTTATGACTTCTATGCCCCCCAGGCGAGGTATGTTTCTTCTTCAAGTGCCCCTAAGCTGGGGTGTATCTTTCATGGCTTCTAGGCCCCCAGACGGGGTGTAACTTTTGCTTCTTATGCCCCGGAGTGGGGTATGTTTTTTTTTCTTCTTATGCTCCCCATATCGGGTGTATTTCTTCTTTTGATGCCCCTAAGCCGAGGTGTACCATTTGTCTCATATGTCCCCCGAGTCAGGGTGCGTTTTGCTTCTTGTGCACCCAAGGCAGGATGTGTGTTTGTTTTTCACGTGTCCCTAGGTCAGGGTGTGACTTCATGCTTCTCATGCCCCCGTGGCGGGGTATGTTCTGCTCCTTCACTTCTGTGCCTCCCCCCAGGTGGGGTGTATTCTTTTATGGCCTCTATGCCCCCAGGCGAGGTGTATTCTTTGCCTCTCGTGCCTTTGAAGGGGAGGGGTGTAGCTTTATTTCATGTGCCTCCACGAGGTGTGTGTTTTGCTTCTCGTGCACCCCGGATGGAGTGCATTTCTTTCTTTGTATGCCCCCGTGGTGGGAGTGTATCTCTTTATTTGTGTACCCCCAGGCCGGGGTATAGTCTTTGTTTCTCAGGCCCCCATGGCGGGGTGTAGTTCTTCCTCAAATGCCCCTAAAACCGAGGTAGATCTTTGAATACCCCTAAGCTGGGGTGAATTTTTTTGCTTCCATGCCCCCGTGGCGGGGTATGTTGCTTCTTCAAATGCCCCTTGGGCGGGGTATACCTTTCTTCATATGCTCCCAGGTCGGGATGTATGTCTCTTTGCTTCTGTGCCCCCAGACCGGGGTGCATTCTTGCTCTCTTTTCTTTTGTACGCCCCTATGGCGGGATATATTTCTCTTCAGGTGCCCCTAGATCAGGGTGTGACTATGCTGCTTGTTGTGCCTCCAGGTCGGGATAGATTCTTCTGCTTTTCCCGCCCCAGAGTGGGGTATATTTCTCTTCGTATACCCCTAAATCGGGGTGTATTCTTTGTCTCATATGCCCCTAGAGTGGGGGTGAGTTTCTTCCTTTGTGTGCCCCTAAGCTGGGGTGTATTCTTGCTTCTTATGCCCCCAGGAGCGAGGTGTATTCTTTCTTTGAATGCCCCTAAGCTGAGGTGTATTTCCCTTCAAATGTCCCTAAGCCGGGGTGTACGTTGCTTTCATGCCCCTAGACCGGGGTGTGGGCCTTGCTTTCATGCCCCTAGGCCGGGATGTATTCTGCTTCTAGTGCCCCAAGAGTGGGGTGTATTGCTGCTTCCGATGCCCCCAAGGTGGGGTGTAATTCTTGCTTCTTATGCTTATGTGCCCCCAAGCGGGGTGAATCCTTCTTCTTTGCTTATGTGCTCCCATATCGGGGTGTATTCCTTTCTTCATACGCTCCCCTAAGCCGGGGAATGTTGTTTGTTCTGCTTCAGATGCCCCCCAGGGGAGTATATGTTGCTTCATGGATCCCGAGGCCGGGATGTATTCCTTCTTCAAATGCCCCTAAGTCGGGGTGGACTCTTTTCTTCTTATGCTCCCAAGGCGGGATGTAGCTTCTTCAAATGCCCCTAAGCCGGAGCGTATTTTTTATGGCTTCTATGCCCCCAGGCGGGGTATGTTTCTTCTTCAAATGCCCCTAAGCCGGGGTGTATTCTTCTCTTTCTTATGCTCCCGAGGCGGGGTGTAACTTCTTCAAATGCCCCTAAGCCGGGCCGTATTCTTCATGGCTTCTATGCCCCCCCCCTGTGAGGTATGTTTCTTCTTCAAATGTCCCTAAGACAGGGTGTATTCTTCTCTTTCTTATGCTCCCGATGCGGGATGTAACTTCTTCAAATGCCCCTAAGTCGGGGCGTGTTCTTCATGGCTTCTATGCCCCCCCTGGCAGGGTATGTTTCTTCTTCAAATACCCCTAGGCCGGGGTGTATCCTTTGTCTAACATGTCCCCCGAGTCGGGGTGCAGCTCTGTTTCTTCTTATGCCCCCAGGTCGGGATAGATTCTTCTCACATGCACCCAGGGCGGGAGTGTATTTCTCTTCATGTGCCGCCATGTCAGGGTATATTTCTTCTTCAAATACCCCCAAGCCAGGGTGCATTCTTGCTGCTTCTTATGCCCCAGGGCGGGGGTATGTTCTGCTTCTTTTACCCCCTCACGGTGGAGCGTATTTCTCTTCATATGCCCCCAGAGTGGGGGTGTAGCTTTTCTTCATCTGCCCCCTAGGTCGAGGGGTATGCCTCTTCACTTCTGTGCCCCCAGGCGGGGTATGTTTCTTCTTCAAAGGCCCCTGAGCCGGGGTGTAGCTTTGTTGTATGTTGTGCCCCAGAGTCGGGGTGGATTCTCTTCATGTGCCCCTGGGCGGGGTGCATATCCTTTTTTCTGCCTCTTATGCCCCCATGGCGGGGTATATCTCTTCTTCTTATCCCCCATGGCGGGGTATGTGCATGCTCTCTTTGAGAGTGGTGGCCGTGCTTGGCCTCATTGCTATAAAGCATTCCCCACAGCGGGCAGCAATTCATCAAGCTACAATTGTAGTTTGTTGGATCTTCTAACAGCCATTCGAGGGGCCGTCTTATGCCGGATAGGGGCAGCAGGAAGGTGGAACAGACCAGGGCATTGCACCATGTAGTTGGACCCTCCCAGAGCCGGGCGGGATGCCGGTCTTCTTCTTGTTCTCTTGGTCGGCAATGCTTGCCAACCCTTTTTTTGTCCTTTCTTTTCTTCTCTTCTTCCTCTTTTGTGCAATAGACCAAGGTGGGTGTACAGGAGAGCGCTCACCCCCTCAAGGAGGGGATGAGTGGTTCGCTCCACCGCATCAATCCCACAGTGGTCATCTTTGCGCAGCACGGGTGTCGACGGATATGGCCGTACGACCCTCTCTCGCCAATTCTCTCTCTTCTCTTTTTTTACTCCTTTCTTTTCTTTCTTGTCTCTTTTTTTTCTAACTTTCATGATTCCTGGAAGCTGCAGGTGCCTCGGAGTAGCATCTTCGAGGTCACAAAGATAATTTCGCCTAGTCCAGCTTTTCTCCCCATAGGGCTGGCGAAGACAGCATCTGTAATTCATCAAAGCAAGCAAACATCGTTTATTAGGAGGCCATGAGGCCCTAAATCCCGGCGGAGAGATGAAGGGTGGTTTTCGTCCCACCGGGCGTGCCAGACTTGTGGACGCACTTTTCGTTCGCTCGTTTAATGCCGTTGGTCTTGTTTCGGATGGTTGATTTGTCTATTAAGTGCGTGGGCGTGCCAGTCACGAAGTGACAATTTATTCGGGCTCCGAAGAGCCCATGGTGCGCTCGATCTGACTAATCAGACGATTGTGTAGTTCGTGTCGGGACCAAAACCCGCCGCGCCATAAAGGTCACGACGTCATTTACATCCCCTCGGAGAGGGGAGCACCCTTGGTTAATCGCCGGGAATCAAGGCCTCATGGCCAGAAAATTAATTGCATAAAAAGGCCTACTAGGAAGCATTGAAATCCCCGTATGAGGATGAGGAGAAAATATTCGCGATCATGTAGGTCATGAGCTGACCATTTAATATTCGGACGAATGTCCGGCTTGAGAATAGCGTAATCGTCATGGGAAAACCGGAACGCATTTATGCCGAGGTACGACAAATTTATTGTTCAGAGGAACGAGAAATATTCAGTCAAATCCCGGTTAAAACGGACAGAAACTAATAAGTTTGTCGGCTCTGTGCAAGATCAAGCCGCGACCATGTTGCGGTGGACCCCCCGCGGTCGAAACAAGACTTGCGTGAGCGTCGTTAATATTCCCGGTGCCAAGGGTCAATGGGGGAGTGTCCCGGGATCGGATCCCAGAACCAAAGACGTATTCAAAGGGAGCGAGCTATAGGCCGAGGATATGGGCCAGACAATGACCATAATCGGGACAGACCCGAGGTCTAAGCGTGACCCATAAAGGCCTTATCGATATCCCCATGCGTAGGGTCCGGGGAGGACGAGAACCACCTCGTTCCATTCGGATTTTGTCGGTCATTCATGGACCACTTTATGTTCGGACAAAGGTCCGTATTGAAGGTATGACGTAGATGGAAACAACCCCGTACAAATGTATACCGTGTTTGCGGTAATTTCAATGAAAGAGCGGGAACGAATCCCAATGGGAACGGGTCCAAATTGATGGACTATCGACCCAGAGCAATGCCGGATTACGACCATGTCGGGATGGGAGCCATCGGCCATGTCGGTCATTCACGGACCTTTTCATGTTCGGACACAGGTCCGTAATAGAAACGTGGCGGAAATTGAGGTGAACCCGTTCAAAATGTCTGCCGAATGTATGGTAATTTTAATAATGGCTCGGAAGGATCCGGTCTGAGGAGCGAGTCCGGTGTAATCGGAATGTCGGCCCGAGGTAAGGTTGGGTCATGACCATTTCGGGATAACTCCCAAGACTCAGGCCCGACCGGCGAGGGCGGCATTGTTGTTCCTTCGGCACCAGGCCACGGGAGAGACGGGGCTGCAATGTATATTTTACAATTTTTTTATCTGGGATTTCTTTTAACCATATGATTTTGTGTTGTTTATTCCCCTTTATGCATTTGTTCTGAATGATTTCTCTATTTTATTTATTATTATTATTATATTTTCTCTTTTTTACTATTATTATTACTATTTCATAATTTTTCTTTATTTCTTATATATATATATATTCTGGTTTATTTATTTATCATAATTTTTATTAATTTATTATTATTACTATCATTATCTTTATCTTTATATTATATATATATTTTGGAGAGAGAGTGGACCGCTGGAGGGCTAAAAGGGGTTAAAGGGGGGCGTGCCGGCGAAGAGCGGCCAAGCTGGGCGTGCCGGCGAAGGGCGCGAGCGGGCATGCCGGCGAAGGGCGCGAGCGGGCGTGTCGGGTAAGGGAGGGGAGGTGTGCCGGCGAAGGGCCTGGCCGAGTATGCCGGGTAAGGGCTGAAAGGGGGGCTGCCGTTGAGCGTAGGGAGAGCGTGCCGGCGAAGGGGTCGCGGGAGCGTGCCGGCGAAGGTTGGGGTTAGTGTGCCGGAGAGGGAGCTGGGTGGTGGCGTGCCGGCCAAGAGTGGCTGTAGGGTGTACCGGCGAAGGGTATGGGGAGCGTGTCGGGGAAGGCCAAGCAAGGTGTGTCGGTCTAGGAGCGTGCCGGGGAAGCTGGGCTGGGGGCTGTGCCAGCCAAGGTCCATGGGTGAAGGGTGTACCGGGCTGAGGGTGCTGGGTGTGTCGGCCTGGGGTGTTCGAGGCGTACCGGAGAAAGGCCAGGGCAGGTGTGCCGGCCAAGGGTATTGGGGTGCACCGGGCTGAGGGTGCTGGGTGTGTCGGCCTGGGGTGTTCGAGGCGTACCGGAGAAAGGCCAGGGCAGGTGTGCCGGCCAAGGGTATTGGGGTGTACCGGGGAAGAGGTTGTGTCGCTGGAGGGTTCAAAGAGGTGGGGTTGAGTGTGCCGAGGAAACTTCAAGGCAGGGTGTACTGGCGGAGGTCCGTACGGGGCCCACTCCTCTCCCGTTCTTATGTCTTTTCCTTTTCTTTTCTCCCTTGATTTTATTCAGTTTGCATGGGTTTTTTTCTTTCTTTCTCTTGATTAACTTCCATTCTTTCTCCCCTGAGGATGAATGTTCAAGTTGCTTAGTTGTCGTTCGATTCGGCTCTCTTTGTGTTGATTGCGATTCCCTTGCCTTGTTTGAAGCGTTTTACCGTTGTTCTTTTCATTTGTTTGTTGCTTCCTTTTGTCTTTTTAACATGTTCTCATTTCTGACAAAAATTTGGCAGCATCTCCCCATGACCCGAATGGTAAGGGAGATACAGAGAACGCTCCCACATGGCGTGGCGGAACCCGACAATTGGAGGTGGGCGCCCTAGAGCGGCAACACCTTTGACAAAACTTCGAAAAACCCGGAAGAAATGACGAGTGGAAGGCGCCTCTAAGGCTACCCAGGGGTGCACCGGGCAACGGAGGGTGACTGGTGGCTAGTGTGCTGGCTAGAAAGGGATGGGAGGCTGGATAGGTGTGACGGGCTGAGGGTGGCCAGGGTGTGCCGGGCAAAGAAGGCACGGGTGTGCCGGACAAAGAGGGCACGAGTGTGCCGGGGAAGAGAGGGCTGAAGGTGCACCGGCCAGGTAGGCTGTGCCCGTGAAGGGCTGGCCTGGGGGGGGTGTGCACCGGGCAGGAGACTGTGCCGGGCTAGGCGGGCAAGAGGCTGGGTCGGTTAGGGAAGCTGAAGGGGTAGCGTGCCGGGCTGGCTGGCACCAAGAGGTGTGCCGGTGAGAGGTTGGCCCAGGGTGTGCCGCTGAGGGCTAGGGAGACTGCACCGGGCCAGAGGGCTGGAGCGCACCGGGCTGGGGTCAGCTCGGGGGAATGAGGGCTGAGGGTTAGCTAGACAGGTTAGAGCTGGAGAAGGGAGGAAGACCGGTGGGGGGTGTTGGGCTTGGGTGTTCGGAGAGGCAGGAAGGGCACCTCCTTGGCCAAGATGGGGAATGAGAGTAGAGGGGCCGCTAGCCATGATCGAGAGGCCACGACAAGAAATCGTCAGTGTGAAGGGAAAAAAAAATCACCGGAGGGAGGAGGATGAAGGCGATCAACCACACGTAACGACTCAAACCAACGGAGACAGTAAGAAGCCCAAAGAGGGGGGAATTTTCATTCATGAAAAGAAAAGGCCATAACCGGCCATGTACATCAAAACACCGGGGTAGAAGATACAATAGTGGGGGGAGAAAAGAAGAAGAAGAAAAGCATGGAGAGGTGAAAGTGGTGAGTTAGGGTCGAGCAGGGGGCGACGGCTCCCTACTCTTCCCCCACCTCCCCGCTACAAGGGCTCTCTCTCTTTCTCTGTCTCTTTTTCTATCTCTTCTTTAGTGGCGGCCGGAGAACCTCACGCCGGAGCCCCCTTCTTCCTCTTCTCTCTTCTTCTTCTTCTTCTCTTCTTCTTCTTCTCTTCCTTTCCGCTGGCGAGCTCTCTACCTCTCTGTTCCCGTGTGTCCCTCCTTCTCTCTCTGTCTCTGTGTCTGTGTGTCTTGTTCACCGGAAAAGGAAGGCTTTTATACCCCCAGTGGCGGAAGTGTTCGAGCACGGTAGTCGGAGGCGGGAAGTGACTGGCCATGATGAGATTTGACTTCCCCATCCTCGGTGGGGTAGGAGTAGCCTACGCGCCCCAATCCCCGGTCGACACCTCAGACAGCCCACTGTTGAGATAGGTGCGATAGATTCAGAGGGGGGGTGAATGAATCTCCCCTTTGAAATTATAGCCTAATTAAGAACTTATGCTCAGATATGTGGAATTATAACCTGTTGCAAAAATATTCTGTGAATGCTTAGGAGGATCTCAGCAAAACAGCACAAATGAATTTACCTTCACTCGACCCTAAGCAAGCATCTAATGTGCGAAGTAATAAGATGAACACATAAGAAAATCAAACCACAATGGACACCAGGATTTTTAGGTGGTTCGGTTCACAGACCTACGTCCACCCCTCACTCCAAACCGGAGTGAGGCTTCCACTAGCAACGCTAGAACAGCAGACTCAGTCTGCAACAAATGCTGCCACACATCTTGACCAGGGGAATAACCTCCCCTCTTCCTCCACACCAGAGGGAATCCACTAGTGACACACAGTCACTAGCAAGCCAGAGACCGAAGTCTCTCTTCCTCCACCAAGGAGGGGACCTACAAGTAGCAACACTACCTGCAGCCGGAGACCCAAGTCTCCCTTCCTCTGAATCCCAGAAGGAAGCACAAGTGACACCAAGTCACCTGCAAACCAGAGGTCTCGGACCTCTCTTCCTCCACGAAGGAGGGAACCACTGATGACACAAAGTCACCAGCAAACCGGAGAAACAAATCTCCCTTCTCCTGAAACCACAGGAGGAACCCGATCCCCAACAGGGCAATCGGAAGAACAAGGTTCAGTTTGAAAAGAAAACAATAAAAGAAAATACAGCAACTGAAAGCTGGAGATATAAAATCAAAATGTGGCTCTCGCAGGAGCTGGCTGGCCTGGATTTGATCCATGGTCCAGCAGAAACTGATCTTCAGTTGAAGCTTCTTTTACTCTAGCTCTCTCTTCTTCTCACTCTTCTTTTTCTTCTTCTGCTCTCTCACTCTGGCTCTCAGCTTCTCTCTTCTTTCTTTCTTCTTCCTCTACTCTCTGCCTCTCTGCAGCTCTTTTCTTCTATCTCGATCTCTCTTTTTCTTCTATCTTTTTTCCACTTCGTCAGTCTTCTTCAGTGGAAGAAGGCTTCCTTTTATAGCAGCCGCAAGCAGCTAGGGCGTGTGCTCTCTTCGATTCTCGCCCAAGCTTCAGTCCACGTGGCGGCTTCTCAGCATCTTGGATCACGTGCCAGGTGCCTACCTCGGATCACGTGCCCAGACACCTGCAGGTTTAATGAAGAGTTCAGTCGATGTATAAGCCACAGGCTATATAGACTTCATATAAAAGCAGCAGAGTTTGGACTTAAGGATGCAGTGTGTATGCAGTGTACAGACTTCTGCATTGCAGGCTAGTAGCGATGTATAGACTTGCTGCGTGCAGGCTGCCACGATGTATAGACTTTGCAGCGCAGCTGTAGAACGTTGTATAGACTTGCTGTGGAGGCTGTGTAGACTTAGCTGCAGGCTGTGGGACAAATGTCTAGACTCTGCAGACATGCGATGCAACTGGATGTATAGACTTAGTTGTGTTGTGCAACCAATGTGCAGACATGGCGTGCAACGATGCAACACAATGTATAGACTTAAGCGTGCTGTGCAAGCGATGTGCAGACATGCTATGCTTGCTGTGGGGGATGTATAGACTTGATGTGGCTGTATAGACTAGCAAATGCATGAAGAAGCAAGCCAATGTATAGACATGAAAACAAGGGAGTGTATAGAGTTGATGAATGCGTGCAAGGGAAGGCAGTGTACAGACATACTGTGAAGAACAATGCCCAAACACACTGTACTGACTTTGTGATGCACAAGCATATCCAATGTATAGACTTTGAAGTAAAGGCTGCAGTTAACACAAGCAATGTATAGACTTCAAAGTATGCACAATGCAAAGGCTGTACAGACTTCGTGAGACGCTAAGTGAGACAGAGTTGAATGTACAAACTTTGAGAGACAATGCACTATTGGCAAACTCTGTACAGACTTGAGAGACGATGCACTGTAGATAACGCTGTACAGACTTGAGAGCGTGAGACGCTGAATGAGACGATCGGATGTACAGACTTGGGCTGTACAGACTTTGACTCAAATATGCATATGAGACGCTGAATAAGACGCAGCTATGTATAGACTTTACAGTGAATGCATATGCCAATGTATATACTTGAAAGCGTGAAGTCCAATGTACAGACTTGGAAGATGTGAGTGAGACAATGTATGGACTTGGCCCTTGAAGGATGTACAGACATTGAAGACTCGAAGCCCCACGATGTATAGACTTTGAAGCATGTGAACATGGGGACAATGTACAGAGTTGGCTTCGTGCTTGCTACAGTACACTGTCTAGACTTGGACAGCTTCAAGGCACAATGTGCAGACTTTACCAATGTATAGACTTGGGGTTCTGAACGTAGGTAAAGACTGGGAATGAATGTATAGAATTGGGCTAAGCAAGCTACAGGGTCGATGTATAGACTTGGCCAATGTGCAGACTTGAAT
Organism: Amorphophallus konjac; assembly: GCA_022559845.1. Lineage (NCBI taxonomy): Eukaryota > Viridiplantae > Streptophyta > Magnoliopsida > Alismatales > Araceae > Amorphophallus > Amorphophallus konjac. The sequence continues at coordinate 18,262,110 of CM040117.1, read as the reverse complement.
GTTCGACCAGTGTACAGACTTTGATGAACATGCAAGTGAATGTATAGACTTTACCTTATGCACATGTGACGATGAACAGACGATGTATAGACTTCAATGATCCATGCACAAGACGCAGCAAGACTCTGTACATACTTGCTGTGAAGAGCAATGTATAGACTTCAAATGACCTTATGCAAAGGCAATGTACAGACTTGATGCACGAACTGTGCACATGAATGAAAAGCACTGTGTAGACTTGTACATACTTGCATGAACAAAGCATATGCATGATGAGACGATGACTGTACTTAGACAGTGTATAGACTTGTAAGACGCTCATGCACTGATGATGTATAGACTGTGAATATGAAGAATGTACAGACATGAAATGTGTGCTGTCTAGACAGACTCTGTACATACTTAAGCAATGTATGGACTTCATCCAACAAAGTTCAGGCATGCTGTTAACGGATGTACAGACTATGCTGAAAGGGTATGGCAGCATCACCCATTGTACATACTAACATCACACACTCCAGATAAAATGCAATTATGAAATGCATCAATAATTATAAAATGCACCAATGCACACAACACACAGCCTCAGCATGTTCGTTGGTTATGTCAGATAAGATGTTCAATGAGACATTCATTCAACAAAGTTCATGTATATATGCAGACTCAAACAGTATGCAGACTAAAACAGATGATGACTTATAGTGTTTGCTATCATCAAAACCACATGGACACAACACCCACTGCGCGCCAAGGATCTCTAGGGCATGGGTGTAAGATTTCATCTGCAAGGCGTGCCATTGAAGAGCCGGGACGGCGTGCCGCTGGAAGACACGGCAAGTGTGCCGCTGGAGAGCCACCAACGCGTGTCGTTAAAGGGGCTAGCAACGCGTGCCGTTGGAGGGCTGGACGGGTGTGCCGGCGGAGGAGGCTCCGCCTGTGTGTCACTGACGGGGGCACGGGGTGTGCCGGTGAAGGGGCTGGCAACATGTGCCGGTGAAGGGGCTGGCAACGTATGCCGGTGAAGACACCCAAACTGGGTGTGCCGGTGGAGCGCCAGGGGAGCGTGCCGCTGAGCGGGAGGCCAGGAGTGCCGCTGAAGGGCCACCAGGGTGTGCCGCTGGGGCTTCAAGGGGTGTGCCGCTGAGGGCACCCAGGACGGGGGTGTGCCGTTAAGATAGACTTGAGCCCGTTTTGAGCCCGATTGACGGTCCACTTAGTTCTCTTCGAGGCCCACAGGTTGGAGTGTATTCTGGTAGTTGATCTCTCTTCGCTGTCGTGACTCCGGAGACGGCTTCACGGCAGTGTGTGCGTTTATTTGGAGAGTTGGGATGGCCCTCTCTTCTTCGCAGTTTCTTTAGATGGAGTTGCTGTTGATGCTGGACTAGTTGGGACGTATGGGCGTGCAATTTTGCACGTCCACACTATCTCACCCCGGTTCTACCCAATTCTCACATGGGTTCGAAATTACTTTCCGTGTTTCATAGGTATGGGTCCTTAACCTTGGACTTAACCTATAACATGACATCTTCCTAAGACTTTCTTAGGCCTAGGCTCTGATATCACTTTAACTGTCACGCCCCAAACTTTTACTACAGCGGAAGGAATTTCGGGAACGTGAATAGTCGGCAAGAGAAGCCTCAATGTGATAATATCAATCGGAGCGTAAATCATTCACACATAAGATGAATGGAGACAATAATTGATCAAAAATCTAACTTTTATTGATAATAACAATCTAGTACATAATGTTGACTCATTGACTAACTAGACTCAATAAAGTAGAAAATTACATAATTGACTCTTGACTAAACTAACTGCAGTTTTTCTCGAACCATCAATCACTCTCGGATTCATCACTTGAGTAATCTGAATCCGACCTGGTTGAATTTTGCTGAAAAAAGATTGAAAAGTAGGATAATGAGCACACATGCCCAGTAGGTATCTTCGTATCAACATGAATGTAATATTTAAGTGATTAACAATTTAGCTCTAGAATTTAAGATAAATAAAAATGCGATAAATCATACTCATAAAACCAAGGTATCAACACAAGTCCATAGAAACTAGAGAGTTCATGTAGAATGAGAATGATCTAGCAAGAATATAATGTTACCTTTCATGTAACAAGAATGTACGAGCATATAATTAGAAAGTACTTACATAACCTTGTAAAGGTTATGCATTAACAAGCATGTAATTTTTAAAACGAGCCTCGTTGTTCTTCACTCATTTATAAGAGAAAGTACTCCCAGCGCAATGCGACGCCAATATCATCGTACCCCATGGTTTATAGCACGTTTCAGACCATCGGTCGAGGGGACTAGCATAGAGCCCTTCGACACAATCCGTGCCCGGTCTTGCATCTTCAAGTTATAAATCCAACTACTTCCACGAGATATAACGATAAAGTATGGCCAATAATGTAACAAGTTCAAGGATAGTTTCATGATAACAATATCAAGGTATAGAATGCTTCAATTAAGAACTTGAGATTTCAAAGAAGAATTAAAAGAACATTATGTTACGGTGGCATTCCGGCAGCATAACGATACCTTCTTTACTTTTCATAGTTATTAATACCTTATTTGACAAGTGTTAAGTTCCAAGCAATCATCAGACCATCTAGGAATTTGCAAAAGCCAACCCAAAGGTCAAACCTCGGGTTAGACAGAATCTGGGATGTTGCGGTCATTTACTGGGCCGTTTTTATATGAAAACGGTCATATCTAGGCCGTTTCATGAATGCATGCGGTCGAGTCAGGATCGTTTGGTAATAGAGTTAATGAAATGACTGAACCAGAACCATGCGGTCTAGGCAGGGCCGCTAGGCGTCCTTAGAGATCAGACGAATGGCCGCTAGGTTCCTCTGGCGGTCGTCCAGAAGGTCGTAAGGATCCAGAACTCATAAAACACCGATAAAGTGCTTTCTAGACAATTGGGTTTTGAGGGTACAACTAGCTTGGCGTCCTAGTTGGAATCCCAGGCTCGCGGAGTCTTACGGAGGCCTTGAAACATAATCCCCTAGTCCGACAGAAGAAATATCTGGCGAAGAGGTTCATAAGTCCAAGAGAGTGTGCTATAGTGCAAAGTGTATCTAATGGTCGCATACCGGAGTAAACACCATGTACTTATGAAAATAACTCATAGATGAGAGTGAGAGTGAACGATTAAAACACTTGATTAAACCATGATAATAACGCCACATAAATCTTATTCATAACTGGGAAATTATTTAATTACAACACTAGAACATTTAGACACGAAATTATACGATAATAAAAATAAGGTTTGAAACTCATGCACATGCTAAATTAGGATTTCCAATAAGAATTTAGAACATAAGTGTATGAAAAATATCATAATTATAATCTTGATAAGTATGGAAACCAATTGGGATTGAACTGGTTCACAAAATTAAATAGCGGTCAGGATCTGGCCGCATAGTGGTTCAGACGGTCTCGCGATAAACCGCTAAAGAAAGGTGCTAACGGTCATTCATTAGACCGCAAGGTTTACTTGGCGGTTCTGTCAAGGCCGCTTTCTGTCCTCAGACAGAAGTTATAAAACTATTAAATAAAAGTTAATCTAGATCATGTTATGTATAAACACGATGTAAAACATGGATTAAACATGTTAGAAGAGTATTAGCCAATAATATGCATAAAGATAATGTAATTTAAATAATAAATTTCATCTTTTTCATTAAAGGGTTAGGCTCTATGTATGACAATGAACGAAATTACGCAGTCTCAATAAAATATGAAATTATCTACATATAATGCATGAAAACTCGTGAAATAAGAGGGTTTTTACTCCTAACATCACGTTTAAGCCACTCATGAGATATCCTACCTCTGGACTAGGCTTTAATCATCGAATTTAAGATTGGAACTTGACCCTAGTTCTCGCTTGTCCTAAACTAGAACAGCAACTTCGTGGCCTTCTAACTCTTGATCCTCTTCACCTATGACCACGAAATGTTGAGGGTAAGAATATGGTACTAAAAGGAACAATTAGTTATAAAGAACCTTTATCTAATTACCTCGTTTAGGGCTTCTATTTGGCTGATCAATCTGGTCTGGTCGCACAATTTCATGAGATTCATGTACCAAACCAGCAACTTTGAACGTCTCTATCTTCCTAGTGACTTGATCTCCTAAGATGAAATTTGGAGGGTAATTAGACCTTAGTATTATGAACAAAAACTTATAAAGAACCTACCTGAAGTAATACTTCCTTACCTTAGTTCCACGCGAGTCAAAAGTAGGGGTCGCGCAGGTTAAACTTAAGGTCTATTTATAGGGTTAGCTAGGGTATCCATAGATTAGAACAAACATAGAGTCCTAATTAGGGTTCCAATTTGATCTTTAAGCCTTCTAGACTCATCTATTTAAGAGATATCATCAATCTTAGGCGATTTGGATGCCAAAGTTCCCAGCTTCTCATGCCTTCTTCCATTCACGGAACCTGCAGAGCTTAGCGGTCTAGTCTAGACCGTTTTTAGTCCCCATGCGATCGCTCGATAGACCGTTTTTATCTATTGGCGCCGAATTTGAATAAATTCAAACTCCTTTGATATTATCTCCTATTATCAGCCTATTTATCCCTTTAAAAGTCCGATAAATGATAATTTATCTTCAAAATTCCGTAATTATCATATTCTAGGATTCTAGAATATGGGCCAAGTCTCGTGGGATTGGTTTTGGGCCATTTGGGCTTATTTAAAAGGTCAGGTTAATTAATAAATATTGGGTCTTATTATTTGGTTTTAATTAACCCAAATTCGTTTAATCATCCATTTATCTCTAGAAAAATTTTAGAAAATCTAAATAAATCTTAGAAAATTCTAAAATATCACATACAAAACTTTGGGGCATTACAACTTGTTTGGGCACGGGGGTGTCGACCCACCTGGGAGTGGTAGAGAGCTAGACCCGGGAGAGATGGTTTAGGCTGGTTGCCGTAGGGTCTCCCACTGTGGCCACTCGAGTTCGGACATGGAGGAAAATAGCTAGAGGGTCTGACGTAACATAATCAGTCAGTGTGTGCACACATGGTTGGGGACTACGGACGTGTGCTGCCGAGCACGACCCTGACTAGACTCTTGTCTTGTGTTATTGTGTACGGTGTCTAAGTTTTCACCCGGGACGAGTAGGGAGACACTTGAGGTTGCAGACTAAGTCGGGACACATCTGGCCTTGCTGCTAGTGGGTAGGTTCTCCCGTCGCGTGAGATGTGACTCTCTTGACTCGAGATTTTAGTTTCTTGACAGCAAGGTCGTGATTCTTCATGTGACTTCTGTGTATGTTTCCCAACGTTGAGGTTGAGGGTTCCCGACAGAGTCATCGAGGTTTCACCGGTAGGCAAAGTAGTATTCATGATATTGAGATCTTGACCTAACCCCTAGACCGCATGGTCTAGGCTGTGGCCTTCATCAGCGAAGACGGGCCAACACGACAAAGGTGTCATGGTTCCTCTCCCAGTAGCGTAACTGTGGTTTCACCGTTGGTTCGGCGATTCCGACTGTGAGGTCGAGGTTTACTTTCTGTTGCTAGTAGCATTAGCTTAGAGAGCTATGGTTCTGTCTCCGTCACCTGCTACTGTTGTTGTTGTTATTATTATTGTTGTTGCCATTGTTTACCGCCGCTGTTTCGTGGTGGGGATCCGCGGGAGTCCTATTGAGTCAATGAGATGAGGCTCACCTCTTTCTTTTTAGGCGTAATAGCTCCTCCTCGAGGTGCGTAGGAGCGACACAGTGGTTTGTAGTTGCCAACCTGTCAGAGCTGGGGGCGTACCCGATGATTGAGTATGCTTTCTTTTTTGTAGACTGTACTTTGTGGACTGGACTCTATAGTTAATTTATTAATTAAAAATGTAATTTATTTCATGTTATTTAAATTATTAATTTTATAATTTATTTCTACATTATTTTGCATTTCAATGTACCTCCACAACACCCAAATTAACCCTTCTAAGCCTTCTGGCTCGTAGATGACATGTTAGGATTCGAATGGTTTCGCGTATTTCTCGATATCCATGATAAGGTGCAAGGCCCGGATACAGAGGGGGGGGGGGTGAATGTATCCCTCTTCAAATATCGCCCAAATAAAACTCTAATGCTCAAGTATGCGGAATTAAAGCAGTTGATGAAATGTGCTGAAAATGCTTAGAAGGAACTCAACAAGACAACACAAATCTATTAGCCCTCACACGCTCCTAAGCAAACATCTAAAGAGCGCAGTAGAGAAAATAACATATAAGGAAAAACAAACCACAAGTGAACACCGAGTTTTTTTAGGTGGTTCGGTCCAAAGACCTACGTCCACCCCTCACTCCAAACCGGAGTGAGGCTTCCACTAGCTAGGCTAGAAACTGCAGACTCAGTCTGCAACAAATCGCTGCCACACAGCTTGACCAGGGGAACAACCTCCCCTCTTCCTCCCAACCGGAGGGACACCCCAAGTGACTCCCAGCCACTTGGAAATCAGAGACGCAAGTCTCTCTTCCTCCAGACCAGGAGGGAACACCTAGTCTTGCAACCCACAAGACCAGAACCGGAGGACCAATCCTCCCTTCCTCCAAACCGGAGGGGAACCTAGAGACCTAAGTCTCTCTTCCTCTGAAACCCAGAGGGAAGCACAGGTGACACCAAGTCACCTGCAAACTAGAGGTCTCGGACCTCTCTTCCTCCCAACCGGAGGGAACCCGACCTCACACAAGAGAATCGGAAGAACAACTGGTGAATGGTTAAAAGGAAAAACAAAAGTGCAGCAACAAAAAGCTGGAAGAATAAAATGCACAAAAGCTCTCGCAGGAGCTGGCTGGCCTGGATTTGATCCACGGTCCAGCAGGAACTGATTTTCAGTTGAGGCTTCCTTTGCTCTAGCTCTCTGTTCGTCTCACTCTTCTTTTTCTTCTCTTTCGCAGGCTCTCTCTCTGTCTCTTCTTTCTTCTTCTTCTTTCTTCTTCTTCTGCTCACTGCCTTTCTGCAACTCTATCTTCTATCTCGATCACACTCTTTCTCTTCCTTATCTTTTATCCGTCTTCTCCAGATGGAGGCGGTTGTGTATTTATAGCTGCAGCAATTAGGGCGTTATCCTCGGATCACGTGCCAGGTGCCAATCTCGGATCACGTGCACTTCATAGGCTTTACGAACAGTACCTGTCACACAGACATAAGAAGATATCAGTTGGATGTATATACTTGGTTCAGACTGTTAACAAAGTGTGTACAGGCAAGATGCAGCTTGAGTGTATAGACTTGAAGGTTAACTGAGTGTACAGACTTCGTGTGAAGGATAGAGTGTATAGACTTGAACACTTAACAATCGAGTGTATAGACTTGAGGTTAACAATCGAGTGTATAGGGTTGAAGACCTAACAATCGAGTGTATAGACTTGAAGGTTAATTGAGTGTACAGACTTCGTGTGAAGGATAGAGTGTATAGACTTGAACACTTACCAATCGAGTGTATAGACTTGAGGTTAACAATCGAGTGTATAGGGTTGAAGGCCTAATAATCGAGTGTATAGACTTGAAGGTTAACTGGGTGTACAGACTTCGTGTGAAGGATATGCACTTGTGCTGAAGTGTGTACAGTCTTCACAGAAGGATGTTCATACTTTAACTTCTGAAGAGTATATACTCTGCTGAAGAACGTTCAGTTGATGTACAAGCCACAGGCTGTATAGACTTCATACAAGACACATGCTGTATAGACTTCGATGCAAAGATTTAACAACGAGTGTGTAGACTTAAATGCTTGGAAGGATGTATACATTTCGTCTTTGAAGGAGATGCACATATGCTGAAGTGTGTATAGACTTGCTGATAAAAGGAACAGAATGTATAGACTTGGTTGTAGACAATGCAATGTATAGACATTGATGAACATTATGTAATGTATGGACTTTGATGAACATATGCATTGTATGGACTTAACAACCCAACCGATGTATAGACTTAGAAACAGCAATGAAGCAAGTGTGTACAATGTGAGAGAGTGTATAGACTTAACGAACTGATGCATGAACAGTGCGATGTGTAAACTTGGCCAATGAAGGATGTACAGACTTGAAGATTCGAAGCTCCACAATGTTTAGACTTTAAGATGCATACGCCAAGGCTGTACATACTTGAAGAGACGATGCACTGTAGGCTGCCAGACTCTGTACAGACTTGCAGCTTGAGACGCTGACAGAGACGGACCACTGTATAGACTTCAAGTCCAAGTGAGACAGTGGTTGTACAGACTTGGGAGGCTTGACACAGTGATGTACAGACATTGTGATGTATAGACTTAGGAGCATTTGCCAAGGCTGTACAGACTTCATACTGAATGTGTGTGCTATGAGCAATGTATAGACTTGGTGAGCTACAAAGCACAATGTGTAGACTTGAAAAGGGAAAGGGATGCACAGACTTGAGCAATGCAAAGGCAATCAGATGTATAGACTTCATGATGAGTAGACATGCCAAAACAACTGAACCGTGTACAGACTTGAACAAGCAAAGTCTGTACAGACTGGAAGATTCACGATGTATAGACTTTGGCAAGAGACTGGCTGTACAGACTTCAACACAGCTGCGATGTACATGCTTTGACAAAGCAGCGTTGTACAGACTTGATGAAGCTTCATATGAATGAATGTATAGACTTCCCAAACGAATGTACAGACTTCAGAAGATGAAGACTCTATATAGACTTGAGTGCCTGAAACAGTGCTCTGTACAGACTCGCCATCGACCAATGTATAGACTTGAAGAAGCTGAGTGAACAATGTATAGGCTTTGAACTCTGTACATACTTGAAGACCCTGAGCCAATGTATAGACTTTGCCTTAAAAACGAATGTATAGACTTTGAAATAGAAGTCAGGCAAGCGATGTGTAGACTTGGCCAGAACGTAGGGAAAGGCGCCAATGTGCATACTTGATCATCCAGCAGTGTATAGACTTTGTTTCGAGCAACGTAGGTAAAAGATACAATGTATAGACTTGAAGTGCCGAAGCCATTGTATAGACTTGGAGTGCCGAAACCATTGTATAGACTTGGCGAATGGCTTGAAACACAGACATGCTGCCAATGTATACACTTGTACAGTGCTGTCAATGTATAGACTTGCTATGGATGTATGGACTTTGAAGATACAAGCAATGTACTTTGAAGATACAAGCAATGTACAGACTTGGGGTACAACTGTGGATGTATAGACTCTGAAGAAATGAGGCGATGTGTAGACTTTGAGGTTCAACTGTGGATGTATAGACTTGAAGAAATGAGAACAATGCACTCTGTACAGACCAAGAGATCTGGGGGGTCGACCCATCAGGAAAGGGGGTCGACCCACTTATAGACAGCAACTATCAAGTTTCAGGCAGGCTGTCTAAGGAAGTATAGACAATGCAGAGAGAGTGATACAGACTAACATCAAACAATTCAGATAAAATGCAATTATGAAATGTACCAATGCACATACCACACAGTCTCAGCCTGTTCGTTGGTTATGTCATTCAGATAAGATGTTCAATGAAACATGCATATGCAACACAATGCAACACAAACAGATTTATATGCAGATTCAAACAGATGATGACTTATAGTGTTTGCTATCATCAAAATCACAGGGACACAAAAATCTTTATTCTAAGTCGTTACAGGATCAACCCCGGCGCTTGACGTGCTCGGCTACAATTAATAACACCTCCTTCATGACTTGGCTTACACCTTCGGCATTACTCCATGCTTTCTCAGTTTTTCAACTCGATCCCATCAAACAAATTCAAAGTGTAATATACGCAATAATGGTAAACTCATGATCATTTGATCTTATCTAATCCTTGTGATGTGGGCGGCTTGGCCTTCTCACCCAACTGTCATTTAACTTTATTTTGGTAGAGGGTTATCACAAGAGTGAGTTAACTCAACCCAATTATGTTAGCTCAGGGTTAATCCATTTTTATTTTGATAAGAGGAGAGTTAACCTGATAATAACAACAACTAATATATTATATTTTTGCCTCTTCTTTTTTAATTTTTTACGTATGGTCACATATCCCGTCACTACTTTTTTTAATTTTTTAATTTTATAAATATTCTCAATAAATTTTATGAAATAAATATAATATCAAAATAGTATTTTTAATAAAATTATTATTAATATTTCTAATTAAAATTTAAAAGCAATAAGTGTTACTTTTTACAATTAAAAGTTAATGTTCACATTAAACTTTTTTTACTTTTGTAAATATTTTTAATAGATTCTATAAAATAAATCTAGCATCAAAATAATATTTTATATTAAAATATATTATTAATATTAATAATTAAAATTTAAAAATGAAGAACGTAATGTTTACAATTAAAATTCACTGTTCATCGTAAAGTTTTTATTTTAAGTTTTTGCATAAAAATTATTATTAAACAAAAATTTATCAAAAAAGTATTCATGTAAATGTATTAACAGATATATCACTATGTAAATCTAATTGTGTAAACATATCATTTTTATTTACAGACATATCACTTTTTTTTAAAAAAATTTGTAAAAATAAATTCATGCGCTAGTTGAATTAATGTAATGATATGATTGCTAATGCATTTCTAAGAATAATTTTTGTACAAATTCATCTATAACAATAGTTTTCATATAAAAATCTTTTTTATTTTTAAAATATTTTTAATAGATTATATAAAATAAATTCATTGTCAAAATAATAAATTTTTTTATAAAATTATCATTAATACTACTAATTAAAATTTAAAAGTGAGAAGCATCAATATTTACAATAAAAAGTTAATAATCACCGTAATTTTTTCAAAATTATTAAAATTTTAAAAATAGTTTTAATAGATTCTATAAAATAAATATACTATCAAAATAATATTTTTTGATAAAAATATCATTAATACCAATAATATAAATTTAAAAGTGTTAAATGGCAATGTTTACAATTAAAAGTTACTGTTCAATTAAAATTTAAATTTTAAAAATTTTATAAAAATAAATCTATGGTCAGAATAATAAAAGTTTTGATAAAGAGTATCATTAATACTACTAATTAAAATTTACAAATGATAAATATAAATATTTATAGTTAAAAGTTAATATTCAATTTAAACTTTTTAGTTTTTTATTGTTTTATAAATAATTTTAATAGATTATATAAAATAAATTTACAATCAAAATAATAAATTTTTTAAAGATATCATTAATATTATTAACTAAACTTTAGTAAAAGTGACAAAATATTTGGTTACGTTACTATTAACAGTTTATCGTTACTACTTAAAAACGTGACAAAAAGATAGCACGCAGCAGCGGTTACACGGATAAGTTAACTCGTCTTGGGAGGTGAGTTTCAAAATCTGAGATTAATCATGGAATAACTTATTTTTTGTCCCGATTACCTTGTTACTGCTATCAAAGCATGCACGGGGTTAACTCCGGGCTAATCCCGGGTTAACCCTCTATATCAACGCGAGACATAAAGATCCACCCCCACCATGATCTCTCGTCCCGTTTTAGTCAGTTAAAAATTTAAAATCATTTTATTTTGATGAGAGTGAATTTAGATAATTAACTTAAAATTGACTTAATCCGACTTAAGTCAGATTAATTTATCTCACCTCCACGGGTGAAATAATTTAATCCGACGTTATGTTAGAATAAAAAATAAAAAATAACAAATCACTTAATTTTAACTGAGTTATCTTTGATCCGAATCAAAGTGGGGCTGGGTCGTCTCAAGTCTCAACCGGATCGGATCATGTGTGGTGTCAGCCGGGCGAGATCCCATTCTCAGTTCAGAAGACACGGAGGTCACAGTCTGAGTGGTCCCCCGGCAAAGTCTAATTCCACACGTATTCCTCCCATCGCCTTCAAATAATCCAGATAACTAACAATGCTAATAATAAGATAGTACATATATATAATAATAATAACAAAAAACAGTAAGCTTGTGATTGCGATGACGTCTAGCTGGCGCGGGGGTAACACAGACGCTCGCGGGAAGAAGCGGCCCCAAGTGGGTCGACTTTCTCTCAGGATTTGTTGACCCGACGCGGGTCGTTCCGACTCCTACGATTTGATCCGATTCAAGTCATTTACGGGACGATCGGGTCGTAAGTCGTCATCGAGTCGTCACATTAATTTAATAATATATTATATATATAAAATATATTTTTTATTTTATTCAATTATTATATATATATTATATATATATATTTTATTGAAATATGAGATGAGACGGACCGAGTCGAGAGCGATCCGATCCGACCCAGACCGAGATCGAGTCAGTCGGGTCACACGAGTCGATAAACCTTGTTTTCTCCTCCCATTCCATCCCATGGGGGCGAGATCTTGATTGAAATCAGATGGGCGGAGACCGACGCAAACCAAAATGTAGAAGGATTTTTATAAAAAATGCGCCAAAACAGACGAGCCGGCGACAACGAATAGGAGGGAGAAGAACTCCCGAGTGGGAATTGACTTATTAGCAGAGATGGCGAAAAGAAAAGAAAAGTAGAGTAATTAATTAAAAATAAAAGAAAGTTAATTATTCCACCGTTGGGGTGGGGTGGGCGGGGCCATGTTCGGACGCCCGGGTGCGTAACGCCCGAACCGAGGGGGGCGGCGGGCGGAGGTGGGGCCGCGATCCGCATGGGCGCCGGGGGCACCACACCAATGGGAAGGGAGATGTGCCTCACACTTCACGGTGGCAACGGAGACCGGCTAGGGCTGCTGCGCCCTGGACCCTCCGTCCCCGCGGACGTCGCCTTCTCCAGCTTCGGCCTCCCCCTCCAGCAGCTATGCTGCTACCGCCTTCGCCGAGTCCCAGCGCTGAGCTGGAGTCGGGGCTCCCCTTTGCCGGATAGGCGCACCAACTGGAGAGAGTCTGGGGGACGGAGGAGGTGGCGCGCGACGAAGAGGAGGGGGAGGAGGGTTGAGAGTTGACGGGGGAGGAGGAGGAGGAGGAGGAGGAGGAGAGGGAAGGGATACCACTCGGGAGGCGGAGCCAGAGGCTCTGCAGGAGGAGGAAGGGCCGATGGGGTCAAAACCGTGGCTCATCCCCGCTCCGACCTACCGCCCCGTGGAGACCGGGTGGGATGCCGACGACGACGCCCCTGGCCCGCGCTGTGCCCACACCCTCACGGTTGTCGCCGCCACCAAGAACCGCGGCCCCCGCCTCATCCTCTTCGGCGGTGCCACTGCCATCGAGGGCGGGCCCTCCTCTTCTGTACCTGGCATCAGTTACCTCCTCTCTCTCTCTCCCCTCTCCCCGTTCTTCACCTTGGATCATCTCAAGTCTGGCTTTTTCTCAAGGATTGCTGCCTTTTTGTTCTTGGTATAGGGTTGGCGGGTGTGACCAACTCAGTCCACTCTTACTGTGTCTTAACGAGGAAATGGACTAGGCATGTCTTCTTATCTGTCTGTTCTATTATGTTTGGCATGCTTGCTTCTTCAGTCTTGTTGGAAGCTCATCTTTTCACTCAGCCGGTGACATTGTAGGCTGTTTGGTCGTGTAGGTTGCACCCGGCTGGAGACCCGCCTTCCCCTAGGGCAGCTCACGCAGCTGCTGCAGTTGGGACTATGGTCGTTTTCCAGGTAATCATCACATCCTATCCCACTTTTGCTCTGGTAATTCAGTCTACTGTTGCCCTGTTCCTTTTCCTGACAACGTTGGTAACTTGGTGATGCTGCCTCCTAGGGAGGCATAGGTCCTGCTGGCCATTCCACCGATGACCTTTATGTGCTGGACCTGACAAATGATAGATGCAAATGGCACAGGTTATGATGGGCTTTGATGGTTTACTTCTTTTGCTGTCTTTCAGTTATTTAACCAATCAAATCCATTGCCTGGGTTTTTGATCTTAGATGGGAATGGGGCAAATGTAATCTCCTAAACCTTTTATATTTATCCTGCTCAACTACAGGGTGGTGGTTCAAGGGGCAGGGCCAGGGCCAGGGCCTCGCTATGGCCATGCTATGGACTTGGTTGGTCAGCGCTTTCTTGTCACAGTCAGTGGAAATGATGGTAAATATATATTTTTGATCTATAATTTTACTCGGAAGGATTATTTCCAAGGGGTTCGTTGGGAAATAATACAAATCATGCATTCCTTGAATGAATTGAAAGGGTAAGTCTAAAGTGCCCTTTCTAGATCTAAATGGCTAAAGATAATTTTCTGTTAGTTGCTTAATAATGAGCAGAATGGGGGGTTAATATGCAAAACATGATAAATTCCATTGTCTTTACTCTGACCATTGGACGCTTGTGAGATCTACTGACTACTGGCGAAGGTATATAATTACATTAAGGCTATTTTTTAATCCATTATGTTCGGTATATTCTCTTATTGTTTGTCTTTCAAATGAAAAAAGTTACTTGGTTTGCCATCATGGCATGACCTTGTAAATGAGCACCATGGAATGCGATAATCTATGACAAATCTGGGTTTTTGTGCTGGCATTGTATTTGGAACACCATGGTATATGGGAAACAATAAGTATGTGCTCTTGTTGTTCAGTTATATAACTATTGTCTATCGTTTCCCTATTTTTCTAGGAAGGAGTTATGGTGAATTATTTGTTGTTCAGGTCTGAAATTGCCTCACTGTTCTGGTACATTTAGCGGGATGTGATCAGAAGTTTTCTGCCAGGATGAGGAACCTCTTCTCTTCTCCTTTGGTTGTATTACCTCTGTTTAGTTAATAAAATTGGTGGTATGGTCCAGTTTTGTCCAGAAAGCGAAATCTTCACATCTCTATCTCTCTATTGGGAGAGGGGAATAATATTAACTTGAGCAAATACCATAACTAAAAGGGCAATGTTTCAAAAATCATGAAAGTGGGGCTATATATGGCAAAGAGTTGGGGTCAGAAATGGCACTTATATTCCCATGATGCGTTTCCTCTGTCATTGTAGATCTTGGAATAAGAATTCATGCGAGGGAATTGGGATCTTTTGCATCCCCTGTACAACAGGTGAAAAATATTGCTCACCTGCATTGAGTGCCCTTGCTCACAAGCTATTTGGTAAATCTTACAAAAAGCACAGTGAGATGGAGACACCAGTTTGTCTGATGGAAGAGATGGAATTTAAGTGGGGATTGGCATTTGGTGGCTGATCCTCCATGCTATTCTGTGTGCCATTTTGGTAGTTCAAATGTATGCGGCGGGAGTTGCAGGACATACATCGGCTATTTGGATTCACTTTTGATTGGGTAATTGTGTAAAATTGTGCAAAAAGACTCTACATGCAAGGGAGCCACATATTGGGTTGAGATGGGGAATGTGATCTCTCTCTCTCCTGTCTCTCTCTGTATCGATGGATCTCTAGGATTACTAATTCTTCACTTGTACATTACATCTTTTATCTTTAACAAAATTCTGATACCAAAACAAAATAAAACAATGTTTCATGGGAAAGCAGTCTAAGGAAGGAAAGAACCGATCATAAAGCCAGCTGCCTTTGCATCCACTTTTTTGTCCAACCATATCAGGTCAGAATATTCATATTCTTACTAAATCAAGTATGAGCCAATACAAGTAGTGTGGATCTATTTTAACATAAATACATACTATTTACTTTCTTCCTCAAGAATTTATTTTTTGTGTTTTCTTAAAGTTTTGCAATGTGCACTCTATCTTTGTTTTCATTAGTCAACTTGAACTTGAACACCTCTAACATATGTCCTTTTGTGATGTATCTTCTTATTTATGGTTGTTCCTGATGTTTCATAAACACCTGGGCATAGCAAGGCAGTACACTCCTCCAATGCCTAGGCATTGAGGCAGCTGCCGCATCTTTTGATGCCATCTTTTTTTGGTCTGTTATTACTTTATTTTGTAAACTTTGTATACATGATGCTCCGATGAATTTGAATTGTGCTTGCAATAAACTAGAATGTGACTGTATATATTCATCATAGAAGGGAAAATGCAATGCCATTATTTATCAGGATGTTGGTCCCTTAATTTTTTGCAGTCATCTCTTTCCTGTGGGGTTGTTTGTATATTTAAGCATGAGTTTATGTGCCATGGTGTATGGAGACCATAATGACAATGACATGCTTGCATTTTGTGCAAGAATGCTGTACTGTCTTTGTTTGATTTCATATTTGTCATTTTATTCAATGGGTTATGTTCATGTTCATGGTTAAATTATCTCACTTTAGTTATGAGTTGAACTACATTGTTTTTTCCCTTATCCTTCTGCGGTACTCCATTTCTTTATTTCTTATGTTCAGTTTGCATGAATTCTGACATGCTGCCTATTCCTGGAGTTATATTGCTTCTAACTACCTGGAAATGTCATTGTCAGCTTTCCTTAATAAATTTGGCCATGTACTTGAAGTTTCCTCAAAAAGAAAGGAAATGTGGAGTTAAAGTAATGATGTTCAAAGATAAAAAAGATGTGCAATTTTCTGTTCAAAACTTAAAAAGTCTAAGCCTGTAATTAGGGTTTTCTTGCATATATACTCCTGTTAAAGATGAAATTGTGTGAAAATTTATCCTGCATTTGCATTTGTATATATATCCTTTGTACATGGATTTATTGTCATGTATGTCCTTGTGGTAAGCTTCTGTCAAGATATCCCTAGAATATTCCATCGTCTTCTTCCTCTCTCCTTACGAGATTTAACTGGTTTGTTGATAGAAAATGGCGATAAGGAAACATGTGACATTTAATTCACATAGGAAGGGTATACATGCTAACTGCGTAGTCAAAGACAAGAGGCGCATGAGGCGATCAAGGGGCTGCCTTAGCCTCAAATGCCTAGGTGATGGCCTAGGCATTTGAGGTGGCACTTTTTGAATATATTAAATAAATCAGAGAGATATATATATATATATATATATATATCATTAAAGATGTCAACAACACA
The DNA here is from genome assembly GCA_022559845.1 of Amorphophallus konjac. Taxonomy (NCBI): domain Eukaryota; kingdom Viridiplantae; phylum Streptophyta; class Magnoliopsida; order Alismatales; family Araceae; genus Amorphophallus; species Amorphophallus konjac. The sequence continues at coordinate 18,245,220 of CM040117.1, read as the reverse complement.
TGTATAAAACCAATAAGATTAGTAAATTCATCTATGCAGATGTGAGAAATAAATTAAGAACCTATCGAGTTCACATAACATTTGAACACCTAAATAACTCAATAAAATTCAGATATAAAAAATAACTAAATTTATACATGCACATGTGACCAAGTGGGCTTGGCCCAGAGGCACCTGTGGCCACAGCAAGCTCACCTAGGAGAGCTGGGCCGAAGTGAGGCAAGTTATGGGCACCTCGCCTCGCCTCATTGCCTAGGCAAGTGTCTTTGATAACAGAGTATGCAAATGCAAGTTTAGGACAGATTCTCACACAATTTTACTTTTAACAGGGGTGTATATGCAAGAAACAACCCTATTAGTTATAAACATATTACCCCAATAAAAAACAGTGGTGATGAAATTTTATTTAATAGAAAAGTGGAATGATGGTAGGCATATGGGCCTAAGTGGCCTAGGTGGCTGGCTTCAAGGGGGAGGTGGGTGGCTGCTCCATATAACTTAGTCCTGTCATTGGGGTCTACAGTTGCAACCATTATTATTCTGGAATCGTGAAAATTATGCTACTCATGGATACCACGATATTGGTGTTAAAAATTCCATAAATGTACTCGCTTTTACCTGGTTTGATTTGGTAAGTCTGCAGTTATTTAGAGTTTTCCAAGTAATGTTGGCTTAGCATTTAACATTCTCTTTCCAAGCAACACAATATCATTTAAATAACACATACCAAGGGGTCCTAGAATAAAGGAAATGAAACATCGTTCAGCATTTAAATCATCTAGAGCAAGTAAAATGGAGTTAGTGCTTAAACATGACTGAAATAGGGATTAAGGTTCCTGTATGTCTTCAGGTAGTGGAATGGTAACTGCATACATTTTTTCATGGTATTAATCACATCTACGATTAAACCATTCTAATGCAATGTTTCTGAATGTTGGGCATCAGTCTACACTGGTTCACGCCTCTCAAGCTTTTTTCGCATGACTATTCATTCATTACCTCACCCCCACACCATTGAGTGCTCTCTGGCATTTCTGTATCTGTTTACATTCCTACTACACTTGTGTTATTGTTTATTGTTTACCTGGGATCTGAAGTTTCATTGTAAAGGGCCAAAATTTGTAACTGGTTTGATTGTAGGGAAGAGAGTTCTGTCTGATGCTTGGGCTTTGGACACAGCCCAAAAGCCCTACAAGTGGCAGAAGCTCAACCCAGAAGGTGATAGGCCAACTGCCAGAATGTGAGTTGCTGCTTATCCTTTTCTTTTTGCTAATTCTAAAGTGTTGTTTCCTTCTTTTACTTTGTACCATGTGTACACACAGAGAGAGAGAGAGAGAGAGAGAGAGATGCTATTATGTGCGCGGGTCATTTGATGTGGCCTGGCTGCGTTGTATCCAACCTGCCTGATCTTTGATTGAATGGCTCCATTTAAAAGAAAAAAAAGGAAGAAAAAGGAAGGATCATGCAAGGTGCACACATCCATTTTGCTTTAAGATATCAAAGATTGGATGGCTGATGCTACTGTGCGGTCAGGCTGTGCCAGATGTCCTGGCTGCATAATAGCATCTGTCCATATACATTATAGGGATTTTTACATATATACACCTGTAGTCTATCATATTTGTATATATATATATATCCCTGACTTTAATGTAGTGTCAAAAATGCCCCCGAGTACTTCCAAATTGTTGCAGTTATACATTTCCGGTTCTTATACCATCAGCTTTGAAGGCATATTTTATAAAAGGTGCTATGGAAAACATTAAAAAATGAAAAAAATGTAAAATTACCGGGGTATATATAATAGATTACAAGGGTATATATGCAAATGCATTATATTACATGCATCTATTTATATGTGTATATAATTTCTTTTAAGTTGGTGGTACAATTGTTTCTGCCATCGGCATGAGACTGATTGATGTTTACCCTTCATTGTTACATACTGTAAATATGTAATTATCTTGTCTCCTTGGCAAGCCATGCCTAACTAAAAGTTTGATAAAATAAGAAAAGATTTGTTAAAACTTGTTGGAACATTAATGAAATGGAGGCATGGGGATTTTTTTTTGAAAAAAAATTGTAGGGGGTTGCACCACCAATTTTTACTCCAAATAGAGGTAGTACAAACCAAGACAGTGAGGGGATGTTCCTCTACCACCTAAAGATAAACAGTAAAGAAATAATTGACACAATTACAATGTTTGCAGGATATGTTCCCAAAACTTAAGACTACCATGGAGGAGATACCTAAACCAAAACACCATAAGAGGCAAAGGACGCAAAATGAATGCTATCTAAATAAAACTAAAAGCGACTCCCCTGAAAAATGGTGTCATCTTTCTGTCTCCAAATGGTCCAACATACTGCATGGGGGATAAAGGAGACAACATTGCAAAAAAGTTGACATTGCTTCAGGGTTTGAAAGCAGTCCCACATTTTCTGCTATTGATTGAAGTGATATCTGAAGATTACTATAACTTCCATAAGCATCGTGAATCTGTTTAATGAAGACACACTGGTAGAATAAATGATCAACTCTTTAGGGGGCCTGGCTGCAAAAAACAGTGAACATTGTTGTTGGGAGCCCATTTACTGCAATACATTCTGATGAGAATGCAATTCTTCTATTTACCAGCCACATGGAAGCTCTAATTTTTAGAGGCTTTTTAACCTTCCAAATCCTTTTGAAGTTTTGGAAAGGTGCTCTATTCCTCTCAATAAGCTGATAGAGGGTTTAATAGAGAACTGGCCACCATTATCGCCTAAACCACAGTATTAGATTTTGGGTTTGAGTTAGCTGCTTTACATGATATCGGAGCTGGGCCCACCCATTGGACTGTGTGTTTCTGATCATACTCCGCTCTACCTGTTCAATAGTGCCACTTATACCGTGACCATTCGGGTTCAGCACTGGGGGTGGGGGTGTTGAGGTTTAGTTCGGCATCAGATATTCTGTGGGCACCTTCCCTCTATATATGTGCAGAATTCCCTCAGCTCAATGCCTAGGTTTTGGGTTCGAGTTAGGGCCTTTACACTTTGTAATCGAATATTCCAGTGTACCATATCATTGTGAACTGCATAACAATCATTATCCGTTTGCCATTTGTATACAGCAAGTAAAAAAATCTTTTGGAATTTGTCCTTCAGACAAAATCCTCTAGTCCACGTTTCCTACAAAAAATGTGTATCTTGCCCATCCCCTATTTTGATGTGCAGCCTTATTTCCATCCAAGTAGCTGACTTCAAGATACATTTCCAGAACAGAGAAATTGAGTATATGCTATCCAGCCAGATGAAGCTTTATAATACTTGTTTCCATGAGCTTTATCATTATTACACAATTTCCATAATCACCACCCTGTGAGAGGTACATTCATGATCTGGAGAGTTTTGCCCCTAGACGTCCATATTTTTGAGGTTTGTATCAATCTCCCATTTATCTAATGGAATGCCTTTCTTCCCTTCATTTGATCCTTCCCACAAAAACCTCTTGCAAACAGCATCAATCTCGTGCAAAATTGTCTGAGGCACAGGAAAAATGGACAAAAATGGAGGTACAGCAGACACCACAGAGTTCAGCAATGTTACTCTGTCACCCAAGGATAGATTTCTAGCCTTCCAAACTGCAAGCTTTTTATGCATTGAAAGAATGAGGAGATTCCAATCTACTGATTTCAGAGTCTTAATAGTGTAAGGGGAGGCCTAAATAAGGAAAATTCCAAGGGTATGCTGTCAGTGAATTTGAAGACTGGGAGAAGCTGTGCAAGAATGGGGCTCTGGATGGTTAAAGATTTGCACACTTTCAAAGTGGCCATGTCAAGTAAGTGGCTGTGGGAGTTAATAACTGACAATGCTGCCTTATTGAAGTATGTCATAGTGCAGAAACATTGTGCTAGTAGCTGCAGAGTTTATTTGAAAATTGAAGCATGTCTCCATCTAGAAGAATATTATCGAAGTTGGCACGTGGGTTGGGAAATATATAAAGAGGAAGATGGGAGATGGTTCTACTGCTTATTTCTGGCATGATGTTTGGATTCGAGATGGATCTCTCAAGGCTAGATTTCCAGGACTACTTGCTGTTACTGCTCTGGAATGGTGTACAGTTAATGAATGTGGGCAGTTAACAGTCAACAATCCAGAGTGGGCGGTTGCTTTGCAAAGGGGGTTGAACGATGAAGAACTATGTAAGTACTTGACTTTATTGGAGCTCCTACACCAGCAACAGATTAAACCAACTCACTGGACAGATTTGTGTGGGGTCTAGACAGTGGCATATGCTCTGTTGGCTCATTATATAATATTTTTCTGGGCCACTACTTACATACCTGGTTCATTTAGAGGTTTGGAGGGTTAAGACTTTGCTCAAAGTCTGGGCCTTTATATGGCTAGCTATTCAGTGTTTAGTCATGAAAGTCTACAGACAGAAATGGAGTAATGATAATGATATATTGTCCTTTTGTGGGATATCTGCTGTGGATATTGATCATCTCTTTATTAACTGTCATGTTACTAAAGAGGTCTGGATCATCTTGGTCAGTTGTTTCACTTCCGGTGTAGTATTCATAATCTGGAGGACATGTGGTCATACTTCAGAAGATTGAAGAACTCTCATATTCCCAGGGCCAGAGGCAGACCAATGCGCAGTCTCCAAAGCAAGCTTCTCCTTGGTATTCCACACGCTAGTTTTTAGAGCATCTGGAGGGAGCAGAATGACCATGTTTTCTGGACTAAAATTTACATTGAGAATATTAGCCTTCATGATCTGTCTTTCATGTATTCTTAAGAGTCAATTTTGTCTTTGCATTTCTGCGGACCAGTGGAGAAGGAAATTGCTATTAAGCATTCCGTCAACCTGAGTCCTTTTATTTATTTTAGTGGGAAGGAGAGTTCCTTCCCACTACTTAATTGCACCTCCTCCTTTTAGCTAAATTTTGGTGGTGCAATAGACTATCTTTTGGGGAAAAAGGGGGGGGGGTAAATAATGAATAGGAAAAGCTCTGACCGTACACCCATCATCTCTACGCCCCTCCTCAAATCCTCTGACTGATTAATGCCCAATAAAGACCTCTTATCATAGTTGATTTTCTGCCCTGAAACATGTTCAAAAGACTGGATAATAACATGAAGATACTCAAGTTGTTCCAACCTCCAAAAATATCAACGTGTCATCAGCAAATTGTAAATGGGATATGGCTGGAGGAGAGTTTCTGATCCGTACACGTTTAATCCAGCCAGCTTGCGTGTCTTCTGACACATTCTCACTAAGAATTTTAGCTATTGAACCCCTGCCACCTCCTCCCCCCCCAGCCCATGGGTCACCCCGCGGAAAATACCCATGGATACACCGTTGATGACAACTGAAAATTTAGCTGTGGATATACAATGATTATAGCAATCCAAGCACCCGGGAATCCATGTAAATGATGGATATGTAAAGGCACTCCCAATTCCCAAGACACTTTTCATAAGCTTTATTGAAATCAATTTTACACACTAATCCCTTCATTTTAAACTTGTGAAGAGTGAAAACCACTTCATGTGTCACCAAAAGGGCATAATCTTTTTTTTTCTAATGAAAGCATATCGAGCCATCTAAGTGAGATCCTCCAACACCATCGTTAGCCTAGAAGTTGCTATCTTTGCTACAATCTTGTAAGAACCATTAAGAAGGCTGATCGGACGAAAGTCCTTAAGCTCCATGCCATCAGATTTCTTTGGCAGGAGCACCAACAATGTCTGATTAATGTTTCTGAACAGCTGAAACCACATCCTGCTTAATCATATCCCAGAATTTTGATAAAAGAACATCAGAACACCATCAGGAGCTGGAGCTTTGTCACCTTGCAAGGTCAAATACTACTTTCTTAACCTCTTCCTCAGACACAGCCCGTTGAAAAAAAAACAATATTGAGGTGCAGAAATCTTATGAGCATGCTGATCCTGCCACTGGAGTTACCACCGTTTCTCAGAAAAGAGTGAGGAATAAAAAATGTCTAACCTCTTCTGCAGTTTCCTTATCATCCTCCCACAACCTATCCCCTTTTTTTAATGAAGAAATAAACTTTCTGCACTGTTTAGTATTGGCTACTAGATGAAAGAATCTTGCATCATTATCACCCTCCTGCAACCACTGAATTCTAGACCTTTGTTCCCATTTCTTTCTTTTTCAAGAATGGCAGTGGATTGTACCACCAATTTTGTTGCATAAACAGCGGTAATGCAATCCGATGAGGTGAGGAGAGGTTCATCAACCTCAAAATAGACTACAGCAAGTTAAGCGCTTTAAGCTCCTTACTCCAATCAGGCAATGAAACCCTAAGAACATGTCTTCCCTGATTGTACAAAAAAATAAATGTCTCTCGAAAAAATGTTTTCTATGTAGACTGTGCTTCCCTGTAAGATGTTGCCATTTTGCTCCCTCCAAAGACTCCAACAAATTGCATGCGGAAGAATAGCTAGCACCTTAGGTGTGCACCGTCTTGCTAGCACCTTAGCTATTCTTTTGCTACTCTTCCATTCCTCTCCGCCATCCTGTGCACAGTTTCCTCTCTATCTCTCCTTCCTCCAATGGACTTGTCTTCCCCTCCAATGTCTTCTTCTTCCACTCCGTGGCTGCATCATCCAACACGTACGCACAACTTCAACTACACCATTGTCTTCTCTTCCTCACTCTCCTCTCCTTTGTGTCCTTCCTCTCCCAATAGCATGATGCATGGGAACACAGAGCCAAATCATCGTTGCTGCAGGGCCAAGCACCCACTGGCCTCTTCCCTGAACTCACAAGGTGAAGTTGCTCAGCATGTCCCCCTTGCTGCACAGAAACAGAACTGTCACCTTACAGGTGTTGCGGTGGTGGATGAAGGGCACATCCTCATACTGCACTACAGTTCCACCAAATCCTTCTCAAGATCATCATCTCCTTCCCTTGACAACCAGTCCTCCTCCAAGAATGACATGGACTGGGGCCATGGCGATGGAGTATTGGGTCCTGTTGCATATCAAAGAGAACACCTGCACACATCTGCACCTCTGCACCTTTGATGATTTTTTAAAATGACGATAACTTATTACATAGGTAGACAAATGTGACAGGAGTCATTGTGGACCATACATTCTGATTTGTAGATGATGAAGTCCTGTTTAGCAAGTTTATTTTCAATGAATGAGAAAAAATTTCATGCAATTGTTTCTGCCAAACAAGTCTGCATAATTTTTAAAAGTTTTGTCAATCTTACGAGACAAGTTTAAAGTTGATTACATCATTGAGTCAAAAAATGAGATAGTATATTTTTTTAGACCAAAATAGCTTCATAAACAAAAGTGCTCCCAAATGCCCCATTAGATCTTAATAAAGTCGACTCCTCTTCTTCAGTGAGAGTTTCATCGCTTTCCTTAGATTCCAGATCTTGAAATTTCTGAGGTAAGAGGATCCTGTTTGCAGTCTGGTTACCATTCCACTTTGAAACCCACTGTTTTATATCAGTATACAATTTTCTCAGCTTCCTTCTCAGCCTTTGAACTGCTGTGCAATTGTAATAAATAGGATTCCAGCTCTGCTCCATTGAGGATTACCAAGTAACACCCATGGATCGTTCTTTTTATGCTGATGCCTAAATGACACATTTTGAAAGGAATTAGTATCACATTTGAGGAGAGCTTGCCTGGATATCAGATTTTCTGACTTGTCTCTCAACAAAATTTGTTAGGCTTACAGCAAATACTTTTTTTTTGTGGTCACAGAAATTCTGGAAAAACACTTAGGTCATCTCACACAGTTTTCTCTATTACATGATGAGATTCAGATTAGAATTGCAAGGACACTGTAAGAGTACCTTTCTGAGGAGAAGATTATCGTTTAGAATGTGGAAGATGAAGGCTATATATTTTGTATTGAATGAGGGTACTAGGTTTTAGGGTGAAACCCTTAAGGTATTGTGAGGAAAATTAGGAATACAGATTTTGTGTTGCAACCAATGTTATCAGAACCGAACCGGTGCCTGAACCGGTTGGACCGTTCAATCGAATCGGTTTGAACTATGATGTCATCGTAATATTGACAGACGGTCCGACCCGATTTTATAACCCAAGATAATAAGAAATAAGATATATTGATCAAAATAAATAAACATACATGTATAATTATTAGTAATGATTACGTAACTATACAAGTAAAATAATAACAATAACATGGTTAAATAAACTAACCTTAAAATTTTGTAATATTTCATTGGTCTTCACTCTTCTCAATTGATATCTCTACTCTTTTAAATATTTAAACTTCAAATATATTTAAAATAAAATGATAATAACACCAAATCAATAATAATAAGATAATTTTATTCACACATACATATAATTTTGAATATCTAAATATTTTTCGACCGGTTCTTTAACATTAGACCGGACCGGCCTTAATCGAACCGGTTCCAAGACCGGTTCACGGTCGGACCGGTTCGACCGGCCGGTTCGGTCCGGTTCTGATAACACTGGTTGCAACTTAGCATGTTTTCATCTACGAGAACTGCTAGCTGCACGCCTGGATGGGTAGAAAAATTATCCGTCCAACGTGCTATTGGTCCACGCACTAGTGCGCGGGTCCCACCCAACAAGCTCCTTAAATGCTCCTTAAATGCTCATGTGCTTTTTCCCGTAAAGTTATTTGTTACCCTTAACTTGTTATTTGTCACTCTTAGTGTCAAGGGTGACAAATAAGAGTGACAAATAACCAAGGGTGACAAATATCTTTTTTGCATTGGGAAAGTGAATTTGTATAAAAAAATGGGGAAATAAGGGGGACAAATAGTTATATAAGGGTGACAAATAGTTATCTAAGGGTGACAAATAGATATCTAAGAGAGACAAATAGTCAAATAAGGGGGACATAAAGTCACTCATGTCCACGAGGAGTCTCCAGTCAAGGGTGACAAATAGCAAAATAAGGGTGACAAATAGCTATCTAAGGGTGACAAATAGATATCTAAGGGAGACAAATAGCCAACTAAGGGGGTGTTGGCGACGATATACATATGTTCCCTCTTGTGCATAGAGATATATTCTTTTGTACATAGAGATATGGTGTTCTTTTTGAAAAGAAACATTTTATATGTGAGGGTTTATTCCGTGGGTGCGCATCGTATCAGAAGATTTTGGTTCGGGTGCTGGACCTTTCCCCACTGACCGCAGTCATTGTTGATTTACATCAGCCTAACGTTCGAACACCTTTGTTTGACTGTCAAAGAAATCTCATAGTCCTCTGTATGGGCTCTGATGTTGAGGGTATGCTCGCTTGGATGACTCACAATTACCACTCATTCACTACCTACAAATTGACGGAACTAGGGTTTCATCAAAGGCCTCTTAAGATCAGGAAAAATCCTAAAATTTAGGAGTATGAATGCAATTCTGCAAAAGCAGTAGGCATTTTTGAAGTGGCGGGAGGCTTCCTGGACCCTAAGGGTATTTTGGCAATTTTATGTTTCCAGGGGTATTTCGGTAATTTTATCAGGCCAGGGGTATTGTTGAAAGCTGTGGGTTGGAAAGGAAGTAGGATAGGATCCCCGATTTACTAAGGCACTGAGGCCATTTATGGAGAGTTTTAGTGGCTACTAGGCCATTTCTAGGTCACAAGGGTATTTTAGTAATTTTACCAAACCCTACGCGGACTTAGGTTTGAGGCGGCACCCTAGTGTCAGACTGAGCTGACAATGTCCCCAAACCAAAGGAGTGACGATGGGCTTCATAGAAGGCTCACATGCATCAACCTGCAAAGGTAGGGGCATGTATGCAATTTCTCGGAAGTCAGGGTTTTCTTATAATTTCCTCTGACAGGTGAGCAAAGAAAACTTGTAAAGTATATTGAATATATTTAGGGCCCAAATGGGTACAAGGGTTGTCGGCGAGTTGTCGACTGTACATCATAGATATCCGCACTAACGCGGAAAGTAGGGGCGTAGCCCCAATTAAAAAAGATTGCAGGGCAAAACTGCAAACAATAGGACTTGTGTTTCTCGCAATCCCGGGGAGGACATCTTCGTAATTTCCCTCGTCATAGGGGCGGAACTACATAATTTGGCCGCCCCAAAGTGTAGAAACCAACAAACATGGCCTACGAAAGGGCATAATTACAATAATACCCCTTAGGGGCATAAATACAAGACCCGAGGATCACCTACCCCTCAAGGGTCAAAACAACGAACAAGTGTTCTCCTCGCATATGCTGGTGCTAAATGCTTGATGCTTCCTCTCCGTCTTCTTTGGCCCAGGGGGCTATTTATAGAAGTAGGAGAACCCAGGTTGTCAAAAACCTGAGGATTTGCCTCAATTTTGACAAAAAACAGACTTTAGCCCCAATTCTGATAAGGTGGGGTGGCCCATCCTTTTTTGTCTTTTCGTTTTATCTTTTTTTTTTATGGGAACACGACCCCGGGGGGTCTTTTGACCCGCGGGCGGGACCCAACGGGGTTAATCGTCCCCGCGTGGGGCCGGTCGACCCCGTTGGGTTCCAGCAGGGTGGCCGCGACCCCGCCTGGGTCGGCGGTGCCCCCATGGAGGCCAGCGCGGTCATTTGACCCCGGGGCGGCCCTTTTGGCCCCTCTTTGCGTCTTTTCTGCACTTTTTTGTCACCCTGGGTGGGAGAGAAGCCGCTGCCCTGCATTTATTGTTCCCCGAGGCCCACTCTTCGCCGCGTGACAGCAACACGTTGGCGGAGAACCGTGCGGGAGCGAAGGCTTGTTCGTCCGTTGTTTGCTTGCGCATTGCTTGCCTGGAGGGGAGTCTTTGCACCCGTCCGTGCCGTGTGATACATAGTTGTTCGGTCACTTTGACAGGTTTGCATGCATAGTTTATCTTGATTTCCCTTGCTGCCACACCGCTTGCACTTGTAAGGTCGGGTCAAGAGACCCTAAATCGCGGAGGTACTCCACGAACCGACGATATCGGCGCTATGCCATATTTTTCGTCGGTTGCTATGAAATAAAATTTTCGAAATATTTCGAGAGAATTACGGGTGCAATAAATGTCCCCCACGGGACATCCGTCACGGTTGGAGGCAGGGGCGGATGGCCCGTGCCCTTTAAAGGGAGTGATGACTATGTATTCTTTACATGGACTTTTGGCTTTGTAGGACTGTTTGTAGTGATGTCCTTGAGTGTTTGACCTGACATTGCTCTCCCATTTTTGTTTCTCTGCGTTTCTAGACATGGCTCGCAGCAACGGAGATAGGAGTCGGTCGAGAAGGCCGAGGGCTAGAGGCACGAATGAGTGTCGGATTGAGCGCACTAACCAGCGCATGCCGCCTTTCCCTCCCCGTGTCATTGATGAAGAAAATTTCAGCCGGGTTGACTTCGGCTATCTGTGGGTCGCTGAGGGCCCGACCGAGAGTGCCGGTGAAAATGAAGGCCTTGTGGATATGTCCCGCATTACGAGGAGGGACGGCATTTATACATATGACCGCTCGGGGGGATATCTACGTCACTACCCCTTGGATCGTCACCTTCATCGGTTCCTCCAGAGCTTTGCACCGATCGGCATGGAGGATGATGATCCCTCATTGCCTGAGGAGAGGCGCCGCCTTGAGCGGGTCATACTAGCATGGAGGGACAACTTGTAGGGGTTATGCTACCTGACGTATCCGAGCTTTTCAGATGGCTTCACTCGACAGACGTAGTACCCAGATCGGCGGAGCCTGGGCTTCTATCAGTAGCATGATGGCCTCACAGTTCGGACTGCACCACTGGCTCCAGCGATCTGGCACATGCATGGACAACACATGACCATGGATCAGATCGTGGATGGCCTCTTCCTGACGCCTTCAGGGGCGAGTTTTGCACAAGAGGAGTATGCTCATGATTGTATGCTGGAGAGGGTTTTGGCGCTGAAGACCCCCAGTTGGTATGGGAAATGGTCAGTTGTCCCGTCTCACAGCTATCACCGGGGAGCGACAGAGTGGCTCTGGGGCATCTTGACTGTCTACCAGTCAGTATTGGACAGGGTGGGGATACGTCATGCAGTGACGACCGCTTTGCACTCCTATCCTTGTCATACAGGCCTGCTACAGGCCTTGGCAGAGAGATTCAACCACCGGTGGAACACCTTCGTCACTGCTGGAGGAGAGACTTCTTTAGACCTCTGGGCTTTTCAGAGGATTTTTGGTCTTCCGATCTGCGGGAGGCCTTACGAGGAGCTGACACTTGATGACTTACACCTTAAGCTCCACTGATGGCACCGAGCGGTATATTATGCCATATTGTTTCAGATTTTTGATGAAGACCTGGAGGGACCTGGCTCGAGTCAGCACAGACCAGACCCCTCGCACCCCGAGGGTGACTCTGAATGCGTGGGTGAGCCATTTCTACAGTGGCCCTTTCTGCTTCCATGAGGAGTTTGCTCAGTTTGGCACTACCTGGGAAGAATGCAGAGAAGTTAAAGTAGACCTTCCTCCCCATCCACGCCACTTGCCTACACCTACACTGGGATGAAATTTGAGGGGGCTACCTCCCCCTCACATACTTGGCGGCCTACTTGGTCTATTGGCTGGCCAGCTTTGTAGTTCCCCACGGAGAGGACAGGGTCTTGTGGCCTGAGGTGATCTATCCAGCCTGCTTATTGGCATGTGGTCAGAGACTTGCGATTGCTCCAACAGCCCTGGTGAACATCTGCCATTCACTTGGGGCTTTGTCTTCTCGTTCATCGCCGCGAGAGAAGAATATTATGTTGCCCACTCATTACTTGAGTGCATGGGTAGGGTTGTTGTTTCCAGAGCTCTCTCGGAGGACTCCAGTTGATAATCCGGCGGCACCGCTGATTTTTCTGTTCATAGGACAGCCGTCACAGGATGCTGTGGTTCAGCTTGCGGGTGCCCAACGGGCCTTGTCTTTTGTCCCAGCGAGGAGAGGTGAGGGCCTAGCCCTTGACTACTTCTCCTACCTTTGTCGCCCTTATGTTGGGCAAGAGGGAGGTACTGTTGTCAGCATGATATCTTCACATGCTTTACCCTCCTCCCACGGCTTGGCGGAATGGGTTATATGCATCCGTCCCAGTGTATTAGTCTATCGGCGCTCCAACACAGCCATACTCGAGCCCTATTACCCACATCGGTTTGCCTGGAACTTTGGGTATGATCAGGGCATCCCTTCGAGTGCAGAGTTTCCTCTGGCTCTTCGACTGTACAGGCACAAGGATGTGCACTTAGTAGCGGCAGCGTGGCAGGACTTTCTCTGTCGCGCGGTGAAACAGGGCTACCCCATTCTAGAGCAGGGGCGCAGAGCCCAGTTTGACATTCATTATGCACGTTGGTGGTTCAAGACCAGCAATGTTTTCCGGGAGCACTACGATGCCGTTCGAACTGCTGAGGAGCAGCGCTTGAGGAAGGAGGATCTGCCTCCTCTGTTTGTGGACCCAGTGTGGACCTAGCCTTTATTAGATCTCATTTTTCAGGTGCCGCCCGGGCTGTCAGTGACATTGAGGAGCGGTGGCGAGAGAAAGGCTGGACAGTTCCTGTGGACAGGAGCCAGTATAATGGGGCTTTGAAGCCCTTGAGGAGCACACCGGCAGTAGCATCCATAGCCCCTTCTTCCTCTGCCTCAAGGGCAGCCCCAGGCCCTTCAGAGGCCTATTCTTGGTGGGAGGCCTTGCAGGCGTCCTGCGGGGTTGTTGCACCCATAATTTATCGTGCTAAAGGTTCGGGATTTTAATCCCGCATGTGACAAGATTTCGGAAGCGGTGTATCACCCTCCGATAGGATATTCCTACACGGGGTACCTTGTTCGGCGTATCGCCGTCCCGTCGGATATTCCTAAGCTTACAGCTTTGTAGCCCACATGTCGTGGCGATATAAATCCCTCGGGGGATGGCCACCAACCAAGCACAAGCCACAATGATCGTCAGGATCACGTGGTTATATTAAAAATCCCTACGGGATTAAGTCCCTGCCTTCCGGACGTGTATCCCCAAGCGAGGAACACTTCTACAACAACGCAGGAGATGCTGAAGAAGGTCTACGTACCAAGCACAACGTCCCTCGCACGTGTATCACGAGGCACGGACAACAACTCGTCCTCCCGCAGCGGCCTACGGCCCGAGGAAGACGACAAACGAACAAGGCGGCGTTCCCTCTCGTTGTTCTCCACGAGAGACGGCGAAAACCCGGAGTTTCAGGGCCTCGGAGCCTCCTTTTATGGAATCCGCGCGAGAAGTAGACCCGTCCGGGGGTGGAGGGACCCGTCCGGGGTCGCCCTTACCTGGACGGGTCCGCCCGGGGCGAGAGGAGTCCCGCGCGGGACTCCTCCTAGGCAGGTGGACCCGCCCGGGGTCGGGCGCACCCGGGCGGGACCCACCCGGGGTCCGCGACCCCGGGGAGTTCCCCCTCGGGGTGCGCGCGGCCCGGGTGGGGGCCACCGGAGTCCGCGACCCCGGGGAGGTCCTCCCCGGGGCGTGCGACCCCGGGCGGGACCCACCCGGGGTCCGCGACCCCGGGCAGGCCCTGCCCGGGGGCTCGCGACCCCGGGGAGGTCCCCCGGGGGTCCGCGACCCCGGGCAGGTCCTGCCCTGGGGCCCGCGACCCAGGGGAGGTCCCCCCGGGGGCCCGCGACCCCGGGCCGGTTCCCCCCGGGGAACCGCGACCCCGGGCAGGTCCCTCCTCGGGTGTCCGCGACCCCGGGACGGTCCAGGACCGTCCCGGGGACCTCCCACCCCGGGGAGGTTCCATTCCCGCGCACGGACTAAAAAAATTTGAAAATGGAACCTCCCCGGGGTCATTTTCATCCCGTTGGACCCGTACGGGGTCGAACACTCCCGGGGAGGTTCCCCACTTCTATAAATAGACCCCCAGAGGTCCAAAGGAAGGACACTTGGAAGTGACTACAAGCAGCAACCTACGGAGCATACTTGAAGCTTTTGTTCGTTTGTTTCGGCCCGAGTGGGGTAAGTCCCCGGGTCTTGTATTTATGCCCCTATGGGGTATATTTACGTTTATGCCCCTCAGCGGGCCATGTTTGTAATTATGCCCCTCAGCGGGCCATGTTTTGTAAGTCTTTACGTCTCGGGACGACTAAATCTTGTATTTCTGCCCTTATAATGGCGAAATTACAAAAATATCCTTCCCGGGATTGTAAAAGACCGAAGTCCTGTAATTTGCAGTTATACCCTGCAATCTTTTGTAATTGGGACTACGTCCCTATCTCCCGCTCCAAGGCGGACGTTTGTACAGTCGACAACTCGCCGACAATCCTTGTACTCACATGGAATTATAAAAGCATTCAGCATGTTTTATATGTAACCTCGGGTGGAAAAATTATAAGAAAACCCCCCGACTTTGGAAAATTGTGTATATACCCCTCCTTCGGCCGAATTGACAAATGTGTGCCTTCCATGAAGCCCCTTGTCATTCCTTCAGTCCGGAAGTGTTGTCAGCTCAGTCCAGCACTCGGGTATTATACCAAACCTAGGTCTAGGGTCTGGTAAAATTACCAAAATACCCCTGTAACCTAAACATGGCCTCAGAGCCCTCGAAACCCTCCAGAAAGAGCCTCAATGCCTTGGGGAGTTAGAGATCCAGTTTCACTTCCACTCCAGCCCAGAAAATGTCATAAATGTCCCTGGCCTGGAAAATTACCAAAATACCCCTGGGTTGGTAAAATTACCAAAATACCCCCGGGGTCCAGAAAACTTCCCTTGCTTTGAAAATGCCTATGGCTTCCGCATATTTGCGCCTCTATGCTTAAATCTTAGGGTTTTGCTCAGACCTAGCCCTAATCCAGTTGTTTCTATGTGTTGGTGGTAAAATGAGTGGTCATGGAGAGTCTCTCGAGTGAGCTTGCCCTCCACATCAGAACCTCTGTAGAAGTCTTTTGGGACCTCTTTGACAGTTAAACAAAGGTGTTCGGACGTTAGGCCGATATAAATCAACACTGACTCCGGTCAGTGGGGAAAGGTCCAGCACTCGAACCCAAATCGTCTGATACTATGCGCACCCACGGAACCCTCTCTACGCAGAGGAGTGTTTCTTTTCAAAAAGAACGAAAATCTACCTTTTATCTACGATAAGAGTATTCCTTAGATTTTTTCCGTGTCCAACAGACTGGCACGCCCGGTGGGACTTTCCCGCCTTTCTTCTTTCTGTCAAAGAAAGTCTCTAAAACCTTCTTCAAGGTTCTGATTGCCTCTCTCTTACAGGACGGGAAGAGGAGGGCTCACATCTCTCTGTTCATTTGAGAGTTCTTTGTGCATCTGCACACCACTCCGTTCGTGCTACGCACCATCACCACCAACACTTCAACAGCGATGGCTGCCGTTACCTACGGCCCCGAGATCGTCGCCAATCACGCCAGGCTCGGATTCCTGGCAACCCCGCTGGTCTTCGGCGACTTCCCACTTGTCGTCGGCTCGCCCTTCTTCTTGGGCGTGGTACCGGTGGCTGAAGCCAGTTCAGCCACGCTTCAAACAACTGTCGGGGGCGTCAGGCCCTCGACCCCATCAACTGGCCGGGTCCGCCCGGTCAAGAAGACAGTTGCTGAGGGTGTCAGACCCTCTGCTTCATCAACTGGCCGGTTTCATTCGGCCAAGAAGACTTTTGAGGGCGTCAGGCCTTCTGCTTCAGCTGATCGGGTCCGCCCGATTAACAAGACAACTGTCGGAGGCGTCAGGCTTTCGACTCCAGCAACTGGCCGGGTCAGTCCGGCCAACAAGACCATCACTGGGGGTGTCAGACCCTCAACCTCAATTGTTGGCCGGGTCAGTCTGGTCGACAAGACAACTATCGGGGGCGTCAGGCCCTCGGCCCCTTCAATTGGCCGGGTCCGCCCGGTCAAGAAGACAACTGTCGGAGGCGTCAGGTTTTCGACTCCAGCAACCAGCCGGGTTCGCCCGGTCGACAAGCCAGCCGTCGGGGGTGCCAGGCCCTCGGCTTCAACAATTGGTCGAGTCTGTTCGGCCAACAAGCTAGCTTCTGGGGGTGTCAGACCCTCTACTCCAGCAACTGGCCGGGTCTATCCGGTCAATTATCCAACTGTTAAGGGCGTCAAGCCCTTCATCCCAACAACCAGCCGAGTTTCCTTGGCTGCTCCATCAATGGCCGAAGGTGTCAGGCCTTCTGCCCCAGCTGTTGGCCGAGTCTTCTCGGTCAATCAAATCACTGCCGGCGCCGCCCCTGCTCAACGGGGACAACGTCGCCGCCGCAATGGCGCCAAACCTGCTGTAGCTACCCTCAGAGGTGCTGTACCTGCTCAATGGGGGCAACGCCGCCGTCGTCAGGAGGACGCCATGCCTACCACGGGCGTCACCACTGCCTCCCCTACTCAATGGGGGCAACGGCGTAGCCGCAAGGGTGCAAGGCCCGAGGCGGCTGTCTCGCGCTCCGGTAAGACTGTAATTGTCGGAGACATTCGCATTCGGCTCGATGGAGGCGAGCCGATCCTGCCCCGGGATCGTCATGTCCCAACTATTTCTACCTCCAACCGCTTCGAGCCCCTCCGCCAAGTCAGGGAGGACGGAGCGAAGAAGAAGAAGGCTGCCGTATCGGCGGCAATCCAGGGCCCTCTGCAACGGCCCAAGCCACGAGCTCCCCGTCCAAAGGCAGGGGGCAACCCAATTGAGGAGCGCCAGCTCCACTTGAAGAAGATCTGGGTCACCAAGGAGGAGGCCCGAATCATAAGGCGCGCGAGGGCGGAGGAGCCCTTCCGCATGTCAGAGCTTCAGCGGATGCGGAGTCCGCCAAGCACTGAGGCCTCGACGTCTGCGAGATTTACATCTCAACCCCTACGGGGACAAAAACGCCGAGGAGCCGGCAAGAAAGTGCGACCGACCTCCCCGTGGGCTAGTTCTACACACACGGAGGAGGATCGCTCACCTCAAGCAGTCACATCCCGAATGTCTGTCTTCGACAGACTTGGGAGGCCGCCCAAGCCGGAGCGACAACCGCCCAAGAAAAAGCGGGTGGTCCAGGTGACCGATGACACTGTCAAAGTGTTCACCTGCTACGCCACCTCCGGCGACAAACAGCCTGAGAACACCTCAGGAGAGCTTGACCAACCCATCCAATATTTGAGGAGGTCAAGGCCGGTCTCTCGGATTCTAGCGCAGACGCAACAAGCGCCGGCCGCCGGTACATCTCAGCCTGAGCCGGCACGGCACGAAGAGCGCCAGGAAGATGTCCACAGCATTGATGGGGACAGTCACTCCAGGCATGTAGAAGAGCTGGGGGAGGAACTGCGGGCCCCCACATTGGACGAGCTTCAACGGGAAAACCAAGAGCTCAAGAACCTGCTACAGTCGCTTTTGCGCGAAAAGGAGGTTCCTTCCCCGCCTCAGGCGGCACCGGCTGGAGTGGATCAGCATCCTTCTCCCATCCTGGCAGCAGCCAATGCCTCTGTCACCGCTGCAAGACTCCCACTGGCAGTGGACTTCGAAGTCCCGCCGCATGAACCCAATGCGCGGTCATCTGCTACTCCTGCCGCAGAAAGCCTCATGGCGCAGAAGCAGATGATCGAGCGCATCGTGGAAGCGAAGTTCGCTCAACATGGCGAGGGGGTGGCTACCGTTGATTTGTACAGCGTGCCTTATCCCCTCCATCATCAATTCAAGAAGCTTCCACCAGATTGCCCGAAGGCCCCGAAACTCCAGAAGTTCAACGGGCAGGGTTCTCCGCATGAACACCTGGCCTATTATATGACGGCCATGGGTGAATTAGCCTTGGAAGAGGCATACTTGCTGCGGTATTTTGCCACGTCTTTGACTGGCACCGCCTTCCAATGGTATTCAAGGTTAAAGCCCAACTCAGTATCTGATTGGGCTGATATGCAGAAGAAGTTTGTCGACCGTTTCCAAATGGTCGAGCGCAAAGTCTCCTTAGCAGAGCTTTGTTCCCTTCGACAGAAGAAGGGCGAAACAGCATTGGACTTCATCAAGCGATGGAGGGACGTCAGCATGCGCTGCGATAATCCTCCGACGCCTGAAGATGCGATCACTATCTGCCGCAGGGGTCTCTCGGCAGAAGTCAGTGAAAAGCTTCTGGGCTCCAATATCAGAGGCTTTGACCAGCTCAACACGGTGGTGGCGGAGATTGAGATGTTCTTCGCTGATCACCCTGTACAAACCTCTACAAAAGGCAAACCCTCCAAAGACCGTCTGGCTAGCGGTAAGGAGGTGAATGCCGTGGACTTCTCCCCAACGAATGGAGATAAAGGGGAAGGAAAGTCCAAAGGGAAAGGCAAGAAGTCTGGTGATAAGACAAATGTGTCTTTCTTAGCGGAGAACATGAAGACGCCTTATTCCTTCAGAAAGGAGCATACTAAGATGCTCTTTGATCTATGTATGAAGGAGCAGCTCGTCACTCTGCCGGACCCGCGGAAGCCCGCGGAGGTGGATAAGACAGATGATCCAACCTATTGTGTGTATCACCGGAGGTTGGGTCACACGTCGGGGATTGCTATGTTTTCAAGAATATAGCAGAAGAGCTCATTCAAAAGGGCCTGGTAAATATGCTGGGCCATGCAGTCGACCCACCCCAGCCTCATCCCTGGAGCCGATCGAACCGGTCGGCTAACGTGGTCCATATGGTGGCGATGGCTTCAAGCTCCAATGCCTCCGAAGCCGGGCCCTCAAGTCGACAGCCCAATGGTGGCCCCAGAGCCACTCCTCCTCCATTCCCAGAATGTTTGGCGCTGCGGAGGACTATCCGGAAGATCCGAGGGGAAGTCCGACAGCTACGACGGGAACAAAGGCGCTTGCTGCAGTTCCTAGAGAACATTGATCAGCAGTTGTCCACCTTCCCTTTTGGCCCATTTGCCAGGGGATTAGCTCCAGCCCACATACGGGAGGCGGGTGTATCACCCACGGGTCGGGCTCCGCTCAGGGGTTGGCTCTCTGAAGAATCCCCAGATTCATCTGAAGACGAGGAGGACTCACCCGAAGACTTGGAGGCTCCACTTCAAGTCGAGCTCCCAGAGAAGTTATACTCCTTCCCTTGCGAGAAAACTCCCAATATCTTCTTCGCATGTCAACGGGCGGGATTGATTAGCCCGTCACCTCTGGAGCAGACGCCAGGCGCTGCTTTTCATCAGGGCTATTGCCCATATCATGAAGTTGTTGGCCATGTTATCCACAACTGTGAGCCATTCAAGGACCTCGCCGAAGACTTAATCAGGCGAGGGAAGGTGGATATGGGCGAATTTCTAGTCGACCCACCGCAGCCGCATGCACGAAGGAGTCTTCACTGCTCCGTCAACGTCATTCACGCTGCAGCAGCCTTCCAGTTCCCCGAGCCGCAGGAGGAGGGAGTTAGTTCCCAGGGAGCCAGTTCCCAATCGCCCAAGTCCACACTCTGGTATCCAGGGTGGCGACCCTCTCACCAGTGTTCTTTTCCTAAGGAAGACACTGAGAAGATTTTTGATAAACTTCTGGAGGATGGCTGGGTGCTGACACATGACCCACCGTCTTATTACAATGAGACGGCCAAGATACACCCCCGCTATTGCAAGTATCATGCAAGGGTGTCTCACCCCACTCGGCAATGCCCAGAGGTTCAAGACTTCATTGAAGCCCTCATCCAGAGAGGGGTTGTCGATCATCAGGGGAATTCCATGACAAGGTTACGCCTTGCAGAGGCCGCCAGGGAGACACTCCAGCAGGCCCGGCGAGAAACTGAAGCTTTCTCCCGATTAGTCCGGCCAAGTGAGCCTACGGAAAATGATGAATTCCCATTACTCACTAAAGGCAAGGCCACGGCCACCTATAAAGGGCCTAAGGTCCAGAACCCAAGAAGCCAAGTTGCGGGAGAGAGTTCCAAGGTCCGTCCCAGGTCGAATCAGCCCGGCATCGTCCTAAGAGAGAACTCTCGGCCAGACAACAAAGGCAAAGCCAAGACGTCAGAGCCTTCAGCCAAAGCTCCTGCCAAGTCAGCAAGGCCATTAGTCGGGGAAAGGACTCAACCCCTTGAGCCCGCAAAGATCCCGGCTAAGGCCTCTGTCAGCTCAGCAAGGCCGCCAATTGTAGAAAGGCCTCAGCAGCTCAAGCAAGCCAACCCACCAGACCAAACAAAGTCGGTGGAACTACAAAGCTCCCAGAGGCCCTACTGTGGACTGGCAGAGTTCCAGGAGTTGCCTCCTGAAATAATTGCTCAGGCAATCAATGCCACCTTCCAAGCTCAGCCGGAGGAGGTCAATTGGACCAAGATTGCCCCCAGAAAAAGTCGCGGCACTAAGGTTCCTAAGGAGCCAGCCCAGAGCAAGAAGCAAAATTCTGGGGGCAAGCGAGTCCCACTGCCGAAGCAAACTCCTCTCTCTTCTCAAGAGGCAACACGCCAAAAGAAGCAGGAGAAGAATCGCAGGAAGAACTTGAAGAGGAGGTTGAAGAAGCAAGCCGAGCAAGCCGCTGCTATGGAGGCTCCTAAGGAGCTAACTCCTCTACAAAGACTTCAAAAGCTCATAGATGAGCTGGAGGAGTACACTCCCCCTCATCCCACCAGGGTCGTCACTCTAGACGAATATATTCCCTGGGACAAGCTTGGGCGCAAAGCTCGTCTTCTACAATGGCTCCGAGAAATGGTTCACCGTCTTGAAGAAGGTGAAGACTTCCCAATCCCGGAGGAGCTCTCCTTATTCTACAAAGATGAGGAGCTCACTGTCGAGATGCTCGAGGAAATGCTGCAAGAGCTCTCCTGCAATATGGTGGCGATTCCGCCACCCGACAATATTTATTGTCCCGCGGCTGATAGCACTGGAGGCCAGGCACCTATGGCGACATATCAGCGCCGCTCGGCAAGAAATGGCCGGGGACGCGGCCGGGGTCGTGCCCGGGGACGTGGACGTGAAGGTCTCCCGACTCTTGACCGGGTCATAATATTCAGAGGGGAGAAGCCGGGTCCTGTCCCAGAAACTCAAGTTCGGGGAATCCCTTTCATCCTCAGCCCCTCAGAGGGTTCAGGCCCCACTTCAACGGCTAAGCCGGGTGGTGTCCCTTTCACAATCACTTCCTCCGATGAAGAAGAGGAGCCAGCCAAGTCGCCAAAGCGCGAGGAGGCGTCAGAGCAAGCCGGCCCCTCCAACAGGGTCGAGCCCGTAAGTCCAGCAGGTCCTTCTAATGAAGACCAGCCTGAAGAACCTTTGTCACCTCCAGAAGAGTCCTTGGCACCGCTGTTCCAGAAGATGCGGAAGGCCAGAATACGGAGGAGCGCCCTCCTAAACGGGAGAAGTCTCGCCAGGTGCCGAAGGCCTTGGCGGAAATCATTCCGCCATTTGACAAGACCCGTGCCAGGGCAGACCGCAAAATTATTCATCATATGAAGCGGTTCCCAACAAATGTCACTATTTGGGAAGCCATTGCCTGGAGCAAAGACCTCAGAGAGGCTCTTGTCAAGATACTTCAAGATCCAGAGGCGTATGAAGCCCATGTTGCAGAGTTGCAAGCCAAGCATATGAAGCACTCACAGCAAATATCTCCTTCACGGACAAAGACATGTTGCTGTCCTCTCCGTGTCATAATCGTCCCTTATATATGAAGGGGACGATTAATGGACATGATGTGAATCGCATCCTGGTAGACGCCGGAGCAGCTGTCAACATCATGCCTCTGAAGACTTTCAAGTCTCTATACTTGGCACCTTATTTGCAAAAGGTGACCGATGTCAAGATCTCGGGATTCAATCAGGGTTCCGAGGAGGCGCTTGGTCGGGTTGTTGTCAAGCTTGTCTTGGGCGATTTAGTCACCCAAGCGACATTCTATATCATCAACTCCGACACATCTTACAAGATGCTGCTTGGAAGACCTTGGCTTCATGAGAATTGGGTCGTTCCTTCAACGTTGCATCAGTGCATTAAATATGCCAAGGAAGGGGAGCAACATACGGTCTTCGCAGATCAAGCCCCATTCCACCCCAATGAGTGCCATCTGGCCGATGCTTCACTATATTTTGGGAAGCCCACCTTAACAATCCCCGAGCCTTTAAAAGAAAAGGGAAGCAAAAGGTGGACCTGAAGTCGAAGAAGGGCAGCTCTTCACTGTCAACCAAGACATGGTAAAGCTGCACAAGCTGAGCCTCAGTGCCGCTTCCAAGCCGACTCAACCAGAAAGGCGGAGTGTTGACTTTGAAGCCAACCTTATCAGCCGGGTCATTGATGGGAGTATCTCCTTACCACCCAAGTGCCTTCAGCTCTTGTCCCAACGGGACGAACAGGAGGTGGAACGGTTGAAGACCTTTACAGTCTCCTATCAACGGAGAAGGAGACGCAACAAGGGCAAGGAGGTCAAACCGATCATCTTTTACAAAGGTGATTTAGTCCCACCGTGTCCTCCTAAAGATGACTTCGGCTGGGATACTCCCGCCGATGTGGTGCCAGAGCCAGTCCAGGAGATGGACGATATGCCAGAGCACATTAAGGAGATGTGTAAAAAGCAGCACATCCCGCAAACTTTGGACCCAACACGAGCGGCATACTTCCACCAGCTATGGAACCCTCCGCAAGTCCGCGGGCAGCCTCCCTTCTCCCGCAAAGATACAAGGGGCCTTGGCTATGACCAGGAGAAGGACTTCGAGGTCCACTTTGCAGTCAACACCATAGGACTGCTACCTCTCCCTAATGGGCAAAAGCTGAAGCTGAGCCTAAGGTTGATGACTCTGTGAGGGAGTCCGCTGATATGTCTATGACACCATCACCTTCATCAGGAGTCGACAATGACCACCCCTCAGAGGAAGGGGCAGCTCAGCCTGCTAACCATCAGCAAGATGAAGCAAGCCCTTCGGCTTCAAGCCACGAGCAAAAGTGCTTCGAAGAATTTGATGTCTATGAAGCCAACACTGATGACGAGGGAGACTTCGTCGACCTCCAACCAGCTCCACCGGAGCTTGAAGACGGTGGTCAAGCAACTGTGGACGAGTTGATCGAAATCAATCTTGGAAGCAAAAGTGACTATCGTCCCACCTTCATAAGTGCTCTCCTCAGTGAGGAAGAAAGGCAGTCGTATCGACAGCTTTTAGAAGAGTTCAGGGATTGTTTCGCCTGGACTTATAAAGAAATGCCCGGGCTCGACCCTTCTGTGGCTGAACATGAGCTGGCAATACTTTCAACAGTCAAGCCAGTCAAGCAAGCCCAAAGGCGTATGCGCCACGAGCTGGAGCTGAAGGTCAATGCTGAGGTTGACAAAATGCTCAATGTGGACTTCATAGAGCCTTGCATGTACCCTGTGTGGCTCGCTAACATAGTCCCTGTCAAGAAGAAGAACGGCCAAGTCCGAGTCTGCATCGACTTCAGGGATTTGAATAAGGCATGCCCAAAGGACGACTTCCCTGTCCCAATCACTGAGACAATGGTTGATATGACCACTGGTCACGAAGCCTTGTCTTTCATGGACGGGTCGTCGGGCTATAATCAAATCCGCATGGCCGTCAAAGACAAAGACCATACGGCTTTCCGGTCTCCTAAGGGGATCTTCAACTACAAAAGGATGCCGTTCGGTCTGAAGAATGCCGGCGCAACCTATCAAAGGGCAATGACCAAGATCTTCGACGAGATGCTACATGACCTTGTCGAATGCTATGTTGATGATCTGGTCGTCAAGACAAAGAAGCGGGAGGATCACTTAGCTGACCTGCGTCGAGTCTTTGAAAGGCTCCGACAATTCCAGCTCAAGATGAACCCGATGAAGTGCGCCTTCGGCGTCTCCAGTGGCAAGTTCCTTGGCTTCATTGTCAGGTATCGAGGCATAGAAATCGACCCCGACAAAATCAAGGCCATAAGGGGACTACCTCCGCCCAAGAACTTGACAGAGCTCAGATCTCTTCAGGGAAGGCTCGCCTATATTAGGCGGTTTATTTCCAACCTCTCAGGAAGATGCCTACCTTTCGGCAAATTGATGAAGAAAGGAGCACCCTTCATATGGGACGAAGACTGTCAGAAGGCCTTCGAGCAAATCAAGGAGTATCTGCTGACTCCTCCAGTCTTAGGGGCACCCGTCAGAGGGAAACCCCTTATCTTGTATATTGCTGCCATGGATGCCTCTTTGGGAGCTCTCCTAGCCCAGATCAATGAAGAGGGCAAGGAGCAGCCACTGTACTACCTCAGCCGAAAACTGATCGGGCCTGAGCATCGGTACGCTCCCATGGAAAAGATGTGCCTAGCTCTGGTGTTTGCTGTCAAGAAGCTGAGGCACTATCTCCTAGCCCATCGGGTGGAGCTCATTTCAAAATGCAACCCACTCAAATTTCTGTTATGCCAGCCTGTCCTCTCTGGTAGACTCGGCAAATGGGCGCTTATCCTCATGGAGTTCGACATCACCTTCGTCCCACGCAAGGCGATCAAAGGACAAGGAATAGCGGAGTTCTTAGCAGCGCACCCCGTGCCAGAAGATTCGCCACTCAACTTTGAGCTACCCGACGAAGAGGTGTTAGTGCCTTCTCAAGAAATCGGGGAGTCTTCTGAAAAAGTCCCACTACAGATGGAGCCAGGCGTCCTCACCCTTGATCTCCCATATTGGGAGTTATATTTTGATGGTGCCTCTCGGACAATCAAAAGAGCTGGCGGCCTTACGGACTATGTCTCGGGTGCGGGGGTAGTCTTTGTGTCTCCACAAGGCGGCATCCTCCACAACTCTTGTGCTCTCATGAAGTCACTGACTAATAATGAGGCAGAGTATGAAGCACTAATTATTGGGCTTCAACTGGCACTGGAGATAGATATCAAGTGCATCAAAGTGTACGGGGATTCTCAGCTCGTCATCCGACAAGTACTGGGCGTCTATGATGTCCGTAAAAAGGAGCTCGTCCCCTACCATGCAGCCGTCATGAGGCTCAAGGAAAAATTTTATCTATTTGAAATAGGCCATGTCCCCAGAGGCAGCAACTCCCAGGCTGATGCTCTTGCAAAGTTGGCGGCAGCCCTAAAACTCCCGCCTGAGGGAGAATTGAATATTACAGTCAGACACCGAGGCTCATGCCAAGTGTGCTCGACGAAGAATCCGGCCTCACTGTGTATGAGGTCGACAACATTCAAGAGGAGATTGTTCCCGAAGAAGAAGATTGGCGTGAGCCGATCATAAAGATGAAGAACGGCTGGCTCCCTCCCGATCGGGCTCAGAGGGTGCAACTGCTACGCAGGGCGACATCCTACCAGCTGATTGACGAACTGCTTTTCAGGCTCGTCCATGAAAAGGACCGATCGGTCCTCCTCGTTGTCTTTCATCCAAGGAGGCCAAGACTGTCATGCATGAGGTTCACTCCGGATTATGTGGAGCTCACCAGGCAGGAGCTAAGATGAAAAATAGCATCAAGCTCAAAGGGTTTTACTGGCCCACCATGTACGAAGATTGCAATCAATTCGCTCGTACATGTCACCAATGCCAAGCATTCGGCCCAGTCCCTCGACGGCCACCTAACCCGCTCCATCCAACAGCGCCTACTTGGCCGTTTGCAGAGTGGGGTATGGATATTGTGGGACCATTCCCACCATCGTCCCAGGGGCACAAGTTCATACTCGCTGCCACCGATTACTTCTCCAGATGGGCGGAAGCCGTTCCACTACGGGAAGTTACAGGGGAGATAGTTGCTCGTTTTGTGCGGCACTATATCATATACAGATTCGGCACCCCCAGTCGGATTATATCCGACAATGGCACGCCATTCAAGAACAAGACTGTTTATGCTCTGGCGGCCAAGTTCCATATTGATTGGAGAGCGTCGTCGATCTACAATCCCCAGGCCAATGGGTTAGCCGAGGCCTTCAACAAAACCCTCTGCAAGCTGCTATCCAAGATAGTAGGTGGCCGCAAGCGGGATTGGGGCGAGAAGGTCCACGAAGCCCTATGGGCCTACCGGACTATTTACAAAACCCCTACGGGATGTTCCCCTTTCTCCCTGGTCTATGGAGCTGAAGCAGTGATCCCTGTGGAGATCGAGCTAGCATCTTACCGCGTTGCTGTGCACGCCGGATTGCCAGGTCAAGACCAATCTGAAATTGAAAGAAGGCTCGAGGAATTGTCCAACTTGGAAGGTCAAAGACTCAAAGCCTATAAACACTTACAAGTGTATCAAGCCCGCATGACACGTGCCTATGATAAGCTAGTCAAGCAACGGGCGTTCAAGAAAGGTGACCTTGTCATGGTCAAAGAAAAGGAGGTTCTCGCGGGAAGATCCAGCGGCAAACTCCAGCCCAATTGGCGTGGGCCTTACGTCATCCAGAAGGTCTACGAAGGAGGGGCCTATACGGTCCTTGACCACAAGGGAGACAATCCCTTCCCTCCTCTCAACGGCAAGCATATGAAGCTCTACCATGCGCCACCGCAAGAGTTTCTACAGCAGTCCTCACAGGACAATACCTCTCCTCAGTGAAGGTTCAAAAAAAAAAAAAAAAAAAAAAGAAAAGGGGTTAAAAATACTGATACCCCGGCGGACTCAGTCAGCCTTCAACGGTTGGCTGAGGGTAAAAAGGCCACAGACCCGGTCGAGGTGAAAACCCGAAAGGGCGCCTCGGGCAAAAATGGGCAACCCCTCGGTGTGAAAACCCGAAAGGGCGCACCGGAAAAAGCTAAAGGGGGCCAGCCTCGGCGAAAACCCGAAAGGGCGGTGAGGTTGGTAATGTGAAAAAAAAAATCCTCTCTCTGTCTATTCTATGGGTGGCTCTAAGTCAATGACTCCACCCCATCTCGAAAAAAAAAAATCATATTGATGCCATGGCTACGCCTTACATGTCGTTCTATGACACCTAGTCCCACTGGCATTCTGACGGTGTCATACTTTGTCCCATCGGGCTCGGCCTATGTACGCCTCTTCCGGGCTGCCGACCCATTCCGCCTATCGGCTTCTGGGTTCAGCTCATATGTCTCTTCTGAGCAGTTAAACCCGTTTACTCTCTTGTCCCACTGGGACTGGCCTCAGTATGCTCTCTCGGGCTGCCAACTTTTCATGCCTTTCGGCTCCTGTTTCATTCTAGGGAATGGCCTCAGTATGCTCTTTCGAGCTGCCAACCCATCATGCCTTTCGGCTCCTCTTTCATTCTAGGGAATGGCCTCAGTATGTTCTCTCGGGCTGCCAACCCTTCATGCCTTTCGGCTCATCTAACCTCCTTGGGATTGGTCTCAGCACGCCCTCTCGGGCTGCCAACCCATCATGCCTTTCGGCTCATCTTATCTTCTTGGGATCTGGTCTTAGTATGCTCTCTCGGGCTACCAATCCATCGTGTCTTCCGACACATGTCCCACCGGGTCTGGCCTCAGCATGTCCTCTCGGGCTGCCAACCCACCTATTCGCCTATCAGCTTTCGGATTTGACTCTCACGTCCCTCTAGGGCTGTCAAATCCACCCCTTTTCTTCTTCAGGGTCTGACCTCTGCATGCTCTCTCGGGCTGTCAACCCATCTCGCCTCTTGGCTTTAGACTTGACTGATATATCCCACCGGGATCGTCAAGTTTACTCCTTTGTCCCCACGGACTTGGCCTCAGCATGCCCTCTCAGGCTGCCAACCCTATTTGCCTATCGGCTCACAGATTTGACTTATATGTCCCACCCGGGCTGTCAAATCCCTTCCTTTCATCGTTTCGGGTCTGGCCTATGTATGCTCTTTCGGGCTGCCAACCCATCCCGTCTATCGGCCTCCAGGTTTAACCCTCATGTCCCTTTTGGACTGTTAAATCAGCTCCTTTGTTGTTCCAACCGGGCTTGGCATATGCACACCCTTTTCGGGTTGCTAACCCGGTCAATCTTCGGTTTTGGATTTGGCTAATTACGTCCCATTAGGACAGTCGAATCCACCCATCTTGTCACCCCGGGCTTGGCCTCAGTATGCTCTCTCGGGCTGCCAACCCACTACACCTTTTGGTCTCACCGGGTTCGGCCTCAGTATGCTCTCTCGGGCTGCCGACCCATCATGCCTTTCGGCTCGTTTCTACCCCATCGGGTGCGGTCTCAGTACGCCCTCTCAGGCTACCAACCCGTTTTGCCTTTCGGTTCACAGATTTGATTCACTCGTCCCACCCGAATAATCAAATCTACCCATTTGTCCTATCTGCGGCACACACGTCCCTACGGGAGTGCCACCTTTTCCTCGCCTTTTGGCATTATAGGACAAAAAAAAAAGAAAAAAAACGGGGTTTAAAAAAAATATTGATGCCCCAGCGGACTTGGTTGTTTCTGTTAGAAGAGCAATCAAGGGTAAAAATGCTTTAACCCGGCTAAGGTGAAAACCCGAAAGGGCGCCTTAGGCAAAAATGGGTACCCCTCAGTGTGAAAACCCGAAAGGGCGCGCTGGAAAAAGCTAAAGGGGGCCAGTCCTGGCGAAAACCCGAAAGGGCGGTAGGGCTGGTAAAGCGATAAAAAAAAAGAAAAGAGAGACATACATGCAAGAGGATGGAAGCAAAAAAACAGCTATGCTAAGCTCTATCCTTTATTCATTAATGTCATCAAGGGAGCCCGAGACAAGCCCTCGGGGATAACTCAAATAAACAATGGAGCGTAAGGGCCCTATGTACAAGAAAATGCCAGAGCTCGTCAACCACGGTGTGCGTCCCTCTGCAACTCCGCAAGGCGGGTCTCCTCCTGGATAATCTCCTCCCGAAGCTCCTCAGATCGGCGACGGCAGGCCTCCACCCTCGCCTGGACAACACGGTGCTCCTCAGCCGCCTCCTGGAGCTCTCTCTGCAGCTCCTCTACTCGGAGAGAGGTCCTCTGGCTATCCCCCTCGAAGCTCGCAAGGTGGAGGTCGGTCTCAGCTCTGGCGGCTTGAAGCTCACGCAGCCGCTCCTCCTGCTCCTGGACCCGTAGCTGGGCTCTCCGTCTCTGCTCCTGGGCCAGATGGAGGCGAGTAAACTCGCTCCATAAGCTCTCTAATCTCGCGGCCCATGCATCCCGGGGAAAACCCAGTCCGTGGTAGCTTCTGGTGAATACCACCAGATCGGCCCTCAAGGCCTCCACGGAGGGCAGTGGGTCTGCCCGGATCAACTGATCAAGACCCTGCAGGAGCTGGTCAGCGATGGCAACATGTAGCGCCGTCCCGAGTGCAGGAGCGTCAGGCCACTCAACTCCAAGGGCAGGGAAATCCAGGGGCGTCACGCCTGCTCCTTCTAGGGGCCCTGTTTGTAAAAAAAAAAAGGAGGGAGAGATTGTGAGTGTACCACCACAATAATGTCATAAGAGTAAGATTCCAAGAGTACAAATGTCAAGGACTCTTACCTGAAATAGTCTCACTCGCTGGGCTAGGCCCACGAGGAGATCCCTCCATAGGGACCAGTGGACAACCACCAGCAAGTGCCGGTCCCCGCTCTGTGGATGGTATAGGCGTCGCCGACCTCTCTGCAAAGAAGGCAAGGAACGGAAAGTCTTAGCACTCCGGTCATACCAAAAAGCAGAATGGGCAATTCATATTTAATGAAGACATACCAGCATGCACAGGTTCCTCCTCTTCAATCACAGTGGGGTCAACCCCTGTAGTTGCCTCCATGGGAGAAGAGACAGCTGAAAGAAGAC
Organism: Amorphophallus konjac; assembly: GCA_022559845.1. NCBI lineage: Eukaryota > Viridiplantae > Streptophyta > Magnoliopsida > Alismatales > Araceae > Amorphophallus > Amorphophallus konjac. The sequence continues at coordinate 18,214,778 of CM040117.1, read as the reverse complement.
ATCCACTTGTTATCACAAATGAAAGGAGTCTTGTTCGGTGAATGACAAAGTTCCTTAAGTTGACAACCATATACCTTTCGCTGTCGAATCAATGAAGATCGCGGCCTCGTCAGCGGTGCCTTGCTCTTCAGATGGCATGTGAAAGGAGCCTGGTGTATGGTCTATCTCTGTGGGCCGAGGGAGGCTGCCCTCCTCCTGATGATCACCAGCTGTTTCAAAACAAAAACATCTCAGAATGTCAACATGCAGCAGTATGTGTGGCTGGAATGGTGTACAGAATATCTTTGTGCATACCTAAAGCCTGCACCCGGCCAGACTCTGCAATACCGGTAGTACCTGCCGGTAGTCCCATGACCAGGGACGATGCCTCCTTGCCAGGGATTGCAACCTCTGTAGTTGGAATTCCAACCCTTTCATCAAAAGCTGGCAGATCAGCAGAAGAGCCGACCTCTATGAGCCTAGAAAGCTCGTCCAAATAGGGGGTTGTCTGAGCAGCTGTACGACAATGAGCAAGACAAGTTAGACAAGCTCATTATTTCATGCTCAGAAAGAAAAACAGGGATCTTAAGTCACCTGGGCTCATCCTGAGTTCGCCTTCTTCAGAAGAACTTAAAGAAGAAGAAGAAGAACTCCCGCTGGAGGAGGTGCTGGAAGTCTCTGTCCTTGATAAGGTGCTAGGGCCTCTCTCCCCTGAAGAACCGGACGGCGGAGAAGTCTCCTCGCCGCCAGAAGATCCCTTTCCCCCTTCAACGGCAGGGAGAGGGGTCTGAGCTCGTGGGGTCCCTGCAACGTGCAATGCTATATTAGTTAAAGCACATACTTCATCTGTTTGAAAGGAGGAATAAGAGAAGGTTAAATATGCAAGATGCCAACCTGCCTCCGGAGCAACAGAGCTCCCGCCTGTATCAAGTGCGGGGGAATTGCCTGTTACAGGCACATAGTCATTGGCGAAGAAGTCCAATCCGTCAATGTCCACACTGATGTCAGGAATGGACTCGTCCACCTCCAACCCCGCCTCTGTGAACACATTTCGGGGCAAGGAGAGAAGCTCGCAGTAGGCATAGCCTCAGGAGGAGCTGCAGCAATAAGGGGAAACAACAATCAGATTACAACATCTTCAAAACAGGTTGCGATACTGATTGAAAACAAACATTCCCCATTCTTACTCGAGATCTCAGCTGGAGTAGGAGACCCCTCCTCAGGGCGCAGGCGAATAGTAGGCCGCGGATCACCCTCTGGGATATCGGTCCGTGGCCTCTTCCCGCGCCCCCGAGCCTCTGAGCTAGAAACATGGCCTGCAAGTAAAAAGAAAGGGTTGCATAAAATCAGCGCCTTGAATTGCAGAGTACAAGGAGACAGGGTCAAATAATTCAGCATATACCTGGATCCCCAATATGCCTCTCAGGCCTCAAAACGATCTGCTCAGTCTTCAAGCCAAGGGCCTTAGCAACCTTGCTCACAATGGTCCATATGGCATTGGGGGTGGTAGCCACCTCCAAATCTGAGATATACTCCAGGGGACCCGCACAGCCTACGGCATTCATGATGTGGATCCTCCAAGCTGTGAAGGCACTGCCTCCTAATGCCCCCTCTGGAACAGTTTCTGATAGTTGGGACTGGGTCTTCAAACCACAAGAGGTCTTCAGATCCTCCCACCAGGAGTAGAGGGCCAGAGGGTCAGGGTCTACCCTCCGACGGGCAGACCTAGAAGAAGAAACTGCAGCTGGGACACTCCGCAAGGGCTTCAAAGCCCCGGTGTACTTACTCCTGTCAACAGGGATCGAGAGTCCATCTGCCCTCCAACGGGTCCCAATCTCATGAATGGCCTTGGCGGCCCCAGAAAAATGAGATCTGATGAACGCCGCATCTAGAAACAGTGGAGGCAGATCCTCCTTCTTCAAGCGCCGTTCCTCTGCAGCTCGAATAGTATCAGCTCGCTGCCTGAAAACAAGGCTGAGCTTAAACCACCAGCGCGCATAGTGTATATCAAAGAAACCTCTGCGTGTCTGTGCTGGAATGGGATACTCCTCCTTCACCTCCCGGGAAAGGAAGTCATGCCATGAAGCCGCCACTAGGTGCACATCCCTCTGTCTGTACTGCCGAACGGCAAAGGGAAAATCTGCATGCTGAGGTATCGACTGGTCGTACCCAAAATTCCTGGCAAATCTGTGCGGGTAATATGGCTCAAGCACCGCCATACTGGAACGGCGGTAAACCAGAACGCTGGGTCGAACACAAATAACCCAATCGACCAATGCATGGTCGGAGGGTAAAGCCCAGGAAGATAGCCTGCAGACAACATTGTCACCCTGTCGCTCCGTGTATGGGCGGAATGAGCGAGAGCTGTGATCGAACTCCAGACTCTCATCCCTCCTAGTATGGAGGAAAGACAAGGTACGACGAGCACTGGCAAGCTGCAAAACTGAGTCCTGCTCCGGATGACCAGCAAAAGCAAAAAGAAGTGGCGCTGCCGGGTTATCCACCGGGGTCCTCTGTGATAATTCTGGCAAGAACAAGCCGGCCCATGCACTCAGATAGTGGGTGGGCATCAAGATATGCTTATCTCTAGGAGATGAGTGTGAAGTCAATGCCCCAAGACTATGAAAGATGTTCGCCAACGCGGCTGGAGCAATGGCGAGCCTGCGCCCACAAGCCAACAAACAAGCCGGGTAGATCACCTCTGCCCGCAGAATCCCCTCCTCTCCATGAGGGATTACAAAGCTGGCCAACCAGTAGGCCAGGTAGGCTGCCAGATAAGTCAATGGCGGCAGCTCCCTCGAATTCCACCCCCGTGTCGGAGCGGGTAAGTGGCGAGGGTGTGAAGCAAAGCGGAGCTCGACCTCGCGGCACTGCTCCCAAGACATCCCCGAGGTAGCAAACTCCTCGTAGAAACAATACGGACCGCTGTAGAAATGTGTGACCCATGCATTCAGAGTCACCCTCGGCGTCCGTGCAGCTTTCTCCTTGCCCACGAGGGCCTGGTCCCTCCAAGTCTTCATCAGATATCTGAAGCAATATGGCATGTAATAATGGCCTGCGCCGTCCGAAGCACTCAGATGCGAATCGTCCAGGCATATCTCCTCGTATGGCTGTCCGCAGACTGGGAGGCCAGAAATCCTGTGGAAGGCCCACAGGTCTAGTGAAGTCTCCCCCTCAGCAGTCATGAAAGTATTCCAGCGCCTGTTAAATCTCTCAGCTAGAGCCTGACCAGCCCGGTATGACAGGGGTAAGAGTACAAAGCTGCCGTCACTGCATGACGTATACCTGCCCGGTCAAGTGCTGTCCTGTAAACCAGCAGCACACCCCACAGCCACTCTGTGGCGCCACGGCGATAACAATGGGAAGGGACAACGGCCCATCCCCCGTACTAGCTCGGGGTCCTCTGTGCCAAGATCCTCTCTAGCATGCAATCAGCCTCATAATCATCATGTGAGCAGGCTGCGCCGGTGGGAGTCAGAAACATCCCGTCAATAGCAATATCCACGGCCCTGTGGTGCCCGGCCAGATGCCAGGTGGCTGGCGAAGCTGGCGTCGTCCTCACGGTAAAACTGTCAAACTCCTTGAAGGAGCCAAGACTCCTCTGGTCAGGGAACTGTCGCTGACGGGCAAAGCCCTCTGGGAAACTCGGATAAGAAAAGCTGCAGGTGCTATGCATACTGTCCCGCCCGAGCAAAATGGCCCGCTCCAGGCGGCGCCTTTCCTCGGGAAGCCGAGGATCGTCAGTCTCTACTCCAGGCGGTATGAAACTCTGGATGAAAGGGAGAAGGTGACAGTCCAGCGGGAAGTGGGGCGGGTAGCCGCCCGACCGGTCATAAGTATACCGTCCGAGCCCCCGTGTAATCCGGGAGACGTCAACAACGCCACCGGTCGTGGTAGTCTCTCCAATTGGGCCCTCAGCGACCCAAGCAAATCCGCGGTCCACTGCGTCAAAATCCTCTGGAGTGATGCTGCGAGGAGGGAATGGTGGCATAGGCCTGTCCGTCCTCCGTACATAATGATCATCTCCACCGCTGGGCCTGGACCTCTGGGAAGTCCCTCCGCTCCGTCTGGAACGAGCCATGTCTGCAAAAGCTGCAAAGCCAAAAGCAGAGAAAGCATTGTCAGTTAAACCAGCATACGGACAACATCAAGATTACAGAAAGTCACACAAAACTCCAGCATGCCTATGAGCCCGGAGACTGACATAGAAGCAACGGAATGCACGGGCCGTCCGCCCCCACCTTCGGTTTGGACGCATGTCCCGTGGGGGGCATTTGTTGCACCCATAATTTATCGTGCTAAAGGTTCGGGATTTTAATCCCGCATGTGACAAGATTTCGGAAGCGGTGTATCACCCTCCGATAGGATATTCCTACACGGGGTACCTTGTTCGGCGTATCGCCGTCCCGTCGGATATTCCTAAGCTTACAGCTTTGTAGCCCACATGTCGTGGCGATATGAATCCCTCGGGGGATGGCCACCAACCAAGCACAAGCCACAATGATCGTCAGGATCACGTGGTTATATTAAAAATCCCTACGGGATTAAGTCCCTGCCTTCCGGACGTGTATCCCCAAGCGAGGAACACTTCTACAACAACGCAGGAGATGCTGAAGAAGGTCTACGTACCAAGCACAACGTCCCTCGCACGTGTATCACGAGGCACGGACAACAACTCGTCCTCCCGCAGCGGCCTACGGCCCGAGGAAGACGACAAACGAACAAGGCGGCGTTCCCTCTCGTTGTTCTCCACGAGAGACGGCGAAAACCCGGAGTTTCAGGGCCTCAGAGCCTCCTTTTATGGAATCCGCGCGAGAAGTAGACCCGTCCGGGGGTGGAGGGACCCGTCCGGGGTCGCCCTTACCCGGACGGGTCAGCCCGGGGCGAGAGGAGTCCCGCGCGGGACTCCTCCTAGGCAGGTGGACCCGCCCGGGGTCGGGCGCACCCGGGCGGGACCCACCCGGGGTCCGCGACCCCGGGGAGTTCCCCCTCGGGGTGCGCGCGGCCCGGGTGGGGGCCACCCGGAGTCCGCGACCCCGGGGAGGTCCTCCCCGGGGCTCGCGACCCCGGGGAGGTCCCCCGGGGGTCCGCGACGCCAGGCAGGTCCTGCCCGGGGGCCCGCGACCCCGGGGAGGTCCCCCCGGGGGGCCCGCGACCCCGGGCCGGTCCCCCCCGGGGAACCGCGACCCCGGGCAGGTCCCTCCCCGGGTGTCCGCGACCCCGGGACGGTCCAGGACCGTCCCGGGGACCTCCCACCCCGGGGAGGTTCCATTCCCGCGCACAGACTAAAAAAATTTGAAAATGGAACCTCCCCGGGGTCATTTTCATCCCGTTGGACCCGTACGGGGTCGAACACTCCCGGGGAGGTTCCCCACTTCTATAAATAGACCCCCAGAGGTTCAAAGGAAGGACACTTGGAAGTGACTACAAGCAGCAACCTACGGAGCATACTTGAAGCTTTTGTTCGTTTGTTTCGGCCCGCGTGGGGTAAGTCCCTGGGTCTTGTATTTATGCCCCTATGGGGTATATTTACGTTTATGCCCCTCAGCGGGCCATGTTTATAATTATACCCCTCAGCGGGCCGTATTTTGTAAGTCTTTACGTCTCGGGACGACTAAATCTTGTATTTCTGTCCTTATAATGGCGAAATTACAAAAATATCCTTCCCGGGATTGTAAAAGATCGAAGTCCTGTAATTTACAGTTATACCGGGCCATGTTTTGTAAGTCTTTACGTCTCGGGACGACTAAATCTTGTATTTCTGCCTTTATAATGGCGAAATTATAAAAATATCCTTCCTGGGATTGTAAAAGACCGAAGTCCTGTAATTTACAGTTATACCCTGCAATCTTTTGTAATTGGGACTACGTCCCTATCTCCCGCTCCAAGGCGGACGTTTGTACAGTCGACAACTCGCCGACAATCCTTGTACTCACATGGAATTATAAAAGCATTCAGCATGTTTTATATGTAACATCGGGCGGAAAAATTATAAGAAAACCCCCCGACTTTGGAAAATTGTGTATATACTCCTCCTTCGGCCGAATTGACAAATGTGTGCCATCCATGAAGCCCCTTGTCATTCCTTCAGTCCGGAAGTGTTGTCAGCTCAGTCCAGCACTCGAGTATTATACCAAACCTAGGTCTAGGGTCTGGTAAAATTACCAAAATACCCCTGTAACCTAAACATGGCCTCAGAGCCCTCGAAACCCTCCAGAAAGAGTCTCAATGCCTTGGGGAGTTAGAGATCCAGTTTCACTTCCACTCCAGCCCAGAAAATGTCATAAATGTCCCTGGCCTGGAAAATTACCAAAATACCCCTGGGTTGGTAAAATTACCAAAATACCCCCGGAGTCCAGAAAACTTCCCTTACTTTGAAAATGCCTATGGCTTCCGCATATTTGCGCCTCTATGTTTAAATCTTAGGGTTTTGCTCAGACCTAGCCCTAATCCAGTTGTTTCTATGTGTTGGTGGTAAAATGAGTGGTCATGGAGAGTCTCTCGAGTGAGCTTGCCCTCCACATCAGAACCTCTGTAGAAGTCTTTTGGGACCTCTTTGACAGTTAAACAAAGGTGTTCGGACGTTAGGCCGATATAAATCAACACTGACTCCGGTCAGTGGGGAAAGGTCCAGCACTCGAACCCAAATCGTCTGATACTCTGCGCATCCACGGAACCCTCTCTACGCAGAGGAGTGTTTCTTTTCAAAAAGAACGAAAATCTACCTTTTATCTACGATAAGAGTATTCCTTAGATTTTTTCCGTGTCCAACAGGGGTGAGAAGGAAGTCTCAGTTTTTCCGGCCGGTACCTGAGGGAGCATTCAGGCGCAGCACGTTTGCAGAGTGGAGGGCCCACGTGATCAACGCCGTGGGCTGTGCGGGCCCGTTGGAGTATTTTCAGGTCTGGAGATGGCGATGACTCCTATTGCCATTTTTGAGATTGCTAAGGCGGCAACCCATGTTCTCCGATTGAAGTCGGAGCAGATAATTTTGAAGCCCGTGAAGTCCATAGAAACCACATGTAATTATCTCCCTTGCTGGCCTTTCAATATGCATGTATATTCTTCATATTTTAGAACGTGTGTTATACACATTTCTTGGATGACTGTAGGTGGAGCTGCTAGAGTGGTCGGCGTTGGCCCATTGGAGGGTCCCTCCCGTTACGGGGCCAGAGAGGGATACTGCCGCATCAAAGAGACCTTGCGCTGAGAGTCCTGGAGGGGACGTGAGGTCTTCGTCTCGTCTTTGGCTCGAGGAAGAGTCTCTTGCGAGTGAGGCTGTCTCCAGTGAGTGGCCTATTTTGGTAGTCACTACTTTTAGGCTCATATGCAATGTTATAAACATGTTTTGCTTTGTCTAATGCAGCTCCTCCTGAGGCCAGGATCGGCATAAGTTTCTCTCCTCCTGAGGCGAATACCTCTGCGGGAGCGGATATGCCTCTGGATGAGTCTATGCTGAACAGTATTTTCAGCTTTGAAGAGTTAATCCCTCCCACGGACGATTATATGTCGGTGACGGCTAGCTCCCCCTCTCCTACCGCGGAAGGGACCCCGGCTATTCAGCCCTCAGGTAATATATTCAGCCTTGTCTCTTCATTGATACATGAAGAATTGGAAATCATTAATTCTTTAGTGTTGTATTTTGGTTATGTAGGGGCCCCTGATATTGCTCTTCCTGTTTCAGCAACGGGAGACAATGCCAAGTCCATTTTTGGGAGTGGGGGTTCTGCGGCTTCTAACCCCCTTACTGGAAGGAGTTTGAGCTCTTCTTTAGGCACCGAGACTTTGAGCTCTTCTTCAGGCGGGAGAAATTCCGCAACCCCATCGGGCTCCCGAGAAAGTGGAGAGTTGGAGGCTACTTGCGGTGAGCGTAGATGCATTTTTTTTGCCTTTTTCGCCCGACCTCTTCTTGTAAAAATCTATTTGGCTCATGTGGTTAATCATTGTACAGGAGTTGACCTGGCCGGCTCTATGGAGGAATTCTCACAACTCATCGAATCCGGCTCATTCATGGACCTCTTGAATTATGGCGATGCTCCAAAAGCTACAAGGGCCATGGAGGTGACGAGTATTGAAACCCCAGCGCCGAGGGACCCTGATATCATAACGCCAACGCTTCCGCTGGGGCATTCCCCTTACGCTGGTACTGACGAGGCCAATATGGCTAATCCTTCAGGTAGAAAGTATGCAGACTTGTGTTGTATATGTATTTTATTATAATTTTTTTATCGCTTCATTGCTGAGTTGACTGATACTTGTCACATTATCTCTGTGAACAGCGGCGAGCCATGTTGTCGAGGATGTCATACAACAACTTGATGGGGTTGCCTCAAGAGGGGTAGTTCTCCAGAGCTCGCCAGAGGGCCACTGCAGCCCTGGCCATGGCGCGCTACCAGGGACCCCCAGTTTACAAGTATTTCTCGCATTTGCTAGTGAGTGACTCAGGTTGTGGCTACATTTTGTTCAGGCATTAACCATTCTCTCATATCCGTCTCATAGGTTCTTTGGGCGAGGTAAGGCCGATCCCTGTGAGTGAGCCACCTGACTCCGGAAGGGTCCCCGATACGGAGTCCATTCCTCCTAGCATAACTAAAGGAGGAGATGTTAGTGAGGCAGACATAACTAAAGGAGGAGATGTTAGTGAGACAGGTATGTGGCCCCCCCGTGGAGCTCAATATCATTTCCATGTCACTTTATACATGGACAATCATGAATACATGCTGTTATTTGAGTTGCAGGGAGTCGGGCTACAAATGCACCGCCTACTGGGCCGGGGTTAGCCCCTATGAGCGCTTCCTCCCAGGCCATTGGGGAGGAATACACTTCCGCAGCTATTCCCGCACACGAGACAGTTTCAGGTATACCACTGTGTCGCGTCCTTCGTGGCTTCCGTGCCTATCCTCTTGATTATGAACAAGCACTTACTCCATTTTTCCTTGATTGCAGCTCCCCTGAGAGAGGCTCCAGAGGTGCCTGCAGACTTCCCTGCTCTTGGGATTGAGTGGCCTGACGCCCCTTAGCTTGGGATGGTGCTAGCAGATGCTGATACGGCTGACCGGCTTCTCCAAGGTCTTGAGCAGCTGATTCGGGTAAACCCCTTGCCGACTGCGGAGACTCTGAGGGGCAGCCTGGAGGTCTTTACCAGGGGTTACCATGCATTCAACCTCCCCAGGGATGCGTGGATGGCGAAGCTGGCAGCTTTGTGGAGCGAGTTCGCCCGTCTTCATGTCACGCAGGAGCAGAGACGGAGGACTCAGCTGATGATTCAGTAGGAGGAGGAGCGGCCCGGCGGACTGCAAGTAGCTCGGATGGAGGTCGAGGCTCGAGCTGCGGCCGTTCGGGAGCGTGACCAGACCGTCTCTTTGCTGGTTGAGGAGCTGCAGAGGGAGATATAGGAGACCGAGGAGGAGCGCCGTGGTCTACAGGCTGAGGCAGATACTCTCCGCTGTAGGCTTGAGGGGCTCCAGGAGGAGACTCTCCAGCGTGAGTCTCGCCTTGCTGATCTGAGGAGGAGCGAGTCCGGTGCTTGATGAGCTTCGGCACCTTTTTATATTTATGCATAGGGCTTTTACACTTTACCCATTTTCATCTTAGTTACTCCGAGGGCTTGTCTCGGGCTCCTTTCTTTTGACAATATTAATAAATAAAGGACAGAGTTTAGCAGCCTTTGCTTCCGTCCTCTTGCGTGTGTGCACTCTTCTCTCTCTATTTTTTTTTACTTTACCAGCCTTACCGCCCTTTCAGATTTTCTCCAGGACTGGCCCCCTTTAGCTTTTTCCAGTGCGCCCTTACGGGTTTTCACACTGATGGGTACCCATTTTTGCCTAAGGCGCCCTCTCGGGTTTTCACCTTAGCCGGGTTAAAGCCTTTTTGCCCTCGGTTGCTCCCCTAATGGAAATAACCAAGTCCGCTGGGGCACCAATATTTTTAGCCCCATTTTTTTCTCTCCCCTTTTTTTTCGAGTACCTATAATGCCAAGAGGCGGAGTGAGTTTGGCATTCCCAGAGGGACATGCGTGCCGCACCCGGTGGGACAAGTGGGTGGATTTGACAGCCCTAGTGGGACGCGCTTAGTCAAATCCAAAAACTAATTGGTCAAATGGGTCGGCGACCCGAGGAGGGCATACATAAGCCAAACCCGGTTAGGACAATAGATGAGTAGGTTTAACAGTCCGAAAGGGACATGCGGGTGAAACCTGGAAGTCGATAGGTGAGATGGGTTGGCAGCCTGAAAAGGGGCATGCATAGGCCAAGCCCAGTAGGATGAGAGAATTGATTTGACAGTCTGGGTGGGACATATGGATCAAATCTGAAGGCCGATAGGCAAATAGGGTTGGCAGCCTGATAAGGGCGTGCATAGGCCAAGCCCGTGGAGACAAAAGAATGGACTTGACAATTCCAGTGGGATATGTGAGTCAAGTCTGAAAGCCAAGAGGCGAGATGGGTTGACAGCCCGAAAGGGGCATGCACAGGCCGAACCTGGAAGAAGGAGAGGATGGAATTGACAACCCTAGTGGGACATGAAAGTCAAACCTGTACGCCAATAGGCAAGACGGGTTGGCAGCCCGAAAGAGGCATGCATAGGCCAAACCCAAAAGAAGGAAAGGATGGGTTTGACCGCCCTAGTGGGACGTGGAAGTCAAACCCGAGCGTCAATAGGCAAGACGGGTTGGCAACTCGAAAGGGGCATGCATAGGCCAGACTCAGAAGAAGGAAATGATGGATTTGACCACCCTAGTGGGACGTGAAAGTCAAACCTGAACACCAATAGGCAAGACGGGTTGGCTGCCCGAAAGAGGCATGCATAGGTCAAACCCGATAGGACAAAAAGTAAGTGGATTTAACAATCTGAAAGAGACATGTAAGTTAAATCCAACAGCTAATAGGTGAGACGGGTCAGCAGCCCAGAAGGAGCATGCATAGGCCGAGCCCGATGGGACAGTAAGGGTGGATCGAATAACCCAGAGAAGCACGGGAGTTGAACCTGGGAAGTCCAAAATATGAGTGGAGCTGACATGCCGAAGGACGTATAAGTCAGCTTTAGAAAAGGAATGGATAGATTTGACAGTCTGAAGGGACATAGTAGTCAAATCCGAAATTGAAAATGTAGGTAGGGTTAACTGGCCAGAAGACATGCGAATCAACGCTGCAAAACAAAGGGACAAATTTGACCGCCCGAATGGGGCATATGAATCAAATCCGAAGGTTCGAAATGTTGGTGATCCCGGTGGGACAAAGTATGACAATGTCGGGATAATAGTCATAACGCCCTGGTGGGACTGCGTGTCGCACGGCGACATGGGAAATATAGCTAAGGCATCAGTAAATGCATTTGTTATCATAGGATGAAGTCACTGACTTAGAACCACCCGTAAAACATGCTGCAAGAGGGGTTTTTTTTTTTACATTACCAACTTCACCGTCCTTTCGGGTTTTCGCCGAGGCTGGTCCCCTTTAGTTTTTGCCGGTGCGCCCTTGCGGGTTTTCACACCGAGAGGTTGCCCATTTTTGCCCGAGGCACCCTTGCGGGTTTTCACCTCAGCCGGGTCTGTGGCCTTTTTACCCTTAGCCAACCCTTGAAGGGTGACTAAGTCCTCCGGGGCATCACTATTTTTAACCCCATTTTTTTTTAACTTGAACCTTCGCTGGGAAGAGGTATGTCCTGTGAGGACTGTTGTAGAAGCTCTTGCGGTGGCGCATGATAGAGCTTCATGTGCTTGCCATTGAGAGGAGGGAAGGGGTTCTTTCCCTTGTGGTCGACGACCGTATAGGTCCCTCCTTCATAGACCTTCTGGATGACGCAAGGTCCATGCCAATTGGGCTGGAGTTTGCCGCTGGGTCTTCTTGCCAAGACCTCCTTTTCTTTGACCATGACGAGGTCGCCTTTCTTGAATGTCCTTTGCTTGACCAGCTTATCATAAGCACGTGTCATGCGGGCCTAATACACTTGTAAGTGTTTGCAGGCTTTGAGTCTTTCACTTTCAAGGTTGGACAGTTCCTCGAGCCTTCTCTCTATTTCAGATTGATCTTGACCTGGCAATCCGCGTGAACAGCAACGCGATAAGATGCCTGCTCAATTTCCACAGGGACCACTGCCTCGGCTCCGTAGACCAAGGAGAACGGGGAACAACCCGTAGGGGTTTTGTAGATAGTCCGATAGGCCCATAAGGCTTCGTGGACCTTTTCGCCCCAATCTCGTTTACGGCCACCCACTATCTTGGACAGCAGTTTGCAGAGGGTTTTGTTGAAGGCCTCGGCCAACCCGTTGGCTTGAGGATTATAGACAGACGACGTCCTCCAGTCAATATGGAACTTAGACGCCAAAGCATAGACGGTCTTGTTCCTGAAAGGCGTGCCATTGTCCGAGATGATCCGACTGGGGTGCCGAATCTATATATAATGTAGTGCCTCACGAACAGGGCGACTATTTCCCCTGTAACTTCTCGTAGCGGGATAGCTTCTTCCCATCTGGAGAAGTAATCAGTGGCGGCCAATATGAACTTGTGACCTTGAGATGATGGCGGGAATGGTCCCACAATGTCCATGCCCCACTCCGCGCAAACGGCCACGTAGGCGCAGTTGGATGGAGCAGATTAGGCGGCCTCCAAGGCATTGGCCTAAATGCTTGGCATTGGTGACATGTACGAGCATACTGGTTGCAATCCTCGTACATGGTGGGCCAATAAAACCCCTTGAGTTTAATGCTGTTTTTCATCTTGGCTCCTGCTTGATGAGCCCCACACAATCCGGAGTGGAACTCGTGCATCATGGTCTTTGCTTCCTTAGATGAAAGGCACCGTAGGAGGACCGATCGGTCTTTTTCATGAATGAGCCTGAAAAGCAAGCCGTCAATTAGCTGATAGAATGTTGCCCTGCATAGCAGCTGCACCCTTTGAGTCTGATCGGGAGGGAGCCAGCCGTTCTTTATCTTTATAATCGGCTCACGCCAGTCTTCTTCTTCGGGAGCATTCTCCTCTTGAATGTTATTGACCTCGTAGACAGTGAGGCCAGATTCTTCGTCGAGCACACTTGGCATGAGCCTTCAGTGTCTGATAGTGATATTCAACTCTCCTTCAGGTGGGAGTTTTAGGCTGCTGCCAACTTTGCCAAAGCATCTGCTTGGGAGTTATTGCCCTTGGGACATGGCCTATTTCAAATAGGTAGAATTTTCTCTTTCAGCCTCATGACGGCTGCATGGTAGGAATGAGCTCCTTCTTCCGGACGTCATAGTTGCCCAGGACCTGTTGAATGACAAGCTGAGAGTCCCCATACACTTTAATGCACTTGACATCCATCTCTAGTGCCAGTTGATGCCCAATAATTACCGCTTCATATTTGCCTCATTATTAGTCAGCGACTTCAAGGGAGCACAAGAATTATAAAGAATGCCGCCTTGCGGAGATACAAAAAATATCCCGCGCCTGAGATAAAGTCTGTAAGGCCGCCAACCATCTTGATTGTTCGGGAAGCGCCATCAAAATACAACTCCCAATGTGGGAGGTCGAGGGTGAGGATGTCCGACTCTGTTTGTGGTGGGACGTTTTCACAATGCTCGTCGATTTCTTGTGAAGGCACCAACACCTCTTCATCGGGCAACTCGAAGTTGAGTGGCGAATCTTCTGGCATAGGATGCGTAGCTTAGAACTCGGCCATTCCTTGTCCCTTGATCGCCTTGCGTGAGATGAAGGTGATGTCGAACACCATGAGGATAAGTGCCCACTTGCTGAGCCTATCAGAGAGAACTGGCTGGCTAAGCAGAAATTTGAGTGGATCACATTTGGAGATGAGCTCCACCCGGTAAGCTAGAAGGTAGTGCCTTAACTTCTTGACAACAAATACCAAAGCTAAGCACACCTTTTCCATAGGCGCATATCGGTGCTCAGGCCCGATCAATTTTTGGCTGAGGTAGTGTAGCGGTTGTTCCTTGCCTTCTTCATTGATCTGGGCTAAAAGTGCCCCCAAAGAGGCATCCATGGCGGCGATATAGAGGATAAGGGGCTTCCCTCTGACAGGTGCCCCTAGGATTGGAAGAGTTAGTAGATACTCCGTGATTTGCTCGAAGGCCCTCTGACAGTCCTCGTCCCATATGAAGGGTGCTCCTTTCTTCATCAATTTACTAAAAGGCAAGCACCTTCTCGAGAGGTTAGAAATGAATCGCCTAATATAGGCCAGTCTTCCTTGCAGAGATTTGAGCTCTGTCAAATTTCTAGGCGGAGACAATCTTCTTATGGCCTTGATTTTGTCAGGGTCGATTTCTATCCCCTCGGTACCTGACGACGAAGCCAAGGAACTTGCCATTGGAGACGCCGAAGGCACATTTCATTGGATTCATCTTGAGCTGGTACTGCCGAAGCCTTTCGAAGACTCGACGCAAGTCAACCAAATGATACTCTCGCCTTTTTGTCTTGACGACCAGATCATCGACGTAGCATTCAACGAGGTCATGTAGCATCTCTTTGAAAATCTTGGTCATCGCCCTTTGGTTGGTTGCACCGGCATTCTTCAGGCCGAACGACATCCTTTTATAGTTGAAGATCCCCTTAGGAGATCAGAAAGCCGTATGGTCTTTGTCTTTGATGGCCATGCGGATTTGATTATAGCCCGACGACCCGTCCATGAAGGACAAAGCTTCGTGACCAGTGGTCATGTCAACCATTGTCTCAGTAATTGGGACGGGAAGTCGTCCTTCGGGCATGCCTTGTTCAAATCCCTGAAGTCGATGCAGACTCGGACTTGGCCATTCTTCTTCTTGACGGGGACTATATTGCGAGCCACACAGGGTACATGCAAGGCTCTATGAAGTCCACGTCGAGCATCTTGTCAACCTCAGCATTGACTTTCAACTCCAGCTCGTGGCGCATACGCCTTTGAGCTTGTTTAACTGGCTTGACTGTGGAAAGTATTGCCAGCTCATGTTCAGCCATAAAAGGGTCAAACCCAGGTATTTCTTTATAAGTCCAGGCGAAACAATCCTGAACTCTTCTAGGAGCTGCGATACGCCTGCCTTTCTTTCTCACTGAGGAGAGCACTTACGAAGGTTGGCCGATAGTCTTCTTTGCTTTCGAGATTGATCTCAATCAACTCGTCCACAGTTGCTTGGCCACCGTCTTCGAGCTCTGGTGGAGCTGGTTGGAGGTCGACGAAGTTTCCCTCATCATCAGTAGTTGCTTCGTAGACTTCAAATTCTTCGAAGCTCTCTTGCTCATGGCTTGAAGTCGAAGGACTTGCTCCGTCTTGCCGATGATTAGTAGGTTGAGTTGTCCCTCCCTCGGGGAGGTGACTAGTGTTGACTTCCGATGAGGGTGACATACGCATCTCACCGGACTCCCTTACAGAGTCGTCAATCTTGGGCTCAACTTCAACTTGCCCGTGAGGAGGGGGTAGCAGTCCTATGGTATTGACTGCGTAGTGGACCTCGAAGTCCCTCTCCTGGTCATAGTCGAGTCCTCTCGTATCTTTGCCGGAGAAGGGAGGCTGCCCACGGACTTGCGGGGGATTCCACAGCTGGTGGAAATATGTTGCTCGTGTGGGGTCTTGAACTTGAGGGATATGCTGCTTTTTACACATTTCCTTGATGCGCTGTGGCAGATCGTCCATGTCTTGGACTAACTCCGGTGCAGTGTTGGCGGGAATGTCCCAGTCGAAATCATCCTCAGGAGGGCCCGGTGGGACTAAATCTCCTTTGTAAAAGATAATTGGCTTGTCTTCTTTGCCCTTTTTACTCCTTTTTCGCTGGTAGGAGACTATGAAGGTCTTTAGCTGCTCCACCTCGTGCTCTTCCCGTTAGAATGAGAGTGGAACATATTTGGGCGGTAAGGAGATACTCCGATCAATGACCCGGCTGATGAGGTTGGTTTCAAAGTCAACGCTTCGCCTCTCTGGCTGAGTCGGCTTGGAGGCGGTCTTGAGACTTAGCCTATGCAGTCTTGCTAAGTCTTGGTTGACGGTGAACAGTTGCCCTTCCTCAGCTTCATAGTTCACTTTTTGCTTTTCCTTTGTCTTTTACAGGCTCGGGGATTGTTAGCGTGGGCTCCCCAAAATACAGGGAAGCATCTGTCAGATGACACTCGTTGGGGTGGAATGGAGCCTGATCTGCGAAGACAGTATGTTGCTCCCCTCCCTTGGCATATTTAATGCATTAGTGCAGAGTTGAGGGAACCACCCTATTTTCGTGGAGCTAAGGCCTCTCAAGCAACACCTTATAAGATGTGTTGGCGTTGATAATATAAAACGTCACTTGGGTGACAAAATCGCCCAAGGTTAACTTGACCTCAACCCGACCAAGCGCTTCCTCGGAATTCTGGTTGAATCTCGAAATCTTGATCGCGCTCACCTTTTGCAAGTAAGGCGTCAAGTATAAAGACTTGAAAGTCTTCAAAGGCATGATGTTAATGGCCGCTCCAGCGCTGACCAAAATTCGATTCACATCATGCCCATTGATCGTCCCTCGCATATAAGGGGCGATTGTGCCACGGAGAGGACAACAACATGTCCTTGTCCGTAAAGGAGATGTTGGCTGCAAATGCCTCATATGCCTGGGCTTGCAACTCTGCAACATGGGCTTCATAGGCCTCTGGGTCTTGGAGTATCTTGACAAGAGCCTCCCTTAGATCTTTGCTTCAAGCGATGGCTTCCCAAATGGTGACATTTGTTGGAAACCGCTTCATATGATGAATGATTTTACGGTCTGCCCGAGTACGGGTCTTGTCAAATGGCGGGATGATCTCTGCCAGAGTCTTCGGAGCCCGCGAGGCTTCTCCCGCTTAGAAGGACGTTCCTCCCATTCTGGCCATGCACATTTTCTTGGAAAAGCGGTGCCAGAGACTCCTCCGAGGTGGCAAGGGTTCATCATGTTGGCCCTCATTAGAAGGACCTGCCTGACTTGTAGGCTCAACCCTGTCGGAGGGACCACCTTGCTCTGACGCCTCATCGCGCACTGGCGGCTTGGCTGGCTCTTCTTCTTCATCAGAAGAGGCGATTATAAAAGGGACGCCACCCGATTTAGTTTCTGAGATGGTGCTTGAACCTTCTGAGGAGTTAAGGATAAAAGGGATTCTCCGAACTTGGGTTTTTGGGACATGACCTGGTTCCTCCCCTCTGAACAATATGACCCGGTCGAGAGTTAGGGGATCTTCACGCCTGCGTCCTCGTCCTCGGCCACGACCTCTGCTATTTTTTGCGGGGCGGCGTTGATATGTCACCATGGGAGCCTTGCCCCCAGTGCTATCAGCCATAGTGCTTTGTCCCGAAGGAGGGTTTATGTTGTCGGGTAGTGGGATCGCCACCATATTGCAGGAGAGCTTTTGCAGCATTTCCTCGAGCATCTCAACGGTGAGTTCCTAATCCTTGTAAAATAAGGAGAGCTCCTCCGGGATCGAAAACTCCTCACCTTCTTCGACATGGTGAACCGTCTCCTAGAGCCACTGAAGAAGCCGAGCTTTATGCCCAAACTTGTCCCAGGGAATGTATTTGTCCAGTGTGACGACCCTGGTAGGGCGAGGGGGAGTATACTCCTCCATCTCATCTATGAGCTTTTGTAGCCTTGCAAAGGAGTTAGTTCCTTGGGGACTTCCGCAGCTGCCGCTTGCTCAGCTTGCTTTTTCAACCTCCTCTTCAAATTCTTCCTACGATTCTTCTCTTGTTTCTTTTGGCGTGCCGCCTCTTGAGAAGAAAGTGGGCTTGTTTTGGAGGTGGGCTGGTTTGCCCCGGAATTTTACTTTTACTCCGGCCGGCTCCTTGGAGCCCTGGTTCCGCGGCTTTTCTGGGAGTGACCTTAGTCCAGTTGGCCTCCTCCGGTTGCACCTGGAAGGTGGCATTGATCGCCTGAGCAATTATTTCAGGCGGCAGCTCTTGGAACTCTGCGAGCCCGAGTGGAGCCCTTGGGGGCTTTGCAATTCCACCGATTTTGTTTTGATTGGCGACTTTGCCTGTTCGAGCTGTTGAGGTCTTTCTACAATTGGCGACCTTGTTGGCTCGACATGAGATTTGACTTGAGACTCCCTCACCTTGGCTTTGCCTTTATTATCCGGCTGTTGACCCAGCCTGGCAAGGGACTTGGAACCACCTCCCGCGGCTTGGCTTTTTGGGCTTTGGGCCTTAGACTGCTCGCACATAACCTTGCCTTTAGGGTTTGGCTGAGGATTGTTGCCACCTGTAAACTTGCCCGATTGGACCTGCTGAGAGGTGGGCTTAGTCTCCCGTGGCTTGGTCTGCTCCTGTTGAGCTTGCCGGAGAATCTTCTTAGCGGCCTCTTTAAGACGCCGCCTCGCCGTCGAATTCCCCTGCGCATCGATCTCCCCTTTATGGATGAGGACTTCAATGCAATCCCGAACGTCCGGGCATTCCCCAGTGGGGTGGGACACCCTGGCATGATATTTGCAGTAACGGGGATGGCTCTTGGCTGTCTCATTATAGTAGGACGGCGGATCACGTGCCATTACCCGACCTTCTTCCAGGAGCTTGTCGAAAATCTTTTTTAGTGTCCTTGGGGAAAGAGCACTGATGAGAGGGTCGTCATCCTGGATATCACAATGTGGATTGAGGTGGCTGGGAGCTTACTCCTTCCTCCCTCGGCTCCGGGAGTTGGAAAGCAGCCGAGGCATGTATGACATTGATGGAGAAATTTAAGCTCTCCTGTCCATGCGGTTGCGGCGGGTTGACCAAGAAGTCGCTCATATTGATCACTCCTCGTCTAATCAAGTCTTCAGCAAGGTCCTTGAAGGGCTGGCAATCATGGATAATATGGCCTATCGCCTCATGGTATGGCCTTGGTGTAGTGCGGCGCCTGGTGCCTGCTGGCTGGATGACGTCGGGAGGTTTAATAGGCCTTCTCACCGACATGCGAAGAAGATGTGCAGGGTCTTCTCGTGAGGGAAAGAATATAGCCCCTCTGGTTCCTCGCCTTCAGATGAATCAGAGGATTCCTCGGAGAGCCAACCCCTGAGCGGAGGCCGGGCAGTGGGTGATACAGTTGCCTCCCGTATATGGGTTGGAGCTAACCCCTTGGCAAATGGGCCAAAGGGGAAGGTCGCCAATCGCTTATCAATGCTTTCCAAGAATTGCAGCAGACGCCTTTGTTCCAGTTGTAATTGCTGGATCTCCCCTCGGATCTTCCAAATAGTCCTCCACAGCGCCAGACATTCAGGGAGTGAGGAGGGAGCAACTCTGCGATCGGCATTGGGCTGTTAATTTGATGGCACGGCCTCAGAGACATTAAAGCTTGAAGCGGTCGCCACCATGTACACCACATTGGCTGATCGGTTTGGTCGACTCCAAGCATGAGACTGTGGTGGGTCGACCGCATAGCCCAACATATTTATCAAGCCTTTTTGAATGAGCTCTTCTGCTATGTTCTTGAAAACATAACAGTCCCCAACGGTGTGACCCAACTAGAGTGATGAGCTTTTCTTTCATACACAGATCAAAGAGCATCTTGGTATGCTCCTTTCTGAAGGAATAAGGCGCCTTCATACGTTCTGCTAACAGAGACGCATTCGCTTTGGCATCGGGATTCTTGCCATTGCCTTTCGATTTCCCTTTCCCTTTGTCTCCATTCGTTGGAGAGAAGTCCACGACATTTACCTCCTTATCGCTGGCCAGGCGGTCCTTGGAGGGTTTACCTTTGGCAGAAGCATGTGCCTGGTGATCAGCAAAGAACATATCAATTTTCGCCACCACCGTATTCAGTTGGTCGAAGCTTCTGATATTTGACCCTAGAAGCTTTTCACTAACTTCCGCCTATAGGCCCCTGCGGCATATGTTGATCGTGTCTTCGGGCGTTGGAGGATTATCGCGCGCATGCTGACGTCCCTCCATCGCTTGATGAAGTCCAACGCGGTCTCACCTTTTCTTTGCCTGAGGGCGCAGAGTTCCGCAAGAGAGACTTTGCGTTTGACCGTCTGGAAGCGGTCGACGATTTTTTTCTGCATATCAGCCCAATCGGCCACTAAATTGGGCTTTAGCCTTGAATACCACTAGAAGGCGGTGCCTGTCAGGGACGTGGCAAAGTACCGCAGCAGATATGACTCTTCCAGCCCCAGTTCACCCATGGCCGTCATGTAATAGGCCAGGTGTTCATGTGGCGAGTCTTGCCCATTGAACTTCTGGAGTTTCGGGGCCTTTGGGCAATCAGGTGGTAGTTTCTTGAATTGATGGTGGAGGGGATAGGACACGCTGTACAAATCAATGGTAGCCACACCCTCACCATGTTGAGCAAATTTCGTCTTCACTATCTGCTCGATCATCTGCCTTTGTGCCATGAGGCTTTCCGCAGCAGGAGTGGCAGAGGACCGCGCGTTGGCTTCATGTTGCGGCACTTCAAATTCCACCGCCATTGGTAACTTCGCAGCAGTAACAGAGGCATTGGCCGTGACTGGAATGGGAGGAGACTGTTGTTCCACCCTAGTGGGCGCCGCTGGCGGTTGAACATGAACCTCCTTCTTGCGCAATATTGCTTGTAAGTGGTTCTTAAGCTCTTGATTTTCGCGTCGGAGCTCTTCCAACGCGAGAGTCTGCGCCTCTCTTCTAAGATCTTCCTCGTGTCCAGGGTTGCTGTCCCCATCGACACTATGGACTTCTTGGTGTTCTTCTTGCCGCGCCGGCTCAGGCTGAGATGTTCCGGCGGTCGGCGTCTGCTGTATTTGTGCGAGAACCCGGGAGACGGGCCTTGACCTCCTCAAAGACTGGAGAGGCTGATTCATTTCTCCCGAGGTGTCCTCCGGCTGCTTATCGACGGAGGTTGTGTAACAGGTGAACACTTTGACAGCGTCATTGGTCACCTGAACC
This sequence comes from Amorphophallus konjac, assembly GCA_022559845.1. Taxonomy (NCBI): domain Eukaryota; kingdom Viridiplantae; phylum Streptophyta; class Magnoliopsida; order Alismatales; family Araceae; genus Amorphophallus; species Amorphophallus konjac. The sequence goes on along the minus strand of CM040117.1, from coordinate 18,194,016 downwards.
ACCCGCTTCTTCCTGGCGGTTGTCTGTCAGGCTTGGGTGCCATCCCTAGTCTGTCAAAACAGATACCCTGGACGTGGAGGCCTGGGCTGAGCAATCCTCGTCTGTGTGCGTTGAACTGGCCCACGGAGAGGTCGGCCGCACCTTTTTGCCGGCTCCTCGGCGCTTTTGCCCACGTGGGGGCTGAGTTGCGGACCTCGGGATGTCGAGGTCTCGATACTTGCCGGACTCCGCATCTGTTGCAGATCCGACATGCGGAAGTGTCCTTTCGCCCTTGCTCGCCTTATGATTCGGGCCTCCTCCTTGGTGACCCATATTTTTTTCAGGCGGAGCTGGCGCTCCTCAACTGGATTGTCCCCTGACTTTGATCGGGGAGCTACTGGTTTGGGTCGCTGCCTTGGACCTTGGTTTGCCGCCGGTACGGCAGGCTTCTTCAATTTCGCTCCGTCCTTCCGGACTTGCCGAAGAAGCTCGAAGCGGTTGGAGGTAGAAATGGTTGGGACGTGTCGGTCCCGAGGCAAAATCAACTAAGCCTCTATCGAGCCGGATGTGGAGATCTCTGACGATTATAGTCTCGTTGGAGCGGGATGTCGCCACTGTAGGCTTTACGTCCTTGTAGCTATGGCGCTGCCCCCGTTGAGCAGGAGTGGCATTGGTGACGCCTACCGTAGGAACGACGTCATTGCGGCGGCGACGCTGCCCCCGTTGAGCAGGAGCAGCTCTTCTGAGGGTGGCCGCGGTAGAATCGGTGGCGTTGCGGCGACGGCGTTGCCCCCGTTGAGTAGGAGCGACGCCGATAGTAACTTGATTGACCGAGAAAACTCGCCCATTTGCCGGGGCAGAAGGCTTGACACCTTCGGCCGTTGTCATGGCAACCGAGCAGACTCGACCGGTTCCAGAGACGAAGGGCCTGACACCCTTGGTCAATGAAGAGTTGGCTGGGCGAAGCTGGCCGGCTGTTGGAGCAGTGGGCCTGACACCCCCGACGGTTAACCTGTTGACCGAGCGGACTCGGCCAATTGTCGAAGCCGAGGGTCTGACACCCCTCACAGTTACTTTGTTGACCGGGCGGGCCCGACCAGTTGTTGAAGTTGAGGGCCTGACACCCTCGGTAGGCTTGTTGACCGGACGGACCCGGCCAGTTGCTGAAGCTGAGGGCCTCACACCCTCAACAGTTGCCTTGTTGAACGGGCGGGCCCGGCCAGTTGTTGAGCTTGATGGCCTGACACCCCCGGTAGTTGTTGCAGGCGTGGCTGAACTGACTTCAGCCACAGGTACGGCGCTAGGAAAAAGGGCGAGCCAACGACCGCTGGGAAGTCGCCAAAGACAAGCGGAGTCGCCAGGTATCCGAACTTGGCGTGGTTGGCGATGACCTTGGGGGCCGTACGTAACGACGGCCATCGTCTTCTTGTCAGTGCTGGTGGTGGTGGTGCGTAGCACGAACAGAGTAGCGTGCGAATGCACACAAAGCCCTCAAGTAAGCAAAGGAAAATGTGCACTCCTCTTCCGTCCTGTAAGAGGAAGAGGGGCAATTAGAACTTGAAGAAGGTTTGGGGATTTCTTGAAAGAAAGAAGAAAGGCGAAGGTCCCACCGAGCGTGCCAGTCTGTAGCCATGGAATATATATTCAAAATTTATTTTGGGTGTTCTTTTTGAAAAGAAACATTTTTACATGAGGGTTTATTCCGTGGGTGCGCATCGTATCGGTCGATTTGGGTTCGGGTGTTGAACTTTTCTCCTCTGACTGTAGTCAGTGTTGATTTACATCAGCCTAACGGCCGAACACCTTTGTTTGACTGTCAAAGAAATCTCAGAGTCCTCTGTATGGGTTCTAATGTTGGGGGCATGCTCGCTTGGACGACTCACAATTATCACTCATTCACCACCTACAAACTGATGGAACTAGGGTTTCATCAAAGGCCTCTTAAGTTCAGGCAAAACCCTAAAATTTAGGAGTATGAATGCAATTATGTAAAAGCAGTAGGCATTTTTGAAGTGGCAGGAGGTTTCCTGGATTCAAAGAGTATTTTGATAATTTTACGTTTCTAGGGGTGTTCCGGTAATTTTACCAGGCCAGGAGTGTTGTTGAAATCTGTGAGTTGGAAATGAAGTAGGATAGGATCCCCGATTTACTAAGGCACTGAGGCCATTTATGGAGGGTTTTAGGGGCTACTAGGTCATTTCTAGGTCACAAGGTTATTTTAGTAGTTTTACCAAACCCTACGCGGACTTAGGTTTAAGGCGGCACCCTAGTGTCGGATTGAGTTGACCATGTCCCCGAACCAAAGGAGTGACGAGGGGCTTCATAGAAGGCTCACATGCATCAACTTGCAAAGGTAGGGACATGTATGCAATTTCTCGGAAGTCAGGGTTTTCTTATAATTTCCTCTGACAGGTGAGCAAAGAAAACCTGTAAAGTATATTGAATATATTTAGGACCCAAATGGGTACAAAGGTTGTCGGCGAGTTGTCGACTGTACATCACGGATATTCGCACTAACGCAGGAAGTAGGGGCGTAGTCCCAATTAAAAAAGATTGCAGGGCAAAACTGCAAACATCAAGGCTTTTGTTTCTCGCAATCTCGGGGAGGATATCTTCGTAATTCCTCCCGTCATAGGGGCGGAACTACATAATTTAGCCGTCCCGAGACGTAGAAACCAACAAACATGGCCCGCGGAAGGGCATAAATACAATAATACTTCTTAGGGACATAAATACAAGACCCGGGGATCACCTACCCCTCAAGGGTCAAAACAACGAACAAGTGTTCTCCTCGCGTATGCTAGTGCTGAATGCTTGATGCTTCCTCTCCGTCTTCTTTGGCCCAGGGGGCTATTTATAGAAGTAGGAGAACCCAGGTTGTCAAAAACATGAGGATTTGCCTCAATTTTTACGAAAAAATAAGCTTTAGCCTCAATTCTGACAAGGTGGGGTGGCCCATCCTTTTTTTTATTTTTTTCTCTTTTTTTATGGGAACACGACCCCGGGGGGTCGTTTGACCCACGGGCGGGACCCTGCGGGGTCACTTGACCCCGCTGGGGTCCAACGGGGTCGATTGACCCCGCTGGGGGTTCAACGGGCCGACGCGACCCCATTGGGGGCCTAGTAGGCAGGCGCGACCCCGCGCGGGGCCAGTCGACCCCGCTGGGGTCCCGCGGGGTGGCCGCGACCCCACCTGGGTCGGTTGGCGTCCCCATGGTGGCCAGCGGGGTCATTTGACCCCAGGGTGGCCCTTTTGGCCCCTCTTCGCGTCTTTTCTGCACTTTTTTGTCACCTTGGGTGGGAGAGAAGTCGCCGCCCTGCATTTATTGTTCCCCGAGGCCCATTCTTCGCCGCGTGACAGCAACACGTTGGTGGAGAACTGTTCAAGAGCGAAGGCTTGTTCGTCCGTTGTTTGCTTGCGCGTTGTTTGCCTGGAGGGGAGTCTTTGCACCCGTTCGTGCCGTGTGATACACAGTTGTTTGGTCACTTTGACAGGTTTGCATGCATAGTTTCTCTTGATTTCCCTTGTTGTGACGCCGCTTGCACTTGTAAGGTCGGGTCAAGAGACCCTAAATCGCGGAGGTACTCCGCGAACCGACGATATCGGCACTACGCCATATTTTTCGTCGGTTGCTATGAAAGAAAATTCTCGAAATGTTTGAGAGAATTACAGGTGCAACAGGAGGACAGTCGTTCACGAGCAGTCTCCAGTTAAGGGTGACAAATAGCATAATAAGGGTGACAAATAGTATAATAAGGGTGACAAATAGCTTAATAAGGGTGACAAATAGCATGGCGAGAAAGGTAAATTTTTTTTTGAAATCCCATTCGGTGTCATGATGGCGGTATGGCATCGCCTTGGAAATATGCGAAATCTGAGAGACCTGTCGCTCTACATGGACCAATACGGTTTCACACGGTGGTTCCAACAAAGCATTACTACCCGGCTATCCGGGGAATAAGTATTTCTCTTCATCTATATATTGCTCTAGGGGGTGGGGAGTAGATTTAGGGAAGGCTAAGAGTTATTTTATTTTATTCCAGCGGAGCATGGAGATTTTGTTAGAATCTTGATTGTACAAAAACGTATATGTTTCTAGTACTTTAAGAACCTTCCTATAAGGTGGGAAATAAGCATCTTCTCAGTTATACTCACATTAATGCATATGTATCTTTCAAAATCATTTGTCGAACATTAGTTATTAATGTCATCTCAATCTGGTAGACTGCTTGAAATCCTTCTTGATGTTGGTAATTATTTTGTTTTGTCTCTAGGAGATGTTCTCTGCGTTACGTTTCTCTATAAACTCTTTTCCTTGCTCTGTGTTATTGCACGGTGATATAAAATATACGTTGTAACAATTATTCGTGTTCTGGTTGCAACTTTTTCCGTTTGATACCTATTTTGTTGCATCAGAAGGCTGATCTTATTACAAACATGTAGGTATGCTACAGCAAGTGCTCGGTCAGATGGTATGCTCTTGCTTTGTGGTGGAAGAGATTCTTCTGGCACTGTGCGTTTTCTGAACTTTACTTTTAATGTGTTTATGCCACTATTTTCTTCGGGAAGCTCTTCTCACAACTAGAATAAATTTAAACTGGCGGTCCAATCAGAGCGATATGTTTATTTTTAGTTGTAAGAATGTTTTTCAAAGTAAGGTGGGTTTATTTCATAAATAGACGTAGTTCAACACCGCAACACCCCCCACCAAAAAAAAAAAAAAAAAAAACCAATCCCTTACAAGGAAAGGAGCACAATGGAAATAGAAGTCTTCTTTGGTTACAAGGAGTGAAGCAACTAAATGAATAAAACAGATCTGAATCTAACCAACATCAGGTGTAAAAACAGCATTTTCAGGGCATTAATGCAGGGGAGAAAACCATTAAAACTCGGGGTTGCACAAATTTTTGATACTCTACTATGAGCTCTTCATTTATGAAATCACTGACTCTTACATGTTTTCTCACAAATCTTGCCTCCTATGCCAATGGCACAGTGATCCTTCATTTGACATGTATCTTGATGTTCTGTCGAAGATGCATCTTCAGATTGTGTCCTCCAGTCTTCTGAACTGTGCTTTCTTGCCTTGAAGGTTGAGACAAATTTGTTCTGCCATTTCAACTATCTTTTCATCACTTCTGCCTCCTGGCGATGAAATTTCTTTCTGCATCTCCATTAAGAATGGACTTCATCTTATTGTCTTCAGATTCCTCATCATTCTGATGTATTCCAAGAACATCTGCCTCTGAAGTATCCTCCGTTCCCCACTTTCTTGGTTCCTACGTGACTGCTTCTCAGTCTTGGGAATGCTTATTGGCATTATCACTCTGATTTGATAGCCAATATGTCTGTTCTTGCTTCAAAGTGCTGATTCTGAGATTGCACTGGATGCTGAAGACCAAGGCGAGGAATTACTGCCAAAGGGAGTTACTCAAGGTAGAGGATGGACAAAGTGCCTCTACCAGTGGAGATACCTCCGCCTTGATTATCCCCAACCCTGCATTGCAAATGCCTCTACTTGAAGATTATTCATTATTTTGGAGAAGTTAGTGATTAGATGGGGCGGTTTGGGTATTTAAACAATTTCTAGACTTTCAAGAGTTATGTTGTAATTTTTCCTTTGGTTTATGGATAACCCTTTAGTGAGGGGTATCTCTGTAATTGTTTACCCTCAAGTTCTATATATAAATCATGAGAGGGGATTGGCCTTTAGGGTTCAGACTGGCCGATCCCTGCCGCTCTCTTTCTCGCCCTTTCTTTCTCTCTGAGCCGTACCCTGCTCTCTCTCTCTTTCTCTCGTTTGTCTCACATGGTATCAGAGCATCCCTGCCTGGGATCTCTTCTCTCTCTCTCCACCGCAGCATCTTGAAGCTCTCTCCGCACGCACCGTGGCCTTTTCCCAGTGCTGCAGCCTTTTCTGGACGGGAAACCTGAAGCCGAAGCCTTCTCTCGGCCACAGCACTCCCATATTGGACTCCTTGCTGCTGGCCTCCAAATCAAGCAGTAGCCACAAATCTGACAACCGCACATCTCCTTGGGGTTTTCCGGCCCAAAACTGAGCGGCAAATCATTCCTCCATCCCTCTTGGTGTGGTTCTGTACTGCTGCAGCCCATCTAGGGTTTTTCTATAGGAGATTAGGAGGAAGTCAGGCCGATCTATTCTTGTTCCCCTGCGACCCATCTGGGGTTTTTTCTGCAGGGAAGATCAGGCCGATTCTTGGTATGTCTCCTCTCTGTGGGATCTGATTCTTAAACTGCCGCTGCTGTCCTTTTGTCGGCTGTCTCAATCAATAGTTGCTGCGGTTACGCTGTCCGTTGATACCAGCAGTCACGTTTCGACGCAGCGTTTGCCTCTATCTCTTTCACTATGGTTGATAATCAATCTGCAGCATCCGAGATGTCATCTCCCTCCATTCAACTTGTGCAATTGCCCACAACTGGACAAACTACACTGCAAATCACCTTGGAGAAGTTGACGGAGCATAACTATCCTTCATGGGCTGTTGTGCTGAACTGTACATCGCCGGATGTGATGAACTAGGTTTCTTCACTGGCGATCAACTGATGCCCGACCCCCTGCACTCCCTTTTTCTTGCCTAGAGGCGAGACAATAGTATGATGATGTCTTGACTATTGAACTCTGTCAGCCCTGGAATCTGACCAACTATTCTACACAAATCCACTGTTGCGGATATGTGGAAGACCTTAGCGGGTCTTTATGGTCAGAAGAAAAATAAAATTTCTCCCTATCAGCTTAATTATAATATCCACGAGTTGAAACGAGGCTCACACTCTGTCACACAGTACTTTTGTGCCCTTACTTCCAAGGATGGCAGTATCGGTTTCGGTACCGGTTTCGGCCGGTACCGAAACCAATACGTACCGGTTTCGGCCGGTACCGAAACCAATACGTACCGGTTTCGGTATCGGTTTCGGCTGAAACCTGTTGAAACTATTCAAAAAACTAAAAAAATTAGTGATCCTCTCTGGTTTCGGCAACCAAAACAGGTCAGTTTCGGCCGAAACTCTTAATGGTTTCGTCCGAAACCATTAAAAAAGTATTTTTTTTAGGTATCGGACCTGCTACAGTGTTAGGGTCCGGTTTCGGATCGGTACCGGGCTACCGGCCGAAACCGATACGTTTCGGCCGAAACGTATCGGTTTCGGCTGATACTGCCAACCATGCTTACTTCCCTCTGAAACAAATTGGGTGTCTACTATGTGGCAAAGTGGACATCATTGGCTGCTCAGTAGACCTACCTTTCACTCCAAGAAGATGATAAAATTGTCAATTTTTTCAGTGGTTTGAATACAGACTATATGAAGTCATCCGGGGGTCGATCTTTAACATGGACCTAGCTCTGTCCCTAGAAGAAACATAATTCAAGGTTCTAAGCGAGGAACAACACCGTTAGGTTATGGGCAACAAAGAGCATATTCTTCCTAATTGAACATTCTGCACTCGCCACTACTTTTACCAACCCTTGGCTTGGGATTGGCAAAACCGGGAGGTGAAAAGATGTGTGATCATTGTTGCCAGTGACCTCTGCTGGGAGAAGTATCTTGACAAGAAATCCTACAAATTTAGAACCAAGAAGGAAAAATATGCAAAATGCAATATGGAGGTTGCGTCACCACCTCTACTTTCTGAGGAGGGCTCTTCTACTCCCTCTGCTTTTGGCCCACTTGCATTCTCTTCCACTAAGATTGCTGCGCTGAAGCAGATTCTTTCACAGCTTCAGACCTCCACTTCTTCCTCCTCAGGTATGCATGGTGCTGCTTTGAGTGTTTCCACCAGGCTCTCTGATCGTGCTTGGGTTATTGATTCAGGTGCCACAAACCATATGGTTGGTATATCGACATTTGTTACCTCTTATTTACTGCTCTTAGGCCTGGATAAGGTTACTATCGTTGATGACACCCGTGCTATTGTTGTTGGAGAAGGGTCCATTCACCTTTTTGGTTAATTAACCTTGTCCTCCACCCTCCATGTTATCTCCCTCTATTAATTTGCTCTCTGTCAGTAGCTTTACTACAATTACTGTGCTTCGTAATCTTCCTTTTTGATCATTATGTTTTACAGGATCTGCAGACAAGGCAAACAATTGAGATTGGTTGTGAAGTAGATGGCCTCCACATTTTTCAACCACGAGAGAAAAGTGTACTTTAGTCATTTGTACCTTCTAGCTTGGACAGAAGACTGCAGGAGATCCAACAGTGGCATTCTCATTTAGGACACCTTCCCTTTTCTTCTCTGAGAGTCTTGTTTCCTTTGTTTCAGTCTTTAGATTAGATGTCTAGTCTTTGAAATGTCAAGGCTGCTAATCGGAAAAACAGTATAGAACTCAATTTCCTACTTCTATGAATAAAATCACTTCTTCTTTCGATATTGTACATTTTGATGTGTGGGGCCCGTCTTCTATCTCATCTTTGGATGGCTATCGCTGCTTCATTACCTTTATTGACAACTACTCACATTGTACTTGGCTTTATCTATTGAAATCTCGAGATGAAGTTCCCCCTATTGTTCAGTGGTTTTGCAACATGGTCAAAACTCAATTTGGTAAACCAGTTAAGGTTATTCGTTTGGATAATGTCAATGAATACTTTACTCACAGCATTAATGTCTTTTTTCAAGATGAGGGCATCATTCATGAGTCCTTTTGTGTTTATTCTCCTCAACAAAATGGTGTTGGAGAGTGTAAAATCGTCATCTTCTTGAGACGCCCATGGCACTTTTGTTAGTGTCACCTTCCCAAAATGTTTTGGGCTGATGCTGTCTTGGTTGTGAATTATCTTATCAATAGGATGCCATCTAGTACCTTGAACACTCGTTGTCCTATCCATTCTTTACCCCGATAGACCCCTTTTCTCCTTGTTGCCACGTGTCTTTGGTTGTCTTTGTTTCATTCGTTGCCTTGGGCTTGGCGGTTGCAAACTCGATCCTCGTGCTGTTCGGGTGTCTTTCTTGGTTACTCTACTACTCAAAAGGGTTACTGCTATTATGACCCTTCTACTGGTCGTACTATTGTTCATAAAGACATCACCTTCTTTGAGTCTGAGACCTATTATTCTCCCTAGCCTTGTCCTCAGGAGGAGACTTTGGGTGATGTTGATACCGACACTATTCTGCTTGCTTTGGCTCCCTTGTCCTTACCCTTTCCTTCTACTACACAGGGTGTGTAGTTTGATAGTTCCACTGATGAAGGTCCACATGGTTCTGAGAAGCCTCTGATCATGTATAGAAGGTGGAATTCCAAAAATAGATCACCTACCGATCTACCAATTTCAAAGGTTGCTGCGCCCACAGATGCTAGTCAGCCAATTCCAGAGTATGACCTTGATTTGCCTATTTCTGTCCGGAAGGGAGTTCGTAGTTGTGTCAAGTACTCCATCTCCAAATCAGTGAATCACTCCTGCATCTCTCCTCATTATCGCACTTTCTTGTCTGCCTTGTCTTCTGTTTCTATATCTAAGTCTTTTTCTGAGGTGGTTAAGGATCCAAATTAGCAACAAGCAATGGAAGAGGAACTGGGAGCATTGAGCAAGAATGGCACATGGCAGTTAGTTGATTTGCCCAAAGATATGACTCCAGTTGGATCTAAATGGGTCTATGTTATCAAGTATAAAGCAGAGGGAGTGTTGCAAAGGTATAAAGCAGGGTTGGTGGCAAGGGGTTTACTTAGAACTATGGAATTGATTATCAGGAGACCTTTGCACTTGTGGCAAAGCTCAAGTCCATCATAGTGATCCTATCCCTTACGGTGCAAAATTCCTGGGCCTTGTCAGATGGATGTAAAGAATGCCTTTCTAAATGATGATCTACAAGAAAAGATTTATATGCTGCCCCTTCCTGGTGTTGATACAAAAGGAAAACTTTGCAGACTCAGACAGGCTTTGTACGGACTGAAACAATCACCTAGGCTTGGTTTGATCGACTCCGTAAGGCTATGATTCGGTTTGGATTCAAAAAATCAAATGTTGATCACACGTTTATCAAATGGAAGAATGGTCATGTTATCGTATTTCTTGTATATGTTGATATGATCATCATTGGGGATGACACAATGGAGATCTAGCACTTGAAGGATGGACTAACTACTAAATTTGAAGTTAAAGACTTGAGAGATTTAAAATATTTCTTGGGTATAGAGGAAGCTAGGTCACAAAAGGGTATCTAAATATGCCCGAGGAAATTTGTTTTAGATCTGCTGACTGAAACAAGCAAATTGGGGTGTAAATATGTGGCTACTCCAATTGAACTTAACCATGGTCTAACTGAACATGATGGTGCAAGACTCTCCATAAGATAGTAGTTTGTATCAACGACTAGTTGGTAAGCTTTTGTATCTCTCCTTGACCTGGCCTGATTTGTCATATGCTTTAGGCGTGATGAGTCAGTATATGCATGCTCCTCGAGCATCTCATATAAAAGTTGTGGAGTGCATTTTGAGATACTTTAAATCTTGCTCGGGAAAAAGGCATTCTCTTCAAGAGGAACAATCATACGGAAATTGAAACATATTCTGATGCAGACTGGGTTGGTTCTAAGGATGACAGGAGGTCAACAGTTGGGTATTGTGCTTTGCTTGGTGGAAATCTAGTCATTTGGAGAAGTAGGAAACAAACTGTGTGCTAGGTCTAGTGTGGAAGTAGAATACAAGGCGATGGCACACGGTCTTATTGAGTTGTTGTTAAAACTTCTTCTGAGTGATCTAGTAGTTCAAGTAGAGCTTCAAATGAAGCTCTACTGTGATAATAAAGCAGCGATCAGCATTGCTAACAATTCGGTGCAGAATGACCAGACAAAACATACTGAAATTGACCGGCATTTTATTAGAGAAATTGGACTCTGGAGAGTTGTGTTTGCTATATGTGAAATCTCAAGGCCAAGTAGCAGATCTTTTTACCAAAGCGTTGACTGAGGCTCAATTTACTTCTGCATTGTGCATGCTGGGCATGTGTGATATCTATGCTCAGCTTGAGGGGGAGTGTGGAGAAGTTAGCGATTAGAAGGGGCGGTTTGAGTATTTGCCCAATTTCTAGACTTTTAGGGTTTATATTGTAATTCTTCCTTTCTTTTATGGATAACCCTTCAGTGAGGGGTATCTCTGTAATTGTTTATATTGTCTTGACAGAGTATTGTTGCATGACCAACTTCAGTGCCTCTCTGTCAGCAAACCTCGCCCCCTCCTCAATGTTGGGGCACTCATCATTTTTCTCAAGTATTTCCTCATCATAATCCTTGCTATCATCTACATAGAAGTCATCATCATCACTAGATGGAGGACTGTGGTAGCTGTCCTCCGATTCAACAACATAATCCTCATCAGAATCTTGATCATCACCTCCTTCATGTGTACGTCCAGACTGAAAAGTCCTCATTTTCCTGTTGACGAACCTCCGACTGAACACTAGTTTGAAAACCTTTGTCTGAACCTCCTTCAAATGTCTGTCCAGACTGAAAAGCCTCATTTTCCTACTGAGGAATCTCTGTCTGAACACTAGTTTGAAAACCTGTGTCTAAACCTCCTGCATGTGTCTGTCTAGACTGAAAACCCTCAACCTCCTACTCAGGAACATCTGTGTGAACAGTAGTTTGAAAACATATGTCTGAAACTCCTTCATGTGTCTGTCCTTTGTGCCTTGCAGATTCAGGGTGAATTGATATGAACTCTTTGATGTCATAGGGAGAGTCACCACATTCCACATCCACAAATTCTGGATCATCGTTCTATGGAACAGTGGTCCCTTTTCTTCTACTTTTCAGTTTCCTCCCTTTGCTGCCAGATGCCTCACCTAGAGACTCTACTAGACCAGTCATGGACTCAACTGTGATAACTACTTCTATAGTGCCTCTGGGCTCACATTGGTCAAACATCATCAGTACATCAACATCAGTAAGAATAGCTCGGTACCTCCTAGGTTTTGAATTGGGTACCCTCCACATGATGTTGGCAAGGTCATCATCACCCATCTTTATCAAGTTGCAAACTAGTTGTCGCATATCCTTCAAATTAGCATAGTCTCTATAAATTCTGTAACTTTTTCTCTTCATGAGCCGGTGGCATAATCTACCAAGATCACCTTTCACGTTCTTCCAATAGCCCCCATATCTAACGAGTAAAGTATACACATCTTCTTCATCCATTCTATTACATGTCACATAATATAATTGAAAGAAGTTAGACAATTACACGAATTAACTTATAAAATTAGCACTAAGTACATCGACACATAATGAGAGACACGAGGAGGGATGTATAATTTCAAAAGAATGAGGCCCACTGTAATGCAATAAAAAATGTTCATTTCAAAAGAATACCCCATATGACAATACCCCCAACCCCACTGTTAGCCCCAGTGTGGTAGTCAACAGCACTGTACACCATTTTCAACCATAAGGAAGACAACCGCATTGTACACCATTCTAAACCATGAAGAAGACAATAGAATTGTACACCATTTTAAAACATGAAGAAGACAACACTCCCCAACTCCACAGCAGCGGACATTAAAAATCACAAATGGCCCACAAAGTTCTCCAAGAACATGAAGAAGAGAACACCCCCTCAACCCCACAACAGCAGACATTAAAAATCCCAGATGGCCCACAAGGTTCTCCCTATACCGTGGAAAAGGCCTCTTGCGCTTAAATCCCGCAGCCTTGAGTGCCATATGCACAAACGAAAAATTCAAACTTCACACAGCCCACCCTTATAAAGCTTGCCGCACACAAGTTGTATGCCCAAAATTTTGAATCACAAGGAGGGATGCAAACAGTGGGCTAGGTTACCTCTTTGCATCTTCTTGTCTCAGTTTAGGGTTTCCACCAAATAGCGACTAGCATGCCGGTTACAGAGGCGCTCATTGTTCCTGGGCTATCACAGAGTCGTGTTGTGTTTCTCCTTGGTCTGGTGTACCTCCTTCGCCAGCCGAATGGGCTCCACTTGGGAGCTTCGACAACCGCGCAAGATGGTGTTGGAGACGCACGACGACTCTTCCTTCATCCGAACCCACAACAGGGCTCTTCCTTCACTGGATCGACTAACCTCTTTCTTCTTTCGCCGATCTACACAATTGCTCCCGTCACAACGTGTCTGTCCAGAGCAGGTGAGATTAGGGTTTCGTGGGAGATGGGGGGGGGTTGGGGATTCGAGAGGGATGGAGTTGGGAGAGGGGACAGGCTGCCAGTGGTAAATGAATTTTACTCTCGATCTACCTTTTACTGTGGGCATTTCTGTCGTTTCCCACGTAGGGTTAAGCTTAACTAAGGTTACATCCACGACGGGTTACGGAGGGTTACGGCGATGGCAAATTTGCACTATTTTGGAAAACGTAAAGATATCTTTGCTAATGCAAATCCAGGCATGATATATATGCAAATAATCATTTAGCAATGGTTTATTTGCAAAAAACCCTTATATATATCTATTATCATCATCATCTTGTTGTCATCCTCTGTAAGTACCCAAACCAATTGACAATGAAGGGCTTGTAAATTAAGAAGTGCCGCATGCATCTACTACACCAACTGGTCAAGATGTTACATCTAGCACATCGTAATTGCTAGGTGGTTGACTGGTGTCATCACTACTAACAAGTCGAGATAATTTATCTTGATCATCATACTTTTATGTGATCAATTTTCTTTTGTATACATGCACCTTTTCATTTTGCTTTTCCTTAGGTATTGACAGAATAACAGATTCAAACAACCTTGGTGGTTAGAATTCAAACACATGCATGGTATGAAGGGCTGATATAGAATGCCATGGGATGCAAGGCTACTCATTAATGTGTGCAAGAACTAGATCAGAAGTCTGGCCAACACTTCAGTCATCTAGGATCTTCAACCTCCTCAATCTCCTCATCAAGAACATCATCCAATTCATCTACCTAACCACAATCACATAAATGTTGCTCTATATCACTCTGTCTCAGCGCATATGTTCAATGGATGTTCCTTGGCAAATAATTCATTTGAGTTAATTTCCCCCTCAGGTGGAAAAATCTTCTACATCAGTCCCTTTAGTCTCAGCCAACCTCTTCTGTAATAGCTTTTTATTTATCTTGATCCTTCAACCTCAATCTCATGTTGTAATAGCAAAATACCAATTTCTCCTATCTTTGAACTTTTTCCTTCTTTCTCAATTTGGTGTGCTCAAGACTTTACACACTTGCAACTTAGATTGCCTAAGAACATGGATAGCAATCTCTACCAAGGCATTTACCCCCATACATCTTCTTTCAGAAAGAAAATCCAAAGTTAGGATACAATATTAGTGGAGATTTTCGTGCTGAAATTTTGTGATGAGATAAGAAAAACAACCTAGACTAAACTTTGTAACTATATATTGACTCTTTGGTAGTTGGTAGTCAGAGAGACACTCACCTTCATTTTACAATCATCAAGTTGGCTCTTCACTTTCAATCTCATCTCAGTGCTCTTTAACGTCCAAGTTATCACATGCAATAACTTTTGCATCACCTCCCTATCAAGGTGGCATTTTGCACTATATTGATAAGGAGGGCCTTGCATTCATATAATAACATCTCATAAACTAAAACTAATATGTTTATGAAAATGTGAACTTAAAATTATTCACATTTTCCTGTTTTGACAACTTATCAATTGCATGCAACTTATGGTGAAGTGTACCCTCCATCTTTTATAATGATCTCCCACAATTTATGACAAGTAATGGGAAACCCTCTTTGAATCCTCTCCTAGACTTTATCCATGGTCTTGTATACATATCTCATGTCATTGTTGTCATCACTATCAACCATCTTTACTATTTGAACACTTGACTCAACCAATATGGAGTTACCCTTGGATATTCTCCCAAAATCTCTCTGGTGAAGAAAAAAAATATATAAAAAAGGACTGAAATACCCCTTAAAAAACATAAACGAAAGGAGGGGAACCTAAAGAAAAGGAGACATACAATGGTCATTTGACTGAAAATGTCATTAAAAATAGGTAAAATATCTGAAAAATGAAAAAATAACAGGAAAAAAAAGAAAAAAATTGCTGCCCAGGAAGGCAGCACCCTTCAGGGTGCCACCCACTATCGGCAGCAGACCCCAAAGGGGCAGCTGCCCCCCTCTGCACTGTCTCATCCCCAACGACGTGTCCTGGGGATTTCAGATTTCTAAAAAAAAAAATGAAATTGGAGCCCATGTGCACCCTTGTGGATCAATATAAGGCCGCCACCTCATCACCTCGTCATCGCTCCATCATGCCTCATCAGCGACACATGGACCAATCGGAATCGAGGAGGCTGAAGACCAATCATATGCAACCATGTAATCAGAATGGTCCAATGAGACGCCACCACTTGGCAGTATCTCAATGGCCCAAATTTCTATAAATACACCCCCACCCCCCCTTTTATACACACCTTGCACTTGGTACTTTGTACTGAAGTTCAATTTCAAGAGTGCAATAAGCTTTCTCTCTCTCCCTTTGGTAAGTGTGGAGATCAAAGACGCCATCAAAATTTCTGCAACGTGTCAAGGATAGATGTCGTCAGTTCCTTGCAAGGTGTCAAGTTGATACGCCGCCAAAGTTCTTGCGGCGTATATCACTTTAAGGCTTATTCAAGATGATATCCCTTCTCAGCGCACCGTCGCATTATGCGACGATGGTGAATTGTCTCGTCAGCCCGCTATTGTGGTGGTGAGCCATAGAGCAAAGACCTTCGGCCCATTGTCATGGCGGAGTAGACCTCATCAAAATTCTCTGCGACGTGTCAACTACAGACGTCGTCGGTGCCATCAAGATTCTTGCAACATCTATCACTTTAGTGCTTACTAGAAGACATGATCCCTCCCCGGCACACCATCACCATAATGCGACAATGGTGAATTGTCTCTTCAGCCTGCTATCATGGCAGTGAGCCGTGGAGCAAAAACCTTTGGCCTGTCATCGGGGCAGTGCGTCGTGATTCATAAATGTCGGCCCACATCCTATCAGTAGTGGCACACCGAGTTTACAAACACCCAGCCCATTGATTCTTAGGATGATGGTGAGCCATCATGGAACCAATTATAGACTATGATATGCCTCGATATGTGTGATGCTCACAACCACATTTCTCACATGGCAGCCAATGTCTCGGAACGTGAACCATGATGACTAGGCATACTCGCCTATTCTGATTAGGCCGCGTTGCGTATGTGTTGCACCCATTATTCATCTCAAAAAATTTGGGATGGTACCCTCGCATTGGTCGAGCCCATATTTGGCGTATCGCCGTCTCATGGAATATTTCCACCCAGGGTTCATTGGTTGGCGTATCGCCACCCCTGTGGAATATTTCCACATATCGGGACTTTGTAGCCCGTATATTTCTGCAATTATAGACTCCTTGCAACAAGCGGGGTGGTCGGAAGCCGGATTAAACTAGCACGATTGTTAGGATTGCGCGGTTCCGAGCAGAACCCTAAAAAGGGTGGGTTTTTATCCCTCGGACACTTGATATGAACAAAGAAAACCCCCGTAACGAAAAAGGGGGGATGCAAAGGATGGTGTACACACCGCCGAATAAGTCCCACGCACGTGTATCACGCAGCTCGGGCATGAACAAGTCCCCTCTTCGCAGTCCACGGCACGAGGAAGACGACAAACGAAGAAGGAGGCACGTTCTCTCCTCCCTCCACACGATGTGTAGCGAGCAAACGAGCCCTAAAAGCCCGGGAGGATGCCTTTTAATTAAAACGGGACGACGGAGGACCCGTCCGGGGTCGGGGTGACCCGTACAGGGTCGCCCGACCCCGGGCGGGCCCGCGCGCCGGAAGGCAGTACGGGTCCCCCCGACCCCGGACGGGCCCGCGCGCCGGAAGGCAGGGCCGTTCGGGGCCGCGTGACCCCGAGTGGGACCCGCCCGAGGTCAATCGACCCCGGGTGGGTCCGGGGTCATCCACCCCGGCCCGGTTTCTCTCCCGCGCGCAGAAAAAAGAAAAAAAAAAGCAAAAGAGGACCTCCACGGGGTCATTTTCATCCCGTTTAACTCGTACTGGTTCAAACACCCCCGGGTAGCCCTCCACTTCTATAAATAGACCCCCAAGGGTTCAGAAGGAAAGGGAGAGAGACAGAGCATCTACTACGCACGGGAAGCATCCATCATTTGGATTTTGTTCGTTGTTTTGACCCGTGAGGGGTAAGTCCCCGGGTCTTGTGTTTATGCCCCTAAGGGGTACTTTTATAATTATGCCCCTCCGCCGACCGTGTTTGTAAGTTTCTACGTCCCGGGACGACTAAACTATGTAGTTCCGCCTCTATAATGGGTGAATTACAAAAACGTCCTCCCCGGGTTTGCGAGAAACAGAAAGTCCTGTTATTTGCAGTTCTACCCTGCAATTTCTTGTAATTGGGGCTACGCCCCTACTTCTCGCGTTAGTGCAGATCTTTGTGATGTACATTCGACAACTCGCCGACAACTCTTGTACCCACTTGGGCCATAAATGAATCCGGTGTATTCCACAAATCTCCTCTATACACCGATCAGGGAAAATTATAAGAAAAGCCCCGACTTTTGGGAATTATATATATACCCCCCCTCTGACTAAATTGACACGTGTGAGCCTTCTATGAAGTCCCTTGTCACTTTTTCAGCCCGAGGACTTTGTCAGCCCTGTCCGACACTTGGGTGCCGTCTCAAACCTAGGTATATATATGGTGTGGTAAAATTACCAAAATACCCCTGTGACCTAGTCATGGCCTAGTCGCCCCTAAGACCCTCCACAAACGGCCCCAGCGCCTTGGAAAGTCAATAATCCTGTTCTACTGTCATTCCAACCCCAAAAGTTCCAGGAATACCGAATACCCCTGGCCCGGTAAAATTATCAAAATACCCCTAGGAAGGTAAAATTACCAAAATACTCTCAAGGTCCAGAAAACTTCCCTCCACTTTAAAAATGTCCATGGCCCTCGCAAAATTGCATTCATACTCCTAAATTCTAGGGTTTTGCTCGAACTTCCGTAGCTTTTGACGAAACCCTAAGCCTAGTCAGTGTGTTGGTGGTAAATGAGTGGTCGCGGCGAGTCACCCAAAAGAGTCTACCTTCAACATCCGAACCTATGGAGGGGACTTTGGGATTTCTTTGACAGTCAAACAAAGGTGTTCGGACGTTAGGTCGATGTAAATCAACACTGACTGCGGTCAGTGAGGAGAGGTCCAGCACCCGAACCCAAATCATCTGATATTATGCGCACCCACGGAATGAACCTCTACATACGGGGGAATGTTTCTTTTCAAAAAGAACATATGTTTTTCTATATTTATATTTATATATATATAATTCCGTGGCCGACAGACTAGCACGTCCGGTGGGACCTTTCCTACCTTTCTTCTTTCTGTCAAATAAAGTCTCCAAACCTTCCCCAAGGTTCTGATTGCCCCTCTTCCTCTTACATGACGGGAAGAGGAGGGCACACCCTTTTGCTTACTTGAGGGCTTTGTGTCCATTCGTACGCCACTCCTTTCGTGCTACGCACCATCACCAGAAGCACCAGCAAGGCGACGATGGCAGCCGTTACCTATGGCCACCAGGTCATCGCCAACCATGCCAGGTTCGGATACCTGGCAACTCCACTTGTGTTCGGCGACTTTCCAGCGGTCGTCGGTTCGTCCTTTTTCTTGGGCGTCGTGCCCGTGGTTGAGGTCAGCTCAACCACGCCTGCGGCAACAACTACTGAGGGTGTTAGGCCCTCCACTTCAACAACTGGCCGGGTTCATTCGGTCAACAAGCCAACTGTCGGGGGCGTCAGGCCCTTGGCCCCAGCAGCCGGCAGGGTTCGCCCGATCAACAAGCCAACCGTCGGGGGTGTCAGACCCTCGGCTTCAACAATTGGCCGGGTTCGCCCGGTCAACAAGACGACCATCGGGGGTGTCAGGCCCTCTGCTTCAGCAGCCGGTCGGCTCCGTCAGGCCAACTCTTCACGGACCAGGGGTGTCAGGCCCGTCGTCCCAACAACTGGCCGAGTTCGCTCGGCTGTCATGACCATGGCCGAAGGTGTCAGGCCTTCCACCCAAGCAAACGGTCGAGTTTTCTCGGTCAATCAAATTACTGTTGGCGTCGCTCCTGCTCAACGGGGGCAATGCTGCCGCCGCTGCCACAACGGCTCAAGCTCTACTGCGGCCACCCTCAGAGGTGCTGCTCCTGCACAACGGGGGCAGCGTCGCCGCCACAATGACACCGCACCTACGGTAGGCGTCACCAACACCGCCCTTACTCAACGGGGGCAACACCATAGCCGCAAGGGCGTAAAGCCTGCAGCGGCGACATCCCGCTCCGGCAAGACCATAATTGTCCGGGATCTCCGAGCCGATTTTGCCTCGGGACTGACACGTCCCAACCATCTCAACCTCCAACCGCTTTGAGCTTCTCTGGCAAGTCCGGGAGGACGGAGTGAAATTGAAGAAGCCCGCCGTACCGCGACAATTCAGGGTCCAGCGCAACGACCCAAACCACTTGCTCCCAGATCAAGGTTAGGGGGCAACCCAATTGAGGAGTGCCAGCTCCGATTGAAGAAAATATGGGTCACCAAAGAGGAGGCCCGAATCATAAGGCGAGCAAGGGCGGAAGGGCCCTTCCACATGTCGGATCTGCAACAAATGCGGAGTCCGGCAAGCATTGAGACCTCGACATCTCTGTGATCCACAACCCAGCCTCCACGCTGGCAGAAGCACCAAGGAGCCTACAGGAAAGTGCGGCTGACCTCTCCGTGGGCTAGTTCAACGCACACGGACGAGGATTGCTCTGCCCAGGCTTCCACGTCCCGAGTATCTGTTTTTGAGAGACTAGGGATGACACCCATGCCTAGAAGACAACCGCCCAGGAAGAAACGGGTGGTTCAGGTGATCAATGATGTTGTCAAAGTGTTCACCTGCTACACTACCTCCGCTGACAAGCAGTCGGAGGACACCTTGGGGGAGCTCAACCAACCTCTTCAATATTTGAGGAGGTCGAGGCCCGTCTCTCGGATCCTAGCACAGACGCAGTAAACACCGGCTGTCGGAACATCTCAGCCCCAGTCGGCACGGCAAGAAGAACACCAAGAAGCCGTCCATAGTGTCGATGGGGACAGCAACCCCGGACACGAGGAGGATCTTGGGAGAAGGGCGCAGACTCTCGCGTTGGAAGAACTCTGACGTGAAAACCAAGAACTGAAGAGCCTCTTGTAATCGCTTTTGCCTGAAAAAGAGGTTGGCGCCCACTAGGATGGAACAACAATCTCCTCCTATTCCAGCCACGGCCAATGCCTCCGTCACTGTTGCAAAATTACCAGTGGCGGTGGAATTCGAAGTGCCACAATATGAAGCCAATGCGCGGTCATCCGCCACTCCTGCTGCAGAAAGTCTCATGGCACAAAGGCAGATGATTGAGCGAATTATGGAAGCAAAATTTGCTCAACATGGTGAGGGTGTGGCTACTGTCGATTTGTACAGCGTGCTCTATGCCCTCCACCATCAGTTCAAGAAACTTCCGCCTGATTGTCCGAAGGCCCCAAAACTTCAGAAGTTCAATGGGCAGGGCTCGCCACATGAACACCTGGCCTATTACATGACGGCCATGGGCGAACTAGCGCTGGAAGAGGCATATTTGCTGCGGTACTTTGCCACGTCCCTGGCAGGCACCGCCTTCCAATGGTACTCCAGGCTAAAGCCCAATTAGTGGCTGATTGGGCTGATATGCAAAAGAAGTTCGTTTACCGTTTCCAGACGGCCGAGCGCAAAGTCTCTCTGGCAGAACTCTGTACCCTTAAGCAGAGAAAAGGTGAGACCGCGTTGGACTTCATCAAGCGATGGAGGGACGTCAGCATGCGTTACGATAATCCTCCGACGCCCGAAGACGCGATCACTATATGCCCCAGGGGTCTTTCGGCGGAAGTCAGTGAAAAACTTCTAGGCTCAGATATCAGAAGCTTCGACCAGCTGAATACGGTGGTAGCGGAGATTGAAGTGTTCTTCGCTGATCAGCCGACACAAGCTTCTGCCAAAGGCAAATCTTCTGGAGACTGTCTAACCAGCAGCAAGGAGGTAAATGATGTTAACTTCTCCCCGACGAATGGAGACAAGGGGGAAGGAAAGTCAAAGGGCAATGGCAAAAAGCCCGATGCCAAGGCGAGTGCGTCTCTCTTAGCGGAGTGTATGAAGATGTCTTATTCCTTCAGAAAAGAGCATACCAAGATGCTCTTTGATCTGTGTATGAAAGAAAAGCTCATCACCCTACCGGATCCGCGGATGCCCTCAGAGGTGGATAAAACAGATGATCCTACCTATTGTGTGTATCACCGAAGGTTGGGTCACACCGTTGGGGACTGTTATGTTTTCAAGAACATAGCGGAAGAGCTCATTCAAAAGGGCTTGATAAATATGTTGGGTCATGCAGTCGACTCGCTCCCTTTGTACGCAGCTGCGGCCCCCTTCCCCGCCCCCCATCTCCTTCCGTTCTCCTTCTCCCGGCATGCAGCCACCACTCCTCCTTCTGTTTCTTCCCCGCGCACAGTCGCTACCCCTCCCGATCTCTTTCTCCCTTTCTCTCTTCTCCTTCTTACTGTTGCGATTAGGACCATTGGACCCCGCTCCCTTGCCATGCACTGGTGTTGGACACTGTCCAACCTCGCGACCCAATCGCGGTCGACAACCGACGTACCGTTGGAGTCTGCTTGCACCGCGCATCCGACTTCGCTCGGATGCCACTTCACCTGACCGTCTGCTCCACGTTGGCAGGACCTGTAATGTCATGTCCCACGACCTCTTGTCGCCTTGCCCGTCCTCCCTGACAACGCAACCAATGACCAACTGGCAAGCCCGCCTGCCTCCTGTTGTTGTATGTCCTCCTCCGCCACTGAGCTTGCGGCCTGTGCCGCCTTGCGCGGCATCGCCTTACTGCTATGGCCATTCCCCTTCCATACATGTGGTTGCTATGCGGCCCCCGCGGCCGCTGAACTTGTTGGCCGTGACTGCCTGTGTCCCTGCCACCTAGTGAACAATAGCCACACTGCCACCCCTCGCTACCCGCAGTAGCGGTTTTACTGCTAGCCAACATCGACACGTCAATCCGGCACGGCTTCACTATACGTGTTCCAAGGTCGCTCTAGATGAATCTGGACGAAGACAGAGACAGAACTCATCGCATTTACCTATACTGCCCCGTATATCCGTACGAGTTCGGCTAGTCGCATTGACCTAGAAAAGCCCACGCCAGCACCCATGTCGGCCCGCCGTGTCGCCTCCACGTGAGCCCCACTAGGATGCCCTATACGTAGCTTGTCTCTGTCGCTGACCCGAGACACGAAATCTCTCTTTCTTAGGTGATACATCTCCTTATCTACATGTGACGTTCGTCTTATGTGCTTGTTGCCTCTAGGTTCATACTAGTAACTATCAAAGTTTGTTGCTTTCTTGTTATCTATGTTGCCATGCCCATATTGTTTGCATTAATTAATACATCAGCATTCACATCATAGTTTCACAATTTCCCTCTTTGTTACATCACCGAATCGTATACACCCATTCTCCCATTTCTGTGCGCTATTGTCTCCGTGTTGATTGTTGAGGAAGACCCTAGTTGGTGGTCCTATCCATCTGCCGTCCAATTGTCCTGTCCTAGTCAATGTGCATGTTTCTCTGGTTTAGAATTCCTGTGACATCAAGGGGTAAATTAGTTCGGGTCTAAATATTCAATTGTTGAGGAATGATAACGACAGAATAAATAAATAAATAGATAACCAGCAAATAATTGAACATTTATGCATGTTTCACACCAAATACCTTTCCCTGAGCAAGATTATAAGTATCTCAAGATGCGTTCCACTGCTTTCGTATGAGATGTTTGAGGAGCATGCATATATTGACTAACCACACCAACAACATGTGATAAATCAGGCCGGGTTAAGGAAAGATATAAAAGCTTGCCAACCGGTCATTGATACAAACCACTATCTTCTGGAGAAAGTCTCTCACCATCTTATTGGATCAGATAATGATTGAGTTCAATTAGAGTAGCTGCAAGTTTACATCTCATTTTTCCTATTTCAGCCAGTAGGTTTACAACAAATTTTCTCGAATATACAGATCCTTTTCTGTGACCTAGCTACCTCTATGCCCAAGAAATATTTTTAATCTCTAAAGTTTTTAAGTTCAAATGTAGCACCTAGTCCATCCTTCATGCACTGGATCTCCATTATGTCATTCCCGTTGATGATCATATCATCAGCATATATAAGAAATACTGTAACATGACCATTCTTTCATTTGACAAACAATGTGTGATCAACATTTGACTTTTTGAATCCAAATAGAATCATAGCCTGACAGAGTCGATCAAACCAAACATGGGTGATTGTTTCAGTCCATACAAAGCTTGCTTGAGTCTACAAACTTTTTTTTTGTATCAACACTAGGAGAGGGCAGCATTTAAATCTCTTCTTGTAGATCCCAATTTAGAAAGACATTCTTTACATCCATTTGATACAAGGCCTATGAATATTGTACAACAAGAGAGAGAATCACTCGGATGGATTTGAGTTTTGCTATAGGTGCAAAAATCCCCTGATAGTCAAGTCGATAATTTTGAGTGAATCCCTTTGCCACCAATCTTGTTTTAAACTTTTGTATCGTGCCCTCTGCATAGTACTTGATGGTGCAGATCCATTTAGATCCAACTGGAGTTGTGTCTGGGAAAATCAACTAACTTCCATGTCCCGTTCTTGCTTAGTGCACTCAACTCCATTGTTTGCTGCCAATTAAGATGTTTAACAGTCTCAGGAAAGGAGTTAGGTATGAAAACAGAAGATAAGGTAGAAAGAAAGGTATAATAATGAGGAGAGACGCGGGAGTAATTCACTGATTTGGAGATGGGATACCTAGCTCAACTACGAACTCACTTACGAACACCAATAGGTATCTAGGTCAATCTCTGAAATTGGTTGATCAAGATCTGGGGGCACAACCACCTCTGAAATTGGTTGATTAGTAGTTGATCTATTTTTGGAATTTCTCCTCTTGTACGTGATTGGAGGCTTTTTAGAACGAAGTGCACCATCATCGGTAGGACCATGAGACTGAACACCTTGTGTGGCAGAAGTAGAGGGTAAGGGCAATGGAGGCACAATAGGAGTAACAGTGTCAGTGTCAACACCGCCCAAAGTCTCCCCCTGAGAATGAGTCCGGAGAGAATAGGACTCAAACTCAAATAGATGTCTTTACGAACAACAATACGGCCAATGGTAAGGTCATAACAACGGTAATGCTTTTGAGTAGTAGAGTACAAGGGTTTGTTTGGATGATTCCCCTAATAGCACGTTGATCAAGCTTGGAACTGCCAGACCCAAGTGCACGAGTAAAACAAAGATAACCAAAGACCCGTGATAACAGAGAGAACAAGGGTTTGTTTGGATAAAGGATGAAGATGGGGCAATGAGTTTGCAAGATCGTAGATGGCATTTGATTGATAAGATAATTGGCAGCCAAGATAGCATGAGCCTAAAAAGTTTTGGAAAGATGGCGCTAGAGCAAAAGTGCCTTGGTTGTCTCAAGGAGATGACGATTTTTACGGTCAACAACGCCATTCTGCTGTGGAGAATAAAGCACAAGAAGACTCATGGATGATTCCCTCATCTTGAACGAAGACATTAATGCTGTGAGCAAAGTATTGTCAGACATTATCAGAATAAAAATCTTAATAGGTTTACCAAATTGAGTTCTGATCATGTTGCAAAATAATGAACAACACGGGAAACTTCATCTTGAGATTTCAAGAGACAAAGTCAAGAACAATGTGAATAATTGTCAAGAACTGTGATAAAATATCTGTAGCTATCCAAGGATGAGACATATGAGGATCCCACACATCAGAATGTACAAGTTCGAAAGAAGTAATTTTATTCATGGATAAGGAAAATGAGTTCTACAATGTTTTGCCAATTGGAAGACTTTGACACTGTAAGGATTAGACATCGACTGACTTAAACAAAGAAGGAAATAAGACCCATAGAGAATGAAAAGAAAGGTGCCTTCAATAAGAGTGCCACAACTGGATCTCTTATAGTCTCATGTCCAAGCTGGGAGGCGTAGATGACGAAAGTGCACTCTTTTCATGTGGTTGGAAAATATAGAGATCATCTACTTCACATCCAATCTCAATTGTTTACTTTGTCTATAGATTTTGAACCACATAATGATGAGAAAAGAAGGTTGTTGAACAATGCAATTGTTTAGTAAGGTTGCTGACAAAATGCAAATTAATAGAAAGGGATGGAGCATGAAAGGCGGAGGATAAAGTTAGTTGATCAGAAAGGCAAATGGACCCTTTGCCAACAACAGTAGCACGGGTGCCATTAGTGATGGTAACTTTATCTTCGCCAGAGAGTAATGAATAAGTGGTAAAAGATGCAGGGATGCTAGTCATATAATGTGTAGCACTTGAATCAATAACCTAGGCATGATTAGAGAGCCTGGTGGGAGCAAACCTTGTATACCTGAGGAGGAAAGAGGAGTGGAAGTCTGAAGCTGGGAGAGAATCTGTTGGAGTGTAGCAATATCAGAGGAGGAGAGTGCAGCAGAAGATGTAGGAGTAGTGGGAGTAGAAGATCCTCACTCTTGAAGCAGAAGTGGTGGCACAACAACAGCCACATTGTCTTTGGCCTGTTTTTCCTTCTTAGTTCTGAATTTGTAGGGCTTCTTGTTTGGAAACTTTTTTCGAGCAGAAATCACTGTCATGATTGGTGCAGCCGCAATGCTCACACTTATTTTCACCCTGCGGTTTGCCACCCCAAAGCCGAGGCTTATTGATTGTAGAGGTGAGTGGAAAGTATTCAGTAACATCTGAAGAAGGAAAACTAGGTTTCTTGCTGCCCATAACCTGATGGCGTTGTTCCTCGCTCAGAACCTTGAAGTAAGTTTCTTCTAAAGGAGAGGACCCCGAGTGGCTCGGTGGGAAAGGTCCTCCTTTTCATAGGAGGGACCCGAGATCGAGCCCCGGGGGGGTTTACCTGGCTCACATTTAATCCTCGAGGGATGTGAGCCCGGGATTTTATGGCGATGGTACAAAAAAAGGGGTGGCAAGATGCGTATGGTAAGACTCGAAGTCGGGTGGCCCAATAATCGCTCAGCTCTCCGTACCACTCTGCTAGATTCCCCGTTATCAAAAAAAAAAAAAAAGTTTCTTCTAAAGGAGCTGGGCCCCCCTGAGGACATTGTACTCTGAAATCAGTCTGCTGCTCAAGAATTTTACAATTTTATCATCTTCCTGGAGTCAAAGATAGGTCTGCTGATCAGCAAGGGGCATCCATTTTGTAGTACAGTAGATATCCAGCTCACTCCAGAGAGAAGGGTGCAAAAGTACTGTCTTTAACCCTGTTTCAACTTGTAGATATTATGACTCAACTGATGGAGGCCAACATTGTTTTCTTCCAACCGTAGAGACGAGCCAAGGTCTTCCACATATCTGCAGCAGTCGACTTATGTAGAATAGTTGGTCAGATTCCAGAACTAATAGAGTTCAATAGCCAAGACATCGCCATAATGTTGTCCCCCCTACAGGTAGGAAAAAGAGGATGCATTGGGTCTGGCATCTTCTGATGGCTAGTGAGAAAGCAGTTTATCACATTCAGCGATGTAAAGCTTAACAGCAACAGTCCAAGAAGGATAGTTATGCTCCGTCAATTTTTCCGAGGTGATCTGCAATGTAGTCTGTCCAGTCGTGGACACTTGCACAGGTTGAACTGTGGGAGATGACATCTCCGCCGTTGTAGATTAATTATCCCCCATGGCTGAAGAGGGAGAAGCAAAAATTTCGTCAGAAAATAATTGCTGGTGTCGAAGGGCAATGTAACCGCAACAAACTGTCGATGAGGTGCATCCGAAAAAGGAGGGCGGCAACGGCAGTCCAAGGATCAGATCTCCACAGGGACAGTAAGAGGAAGAGGAATTCATTGCGATCCTCACGAGGTGAATACAAAGAACAACAATTTGAAGGCTCCACAAAGAACCGGTCTGATCTCCCCCAATAGATAAACCCTAGGAGAGTCTCAGGAGAGTGAAACCACACCAAGAAGAATAGAGGGAAGGCCTGCTCCTCTGTTCTGGGCCGGAAGGTCCCTAGGAAGGGTGCAGCCACCAAACTCTAGCTTCTGCTTGGATCTGAGACCAGTGACAGCAGTAACCAGGGGTTCCGATGGAGAGGAACCCCTTGAGTGAGATAGACCAGTAGCACTTGGAGAAGGTTGCGGCTTATTCAGAAGGAGCTTCAGAGTGGCACAGTTGAGAGGAGGAAGAGATCCCAGGCCCGGTTGCTCTGATACCATGTGAGAAAGGGAAGAGAGAGAGGCAGTTCAGAGAAAGAAGGTCCGAGAAAGGTTGAGAAAGAGTTTGGCCTCTGTACCAGAGCAGTCTGATCTCTCTCCCTATCTTAAATATTAATCCATGAATGAAACAATTACACAAATACCCCTCATAGAGAGGTTAAACATGAAAGAAAGAGAAAAGTTACAATATAACCCCTGAAAGTCTGAGAAGTTGATAAATACCCAAACTGCCCTTTTTAACTGCTCACTTTTCTACATTTGTAAAAAAAACTTTCAAAAGAATGTCTTCACATAGAGAATGGATTTTTGGCTAATTCTTTTCTTATTATGGGCATCACCTACGGCAGCTAATGGAGAAGTATAGAGAGATGAGAAAAGATTTGTATATGGTTTTTCTTGATTTAGAGAAGGCGTATGATCGAGTACCGAGAGAATTGATTTGGTGGACATTAAGAAAGAAAGAAATCTCTCAAGGATATGTTGATTTGATTAAGGATATGTATGACGGTGCTATTACTAGTGTTCAAACTATTGCTGGAGAGACTGGTGAATTTTCAATTTCTATAGGTCTGCATCAAGGCTCTGCACTAAGTCCATATCTCTTTGCCTTAGTTATGGATGAAGTAACAAAATAATTGCATGATGATATCCCTTGGTGTATGTTATTTGCAGATGATATTGTTTTAATTGAGTAGAGTATTGATGCTTTAAATGTTAAGTTAGAGCATTGGAGACTTGCCTTGGAGTCTAGGGGTTTTAAAATTAGTAGGAGCAAGTCAGAATTTATGCATTGTAATTTTAGTAATAGAAGAGTGGTACGGGAAGACATGGTTCTAATTGATGGACATAACATTCCGAAGAGTAGTAGCTTTCGATACTTAGGGTCTATAATACAAGAGAATTGGGAGATTTAT
Organism: Amorphophallus konjac; assembly: GCA_022559845.1. NCBI lineage: Eukaryota > Viridiplantae > Streptophyta > Magnoliopsida > Alismatales > Araceae > Amorphophallus > Amorphophallus konjac. The sequence continues at coordinate 18,165,800 of CM040117.1, read as the reverse complement.
GACGATGTTACACATAAGATTAAGGCAGGCTGGTTAAGATGGAGAAGCGCATCAGGAGTCCTTTGTGATCGTCGTATGTCTGTGAAACTCAAAGGGAGATTTATAGAACGGTTGTGAGACCTGCTTTGTTATATGGTATCGAGTGTTGGGCAGTACGAAAGGAACACATTCACAAATGTGTGTAGCAGAGATGAGGATGTTGAGATGGATGTGTGGTAAGACTAAGAAAGACAAGATTAGGAATGAGCGCATCCGCAAGGACTTAGGGATAGTCCCAATTGATAGTAAAATGAGAGAAAATAGACTCAGGTGGTTTGGACATGTGTTTCGTCGTCCTAACTCAGCGCCGATTAAAAGATGTGACCGAATCTTAGTAGATGCTAGTAAAAGAGCTCGAGGAAGGCCTAAAATGAGGTGGTGCGATGTTATTAGGAAGGACATTAGTTTCTTGGGTTTAAATATGAATATAGCACTTGATAGAAATCTTTGGCGGAACAGGATTCATGTAGCCGACCCCAGATAATTGGGATAAGGCTTTGATGATGATTATGGGCATCACCTACCATGGAAGACATAATCAGCATATCTGGATTCCGATTTGCACTGGTCTATCTGAGCTTGAAGGTAAAACCTGATTCTCAAGTTTTGTTAATGAAAAAAAAATTGAATTGGGCCAGACTTCGCCTGGATTGCCAATTTTTTGTGAGTTGGCCAAACCCAGATTCAATCTGACCTTATCCTGATTGATTGTGGTACAGTGGCTGCACACAAGATGAGATTTTAGAATATGTTTTCCTCTTCAATTGTTACAAACCAGTAGGATGAGGAGGAAGAAGGATTATGTAAAAATTATCATCTGAAAAATATTTTCAAATTAGTCCTTAATATGTTAAAATATTTATAAGTATAATCTGAAAATTTTATAAAATATCTTTCTTTTATTTATCTACCTTTTTAGATTGATCAGGCATTTACACTGGATTGGCCAACTCATTCACTGATCAATCTCA